>JBBJLS010000001.1:1982058-1993227 GCA_037577275.1 Bryconaethiops microstoma
TTGATTAATGCTGTAATGTTTGGGGGTGCAAGTCCGTTCTTGGCCTTGAACGCAAGTGTTAAGGCCTTGAACTTAATCCAAGCAGCCACTGGAAGCCAGTGAAGGTTCCTTAATAAAGGTGTGGTGTGTGTGAAATAAAGGTGTGGTGTGTGATCACTTTTGGTTTGTAAGTGGTCCCCAGACCTCGCTACCATATAACAGAATGGGTTTGATCACTGATTCGTATAGTTTGAGCCAGATTCGGATTGGAATTTGGATGTGAATTTCTTTTTTAATAGTGTAAAAAACCCTGCGTGCTTTCTCTGTCAGCTTATTCACTGTTGGACTGAAATTTCCAGTGGAGGTGATTTTCAGTCCTAAATAACTGTAATCTTTACATTTGTCTATGATGTGTGACCCTAGAGTGAAATGACGTATGTGTCCTTGACATCTGGATCTTTTTTGGAATAGAAGGGTTTTGGTCTTTTTGATGTTGACTGTCAGGGCCCAGGTGACAGGTTTCCCTCTCCCTTTCCCTCTCTAGTGTAGGGGACTCTCTCTCTCTCTCTCTCTCTCTTTCTCTCTGTTTTTCTCTTGATTTCTTTCTTTCTCTCTCTCTCTCTCGAATGCACTATTGTAGAGGACTCTTTCTTTCTCTTTTTTTCTCACTCTCTCTCTCTAGTGCATGAGTGTAAGCGACTCTCTCTCTCTTTTTTTTCTCACTTTCTCTCTCTAGTGCAAGAGTGTAGGCGACTCTCTCTCTCTCTCTCTCTCTCTCTCTCTCTCTCTAGTGCACGAGTGTATGGGGACTCTCTCTCTCTCTCTGTGTGTCTCTCTAGTGCACCAGTGTAGAGAACTCTCTATTTTTCTCTCTTTCTAGTGCACCGGTGTAGGGGACTGTCTCTCTCTCTCTCTCTAGTGCACCAGAGTAAAGGACTCTCTCTTTCTTTCTCGCTCTCTAGTTCACTAGTGTATATTGGAACACTGTCTAGTGTCCTAGTGTGAGTGTATATTGGAACACTCCCCCATCTCTCCTGGTTTAGTCTGTAAACATCCCGCTGATTTTAAAGCATCTGTGAGCGGGAGGCGCCATCTTAGCGCGATTCAATGAGAGGGAGCTGGAAGGAGGGAAACTGTTTTTAACCTCTTTCCAACCGGGAAGAGAGAACCTACACCACCCCGCCCGGCCCAGACAGAGCCCTGGTGAATGGTGAGTCGGAGGCGGATGTGAACGAAGGCCCATTTTTATAGAATTTGACCCAGCATTCACGACGCTTCGCTTGGCTACCCGCTCGGTCGGGCTCGGGAAACTCGGTAGCCTGTTTAGCAACTTTTAGTGTTAGTTTGCCAGCAAGTACGACTTGTTTTCTGTCTAAATTAATAATTAATAATGATATGAATAGAAACCACATTTTGTATTTAATTCCCAACTCTTTTGAGCGTGTAATTTGAAGTCGACGCGTTATTTGTTTTGAGGATTAGCTAAGCTAACGTTTGCTAATCAGCTAGCTAGCAGTTTAGCTGGAGCGTTAGTTTACATTAACCTGCAGCCCTGGAAAACAAATGCAACTACACTCGTTTTTTGTTTTTGCAATGGTTCTGCACGTCGCTTGATGCTCTCTGCGTTTGAAACTGCTCGTTAATGGACTTTATATTTGGTACGTATCGTCTGTGTTTACTATCGTCTGTGTTGCGGTGCTTTGCAGCTGACTGCAAAAAAGTCGAGGTAAAGTTGGCTCAATAAGCAAGTAAATGCAAGAAATTAACCTGTAGTGTCTCCCTCTAGGCTGTTAAAATATGACGAGATGCAGCTTGTCGCAACATTGCGACCTGGTGGTTTTGATCTTGAGATTAGTCTTTAATGTGCTTTATTTCGGCTACTTATGCGTGTTATTTAATCTAGATTCTAAGTCTTTTTCGGTGCTTTGCGACCTTTTTAACTCGCCATCTGTGTTTGAGACGTTATAACTTGGTTTTTAACGTGGAGTACAGATCTTGACGTCAGCTACGAAACGGCGATGGACAAAAGTTTTGGGACACTCGTTTTTCAGGGTTTGGGCCGCAGCGTACCAAGACATTTTGGATAACGTCATGGTTCCAGTTTTGTGAGTACCATTTGGGGCAGGCCATTTTCTGTTCCAGCATGACCGTGCACCAAGAAATGTCGAGTTTGGTGGGGAAGAACTTGACTTGTCTGCACAGAGCCCTGACCTCAACTCCGCCCCACACCTTTGGTATGAGCTGTAACGGAGATAACGAGCTAGACCTTCTCGTCCAACATCAGTGCCTGACTTCATAAATGATCTACAGTATGAAAGGGCACACATTCCCACAGAAAATACAAAATTTTGTGGAAAGCCTTCCAAGAAGAGTGGAAGCTGTTAAAACTGTAAAGGAGGACCAGCTCCGTAGTCTATGTATTTGAATGTGATGTCATTCAAGTCGTTGTTGGTGTAATGGTCAGGCGTCCCAATACTTTTGTCCAAATTGTGTATGTCTGTTTAGCAACAAGTTGCCCTGACTGATGTCTTGTCTTTCCCCAGGTGTAGCTGACCCTTAATCTTTGAGTGTCCACGGGGCAATGTTTTACGCCCACTTTGTCCTCAGCAAACGTGGGCCGTTGGCCAAGATCTGGCTAGCGGCCCACTGGGACAAGAAGCTGACCAAAGCACATGTCTTCGAATGCAACCTGGAGAGCAGCGTGGAAAGCATAATTTCACCTAAGGTATGTTCTTTTGTCTTGTGTTTGATGTGTATTTGTCATTAGGCTGTCACTGCCAGACCTGTTGCATGCAAATCGGTGCTTCAGTTCCATTCCCATAGTAAACTGGTGTTACATGTTTAGGTGAAAATGGCCCTGCGTACGTCTGGTCATCTTCTCCTGGGTGTGGTGAGGATCTACCATAGGAAAGCCAAGTACCTGCTCGCCGACTGTAATGAGGCGTTCATTAAGATCAAAATGGCTTTCCGACCAGGTAATTACAAATGTGTATTTTAATTGTATCTTTTCAAGTTATTGTAGTCTATATTAAGTAAAGTCAATAGAAGTGGCTCTTATAGGCACACGTGAACACGCTACAGCACAGCACACAGCATGGACAATGTGAAATTCTGTCTCTGCATTTAACCCACTCAAATGAAGCAGTGGGCAGCCAATGACAGTGTGTGAGGACTGTACCATGCTCAAAGTACTGGCATTGCTGGGATTTGAATACACGACCTTCCAGTAACAGTGGCAACTCCCTAACCACCAGAACATTAGCTGCCCCAATTAACTCATTGGGCAGCAGGTGTTACTTCAGAAGTAATTAATCTGTTCTGAATTGTCTGTGGTCCTCAGGTGTTGTGGATCTGCCTGAAGACAATCGTGAGGCTGCTTACAATGCCATCACCTTGCCGGAGGAGTTCCATGATTTTGATCAACCTCTTCCAGATCTCGAGTAAGTTGCAGTTTGTGACCCTTCGTTAGTGAAGTGATTGACTCATTTTTTGGTATTAACCCATTCATAAATGGAAAGACCACAGAACTCCTTCAATTTGGTTTAAAGTAAAACAATTGTGTAATTATAGTTGGGTTAGTTAATCTGAAAAGTAATCCATTACAATTGGCTAGTTATTTCTCTCAGAATGTAGTGGGGTTGTTGCGTCTTAATTGTTACTTATTACTTCTTAGTACATTTGTAAACCTTATTAATAACTACAGTAGTAAAACACTGTAATCCTTTTCAGTCATTTTAGGCAGAAATAGTCACAGTAAACATCATTTAAAATATACCACAAACCTTTTTTTATGATTAAAGAATGTAATGGGTAAAGAGATGTTCATGAAATAAAACTCAAGTCAAATGTGTTTAAGTAAGATTGGGTTTGTCTTCTTCAGCACAGGAGTTTTATTCATTCATTTATATTAGCAGGATTACATGCTTCCACTTAAGTTGTTCACTATTCTGTCAGATGTTGGACTTGAATATTCACTAAGAATGGCGGTTTTAATTAAAAGACGAGGCTTAAGCCCAGGTGTAAAGGGGCATTTGGCAGACGCCCTTATCCTGAGCGCCTTACAGTTATTAGTTACGTGGACAGTCCCCCTGGAGCAACTGAGGCTTAAGTATCTTGCTCAAGGACACAGTGGTAGAAAGTGGGGGTTCGAACTTGTAACGGGTTGTGGTCATCGGGTTCACAGGCAAGTGTTTTACCCACTCAGCTACTACCACTCTGGCATTCCTTACTATAATTTTTTAATAGCAGTCTGCAGTATGCATTTTTTTATTGCTTTTATGGGAAGATTAACACAGGTCAATAAAAAATTTTTTTTTGTAATCATCAGAAACCACAACACACTTTTCTAAACCATTTTTTCGTGCTGATTTCAGATCTGCTTTCAGTCACATCAACTTTTTGAATTATGAGTAATATTGGATTTGCAATAGACTTGCATGCGTTTTTTATTAAACCGCAAGCACCGATCAAGTAACTGTTTCAATATTTTCAGTGCGAAGCCACACTGTGGCATAAACATAATGATCAGTGTCAGTCAACAACCACTGTTTCTTCAAAAACGCTTAGTACATGATTATGATATGCTAATTATACCACTATTATGTAATATACAACTAGCTTCATCACAAAAACTGTATGTGCGGGAAAAACTTAAAAACATTTGAAATCAGCATGAAAAACACTACAAAACCCACATGAACTTATCTTATGATTTTGACCTGTTGACCTGTGTTATCTGAAAACTTGACACCACCTGCGGAAAGTGTGCGATTATTTAGGCATGCGATCTGCACAGTGGTAGATTGTGGGGTGTAAGATGTGATTACTGTTAGCTGCATTAGTAAGGGTGTAACAATTTTAACCAGTATCTAAGAACAAAAAAGTCCTGCTGATATTCTCCTTACTCTTTTCCGATGGTGATCTCTCATTTACCGTCATGAAAGTCAATATCACAGATCAAAACTAGCAATCTGTGTGCATCCTATGAAAGTATAGATGGAGGGGAGCTCCCAGGGCCTCAATCAACTAGCTTTTTTTTCTGAAATCACATAAATTCTAGAGTGATTTTTGTTTTTTTAGGTCTATACATGCCTTCTATTTAAGATTTTTATATAAATTATATAGATTTTTGATATAAAGTAATCTGTGTTGGACATATGTATGGACAAAAGTAATGGGACGCCTGACCATGTAACAGCTTCCACTCTTCTTGAAAGACTTTCCACAAGATTTTGGAGTTTCTGTGGGAATTTGTGCTTATTCATTCTATAGAGCATGTATGGGGTCAGACGCTGATGTTGGACGAGAAGGTCTGGCTCACAATCTCTGTTCCAGTTCATCCCAAAGCTACTGGATGGGGTTGAGGTCAGGATTCTGTGTGGACCAGTTAAGTTCTTCCACACTGAACTCACCCAGCCGTCTCTTTATGGAGCTGCTTTGTGCACTGGAGGACAGTAATGCTGGAATAGAAAAGGTTCTTCACTGGGTCCACAAAGTTGGAAGCATGGTGTTAGCTAGAATGTCTTGGTCTGCTGAAGCATTAATATTGACCTTCACTGGAAATAAGGGGCCTAGCCCAAACCCTGAGAAATACTTTTGTCCATATTGTGAAAACTTACTAGAATCGAGAGAATTGACCATTTAAAATGCTGGATGATCATTTTAGGAGCATAGAATAGCCTGACTTCCCCCATGCAGCTGGGTTAGGGTTTAACCCACACCCACACACACATACACACCTGGCTTTCTCTAGGGTGTCCTTGCTGAGGTAGATGTACCAGTAGAAGAAGTTGAAAACAGCAAAGGCCATTGGGAAGAGGACCCTGGCGTACTGATCTATGGGACTGGTGCCAGCCAGCGTCGTGCTGGGGGGGATGGCCGAGCCTTGCAGGAGGAAGATGGGCACACGGGTTTTGGGGGGTTCGGAGACCGAGTTCATCCTCTTCCTCACCCGACCACCAATGTTGGTGTCAGACATCGTCTAGGGAAGAACATGTGAAAAACAAGCTCATTTGAATAAAAAACATTTTGACAATTTAAATCTTTCAACAAGCAGCGTCTGCATGAGTACAGTGTATGAGTGGCTGATGAGCCAAAGCAGGCAAACACACACATTCACGGCATTCAGCAGACGCTTTTATCCAAGGTGACTTCCACTCCCTAACTACAGGGGGCAGTCTCCCTGGAGCTACTTGTGGTTGAGGGTCTTACTCAGGAACCCAGTGCTGTTGCTGAAGCTAGGATTCGAACCCATGACTCGAATCCTAGCCAAGTATCCTACCCACTAGGCCGCCACCCCCCCCACCCCCCACACATTAAAGTTTGAGAACTCCTTGCCTTCTACTTTTTCCGTTAAAGATGGACAATGTGGCAAAAATGTAATATCATGATACAGGTTATGCATATTATATTTTGTTTTACTGAAAAAAGGATGAATGATTGCCCTCCACCCAGGATGAGTGCCTGCCTGGCGCCCATTCACCCTGGCATAGGCTCTGGGTACCACCCGACCCTAGTGAGGATTAAGGGGTTACAGAAAACGAATGAAAAAGTAAGAATGATATTTGTTAAACATTTTACATGCTGCACAAATCCTGAACCAGACTAATGATACTTTATTTGTAATGAAACACATCTTGTACTGTCGACACCCACAAAATGCTCAGAAAAGAATATGGTGACTTAATACAGTACTGATAAGCATGGACACCTCATAGTTATAGCAGTTTAAGAAAGCAGGTGGTTCTGATGGGTGCTGACGACACAACAAGGTGATCAAATACTTTGGTTCTTATTTAAAAGGCAGCACCTTCAATAATCAGGGATGGGGATCATTAGGATTTAAATGATACTGATATTGATACTAATAATGCTGATCAGTACTAATACTTATCAGTTTTCTTATTGATCCTACTCTTCAGTATTTGGTGTAAAAAAGGTGTGAAAAGATTCAACAGTTATTTTGTTTTGACCTTTTTGAGAAATAACAAGCTAAATTTTTCCTGACTTGTATATAAATCTCTCCCACTGATCCAATCCAGCATAAGCCATATGAAAACAGAGCTGTGTTAGAATGCATTCATGCTGCATAAACACTGACAGCAGCATCGTTTGTCCAGAAGTTAAACAATATTTCAGTCCTGACCAGTCAGAAACCAGTACCAATGTAACCCAGTACACATCCCCATCACTAATACTGTTGCATAAATGAAAATGTGTGCTGTTTTCCTTAAAATATACTATATGGACAAAAACCATTCCACCGACGGAGACTTTAAAGACACTTTATATGTGTCATCAAAGACTTTAATATGGAGTTGGTCCCTTTTGCAGCTATAACAGCTTCCGCTCTTCTTGGAAGACTTTCCACAAGATTTTGGAGTTTCTGTGAGAATTTGTTTCCATTCATTCTGTAGAGCATTTATGGGGTCAGACACTGATGTTGGACAAGAAGGCCTGGCTCACAATCTCCGTTCCAGTTCATCCCAAAGCTGCTGGATGGGGTTGAGGTTAGGGCAGGACACACTGAACTCATCCAGCCATGTCTTTATGTCCAAAATGTCTTGGCATGCTGAAGCAATAAGACTGCCCTTCACTGAAGGTAAGGATCCGCCTGAATTCAGTGTGTCCCAATGCCTTTGTTTACGTAGCGTATGTGTATTTGGCCTTTAATATGCTACATTATTGCAAACTGGCAAAACATGATCAGCAGTTACATTTGAAAAGGCAGAGTATGCATCTGCTGACATGTTAATAAGCTGAATAAAAGTGTCTGTTGTCAGGGTGACTCCATGGAGGAATAGTGAAGAGCCAGCACCTGAAACTTTCCTGCGTGCGAAAGCTGCTTACGTGCAGCGTTTTTCTGCATTACAGGTGACGCTTAAAGCCCAGAAAGTGCTGAAACAACTCCACAGCAAGCCCAAGATTAGCATGGAGTCTACAGAGAACACAGCACAACATGCATACACTGTTGCACCTTCGAGACGGTTCACCTTGAAGCACTTTCCTTGCCAACTGCAGCAAGACCTGCTTTACACTTTAACGAGCTTGTGTTCTACTTTTCCTTGCATTTTACTCTGTCATTTCTTTGTTTATGCAATTTCATGCACCAAAATCAACTGTAAATCATGTTTACGTTACCATTGTCCAATATCTCTTTATCTCTTAGGCTGTTAAACAGGCTACTTTTGTGGTTCTGATTTATGTAAATGACCTGTGTTCTAATTGGCTCGTTCAGTTCGGTCTGAAATATGTGGACGATACGGAAATCAGAATAGATTTCAGTCGCTTCATGATCCATTTGTTTCTCAACAGCCAGAACGACATAATGTTTTTCCACATCTTCCACTCCAGTAAGTTGGTTAGAAATTGTCTGCAGTAACAACACTTCTTATCGCTTCAGTGTAAATGGGCCACTTCTAAACTGCTGTGACTGTTGTTACATCACAAGCATGATTAATTCAAGGCTTAATATATATAGAATACATAAATTAGGGAAAGAACAGAAAATTTAGACATATTAACAATGTTAATGTTTGCATAGTGGCCCCACAGTGGTGCACTGGGTAGCACTATTGCCTCACACCTCCAGGGTTCGGGGTTTGAATCCGGGTCCTGGTCGTGTGTGTGTGTGTGTGTGTGTGTGTGTGTGTGTGTGTGAGTGAGTGTGTTCACTCCTGATTCCGTTTCTAATGAATTCAGTTTCTGATGGATGAAACAGAGTCTCACACACACAGACTCTGTTCTGAACATCACTGTTTTAATTGCTGCAGTTGTAAAATAACGTAAGAGTGTAGTTTAACATTTCCCAGGTATAATAAATTATTTACATACAATATTAAACCTTTTTTAATCAAGTGTGTTCAATAGTGTATAAAACAATAGTGATCTGCACATTTTACACAGACACACTCCCACACATTACAAAAGCAATAACCAGAAAAAATGCGGTTTCTGATGCGGTCTCTAATTTTTTTCGCATGGATGTAATTATGCATGAATATGTTGACTACCACACCTTCTGTTCGGTGGTCTTCTGGGCGCAGGCTTTCAGGGGCTCCTTGTCCACCAGCTGCCGGAGGCGATTGACCATGCGGGACTCGCATCCCTCCAGCCTCAACCTTAGGTCCTTAATCTGGGTGATGTAGCTCTTACAAACAGACTCATCCTGCTCTCCTGTGTGGGTAAGAACGTGTGTTACAGTGGGTACACTTGTTAACTTGAAGAAAGAGATAATCCTGAATCAAATCCTGAATCAAATCCTGAATCAAATCCTGCATCACAGGATGAGCCCATGATTCACTGGCCGAAAAAAAGCATAAAAGCAGATTATAATTTAATTAATCCTTATAGTCACACGTGAACACACCAAGCACACAGTGCAAAATTCTTTCTCTGCATTTAACCCATTCACAAAGGGAGGCAGGGGGTTGCCACCAATGAGAGGGTCCGGGGAGCACTGCCTGGGGACGGTACCTTGCTCAAAGGAACCTCAGTGGTGACACTAGCAGTTGGAATTCAAACCCACAACCTTCTGATTGCAGGGCAAATGCCCTAACCACTAGGCCATCCAACTGCCCCTGTAGGGGTGTGTAAATCTTAAATTATGTTTATAAATACACTAAATCTACTATTATAAATATACTAAATATAAATTATACTTTATATTACTTTTATATTTATATAACTTTGTACTACTTTTATACTCCACATCCTTTTTCATATTATTACAATCATTACAAAATTAGTCACCAGAATGAACTATGTTATATTTTTACACCCCTAGTAGTTTTCAATACATGTGTTGTTTAAACTGTTTTGTAGATTTTTAATATCAACGAGCCTTTTTCGCAAGTGTAGGAAGCAAAGCGACAGGAACAGAAAATCTCACAATTACACACCCATGAGTCATGCATAACAAAGTAGAACGGATTAAGACATGAATCAAAGCATGAATAACAAGCAGCCAAGCAGCGTATCCTTGCACGTTCATCCAGCATTGCGTTAAGATACACAAAAATGGATGGTGAGTGGATGAAATTGTTTATGATCAGGAACATGATTGAAATGATTATAAATGTTATAAATAAACGGGGTGACACACAAAATGATGGTGAGTTTGATGATAGATGAAATCCAAACCAAATCTCAAATCTTTACCAGTTGCATTGTCTTTGGAGCTGACGACAGGTTCTGCAACATGAATTGTACAGTTGAATTGTAGGACGCGTAGGTTAATAGTTATCATCAGGCAGCCATATATTTTTTTTTCTCTGATTCTTTTCACTGCAGGTGATAGGCTGAACATATTCAGTACAAATAAGAAAATAAAATCCCTGTTTCTGGTCAAAATGAAGCATGGAAAACCTGGTAAAATCTTCCACATAAGCACCTACTAAAAGATGCAGTTTTATCTATAAGGGCCTTTGTAAGAGAGGAATGGTCTGGAGATGTAATGCAATTGATTGTACTGAGAATAACAATGTCCTTATATTAACCCTTAAATGTGTTGCTGTTTCATCATTTTATGGGTTTTGCCACAATAATGTAAATCAAGTAAATCATCGCACCACCAAAATGGTCCATTTTAATGAGATTTTTTAAGTCTGTTAATTTGAAAATATTTTAATTCTGGGCCATTTCCGATGGTGTAAAAATCACCTGATTGTGTAAAAATAAATAATGATAAAAAATTATAATCATTGTGTAAAAATAAATAATTATGTCATTTTGATATTCTGTCTGATAGAAGAGAGAAGATCGAAGGTCACTGATAACCCAGGATACACATTTAAGGGTTAACCCATGAGAGGTCTGATGGACAGAAATGGATGGCTCGTGTGGGTGGACCAGCGACAGCGCTCCGCCTCTGCACTCACCTTGCTCTACGGAGCGCAGCAGGCTGTCGTAGTGCTGGGTGGCTTTGCTGTAGGCGCTCTCCACCTGCATGCGGTCATCCGGGCCGAAAAGGTCTGAATCCTGGCTGTCGCGCATGAAGACCTGATAATGCATCTCCAAGTTCTTCAGAGCCTGACGATACTCCTCCACCTTCAGAGTTTTGAACTGAACAAACAGAGCATGGTAAGAGCAAAAATGAGAACCAACGTGGTGGAGATAGCCAAAGAAAACAAATTGTATTTATATATAGAGGGAGAGACAGACAGAGAGTGAGAGAGAGATAGAGAGAGAGAG
>JBBJLS010000001.1:1993327-2017444 GCA_037577275.1 Bryconaethiops microstoma
CTAAACACAGATTTGAAATCAGCATGAAAAACACTACAAAACCCACATAAACTTATCTCTGATGATTTTGACCTTTTAACCTGTGTAATGAAGAGATTACCAAAGATGATTCTTGTAATTTGATTATATAGAGCATTAAATGTAATCTCGACTGGGTTTGACCTTTGTTGGAAATACCTATGTTGGAAATACCAAACTATTAAAATTTGTACTGAATCCGCACATTAAAAAAAAAAAAACAAATATAAATATCTAGCTGTTTAAGTTGCTGTTTTTACAGTTCTCTGGATTGTGGTGTCAAATGGTTGCACTGGAATTTACTGTTCTCTGTTGAGCGCTGAGCGAGTATTTATTTGTGACTTATATCTGCTCTATGGCCTTTTCAGTTTCAGCCAGAGCGACACATTATCCAAGACAAAAACACTGATGTCAGCTATGTTGGCTCTCGGCAATATTGATTTAGTCAGGTAGTAAAAATGATAAAACCACAGGTGTAAAGGGGTTTGGGGTGAAATGAATGGTGTGTATGTGGCAAACTGATCAGACAGCTTGTCTCTGCTAACAGAACAAGATAATACATACTAAAATCATTTTAGATGAAACGCACTTCAGTATTTACCAGGTTTTTTTTGGGGGGGGTTTTTTTGTGGGATACACCTTTTCTAAGTTAAGGGAGCAATTTAAACTTGAGCTGTTATCCGTTCCGTCACACTGCTTACAAAACACCCCTTTTGCCCTTTCCAGACCATTTTCCAGACCACGGCAAACTTCTTGTTTTGTCTACTTTCTGTAATTTTGCTTGATCTGTAATCATATTAGCAGAGCTCTCTCGCTCGTGTTCCTTAACAGAGTTTTAGAGCCATCGTGGAAGAATGAAACAAGTGTCTTAACGGGGATTTGTGAAACTCTTACCTTTCAAACTTGTAATGTAGATGTCGTGTAGTTCCTTTATTGTTTTCAAAGCACCATTTGACGGAGTCTTTGCAAATTTAACACTACTCTGGGTTTGACGTCTTCCAGTGACATCGATGTAGCACAGCAGTTCACACTGAACCAGAGCCGAGTGGAGGAGATCACTATGAGAGAAGAAGTGGGCAACCTCAGTATAATGGCTGACAACGACTTTGGTAAAACAAATACATAATCATAATCATCAAATAAATAGATCCGTTAAAGTTAATTAACACATTTCTTACACAATTTAAGCAAATAAGTTCCACTTCAGTTTTTAAATTAAATTTTAACGAGTGCAAACCTGGAAAGAGTACAGGCTGACTGACTTTTTTTCAGGGGATGTTTTTAACCTGCTCTTTTAATGGTAGGTGACTTTGGCATGGATGATCGGGAGATCATGCGGGAGGAGAGTGCCTTTGAAGTTGACATCATCCAGGGATCCACCTCCAATCTGTTGCTGGAGGCAGAGCCTGGCCCCGCCCAACTGCCTGACAAGTCGGCCAACCTTGAGTATGATGACTTTGGAGAGAATAACTTGGATAACACTGATGGTGGAATACTGGGTAAGGACTTTTAATGCAAGCTTTAATGATATGGATTACAGTTCAAAATATTTTGTTAAACAGTCATTCCACTGGTTTTCTATAATTATTGACATGTGACCAACATTATTCAGACTATTTTGATGTGAAATGTATTTTAGATTTAACATCTGTTTCCTTTGCACTGGTGTTGATAAAAACCGAGAGTTACAATGTCACACACTAAAATAAAAAAAAAAACAACAACTTATACCTACAGTTACAAAAACCTATGGTATTGTAACCTCACTACAGTGGTACATTCAAAACATTGTATTTTGATGATCCACCTTCACACCCTGCATTTACACCAGAACCTTTTAAAACTCGCAAAACATCTGACATCAGGCAATGTACTATTTCCTGTAATAATTTCCTGTCAGGTAGTTTTAAGACATTTAAACACTTCAGACATTGGGTTATCACAGACACTGCAGAAAGATCTTGCTCAGTTTCTCTTGAATTTATGGATACGGATTATTTTTTTCTTTACTATTTATTTAAGCAGAAACAGTATAAAATTAGTGAAATTCCAGTACAAGACATGTATTTGTTGCGTACAATTTGTTTTTGCTTATTAGTATTATTGTATAATGCAAGTTTACTCATTTTAGTGGATAAACTCTTGAGCAGTGATGGTGGTGGAGGAATATTTGATGATCCCCCAGCCATCACAGACAGCGTTATGATGCCCCCAGACGATGATGACGATGACTTTGATAACCTCTCCCGTAAGTTTATTTTTTTATTTTAATTTTTTTTTCTACAATAGAGCTTGTATAGAACAGCTTTAAACTGTGCCATATCGACAATAATACATTGATCTTGTTTTGTAGAACAGTCTTCTTGCATTTAGTTGGTCTTTTGCATGTTAGGGGGGGATTTGTGTGTGTGTATTTTATTGTTAATTAATTAATTAATTTATTTTTAATTAAATGTTAGCACTTCTTAAAACAAATTGCATTGATTTTGTCTGTGCTTGTTTGGTTGTGTGCATCTTTTATTTTTTTTGTGCTGTGCGTGATGTTTGTGTATCAGCGGCCGGTGCTCCAGACAGTCCTGATTCAGGGCCTGTGGAGGCTCTACCCAACACCACAGACCAGACAGAGCAGACTACACTGGTGCCCAATGAGGAGGAGGCTTTTGCGCTGGAGCCCATCGACATCACTGGTAATGAAACACACCAGCCAAAATAGATTTTTCTTTGTCTGATGTTATTCAGAGCAGTGGTTGCCTGGAAATGCAGTCCACCTTATTGGTTTTTCTCTCTGTAGACTGGATGTGCATTTCGGATATTAAATGTAAGAACCACATGAGCCTGCTGCTGTATAGCAAGCTAGGGGCTTTGTTGAATATTTGAATTGTAGGGTATTACAAGGAAATGTACAAGGACTGTTTAAGAAGGAAAATGCATATTTCACATGGGTTGTAGCATAGTTGTAATGGTGGTTCTGTTTTTGTTTACAGTGAAAGAGACAAAGGCGAAGAGGAAGAGGAAGCTGATTGTGGACAGCCTGAAGGAACTGGATAGCAAGACCATTCGTGCCCAGCTGAGTGACTACTCTGACATTGTCACCACACTGGATCTGGCTCCACCCACTAAGAAGCTAATGATGTGGAAGGAGACTGGAGGAGTGGAGAAGTTGTTCTCTCTGCCTGCGCAGCCACTCTGGAATGGCAGGCTGCTCAAGGTAACAAGAGCCTTCAGAGCGTTTTCATTCACAGGTTGTGTTGTCCGAGTGCACAAGCGGTTACTTACCATGTCATTGTTGCAGAGTCACCGCCCACAACCCAGTAGTTACATCAACACTTCTCTCTGCACTTTATCTGTGACATGCTTGTTTAAATCAGAATCACAATATTTTATTGATACCAGAGGAAATTGCTTATGCAACGACTGCACAGAGGCACAAAGACAAGAACAATATGAAGTATAAAGTCAAAATAAACTTCCCCATAAAGTACTCTGAAAATATTTTACTAAATACACTACGCTATATACACAAAATGCTGTGATCTAAGTGTTCATTATTTAATTTACTATGAAAACCTTTTTGATCATAGAGCCTTACGGTGCTACATGCTGTTCAGCAGATGTTTTTTTTCACCTGATAACACCAATTCTTGTAATAATGTACCTAAAGAACTGGCTTATCCTGTGTACTGAAAGATCCTGCATTTATTTGAAAGTTGCAAGCAGTATCAGTCATTTCTCAGACACATTCCTAAAGTGTGATTGTATCACACAGATGTTCACACGATGCCTGACTCCACTGGTGCCAGATGAGCTGAGGAAGAGGAGGAAGGGTGGTGAGGCTGACAGTCTGGAGGAGTTCCTGAAGGAGCTGGAGAACCCTGAGGTTCCCCGTGAAGACCAGATGACACAGAGGGGAGATGTTATTGGTAAGGGTACCATGTGCTGGCGAATGCAGTGATGTAGAACGGTAAACACCAGAGCTCAGAGGATTCTACATGTCTTTCGTTATTTTTGGCTCATGCTGACTTTTTTCAGTTTTCCACTGTGATTGTGTGATGCCCTTTTAGAGTATTATTGTGTATTTTGGTACACAATTCACCCTGAATGCCTGAACGTTATTAAAAATGGGCTACTGATGCATGCTGCTTCAACATTGGAAGAGCAAGAAGAGATGAATTTAAGTATGTATTTAAGGAAAGAAAAAGGCAGTCTGTGAACAGGGGAATGTGTGACATCTATAAATAAATGGTTTACATTTGGTTTTCTAATGGCTGCTGTGGTCACGCACATTTTAGTGATGTCACATGACATAGGTATGTTTTTCTTTACCTCAAAGCTCTAATTGGTTTTCACTAAGAAGCAGATTTTTCTCTTTATTTAAGTCTAAATTGTGTTGTATTTTGTCTGCTGTAGATCAGACCATACTGGAGGAACAGAGCTTGCTGGAGGTTTGTTCTATCGAGGGCAGTCGATCAGTTCTGGATGAAACTCTGATGCCTCCCCCCTCCAGGCAGCGTGGAGTCAAACGCAAGTCCCAGGAGCCTGATGCTGCTCTGCCAGTGAGTAATCTAATGCCAGCTACTCCCCTCAGGCTTTTAATCTCCCCACAGGCTTCTTTTTGTGATTATCACAGGTGCAGGACTCCTGGAGGAGTCCTAAAGGGCTACAGTGCTTTTTAGTGCTTCATTGCTTTTCCAACTCAAACCTGTCTGAATCTGCTGTGTGTGACGTTTCCAAGTGAGGAAAACACCTCTGTTCATAATTTAGAAAACAGCCATTTGTTGTATAAATCAGAATATGACTACATACTGGATAAGTGAGTGTGTTGCTTGTGAAGAAGCAGTGAATACTTTTAAACACATCATGGGTCTTGCAAAAACAATGTCTGCCTTTTTAGTGGTAACATTTATTCAGCTGTTAAGTAATGTTATCTAATTCTAATATTTTTAGCAAGAATTCTTATAGAATTAGGTTAATGCTTATAGAACTAGGAAAAAATATGTCTTGCCTTACTTTACACATGACATTTTAACTGTAGTCATTTGGGTGTACATTTCATGTCACCAGATTAACCTCCTGATCATGACAAGCCTTTTCATGTGGTTCTCCAGTGTAACTTTTCAAACTGTTTGTATGTATTATGCAATACAACGTTTCTGTGTTTGCTCCGCAGCTGATGGGCATGCTTGATCAGTCTCTGCCGCCAGTGGAGCAGACAGTGCTGTCCCAGCCGCTCGATATGCCACAGGTGGACCTGCCGCCTGAGGACAGCACCAACCTCTCCAGACTCGTCCCTGAGCTGGACCTGTTGGGAGAGAAGAACAAAGACAAGGATGACAGTGAGGAGGAGGAGGTGAGTGTTTTCTTCCACAGGTGAAATTACTCTGGACTACATCTTAACAGAACCTACAAAATGTTAACTTATTTAAATGGACACAGTTAAATGGTGAATATAAGGCATGTTGAATACAAGAGTTGCAGGGAGGTTCAGTCTAAGAACATTGCCTCAGACCTCACCTGGTTAATGTAGTGTTGGAGGTGTTTAATGATGGCATTTGTTATTGTTATGTTTGATTTAAATAGGAGGGTGAGGGTCAAGGTGGGGACCAGGACCAAGAAGAGAGGAGATGGAACAAGAGAACCCAGCAGATGCTGCATGGACTTCAGGTACACCACTGTCGTTACTGCTGTTTTAAAATAAATATCAGGAGATGGTATTATGAAGCTAACTATATTAGCTTTTATACAGCAAAAACTGTCACTGTCCTGACAGTACATGAAACCAAGTAACCTGTGGAAAAAGACAGATTCCACTTCCTTGACCTAGTGCTTCTGATGACATTTGCAAGAATCCACCAGCCTGAACAACTAGTCAGGGCCAGGAGAGGGCCCTGTGATTGAGGCTCAGTCAGTGCTTGTGCATGCGTTGTGTGCAAAACTCCTTCTCCCACGCATGCTCTTGCTCAGCAGCTTCAGGAACACACTAGCAGATAAACAACCACGGGTAATGGAAAAAGCTGCTGAATTCTCAAAGAATTAGACTGAGCCCAAGATAAAACAAGGGTAAACATCAGAGCAACTTTCCAGAGCTGGAGGGAGCTTCTGGGACCTGAATGTTCAAAACTGATGCCGAGTTTGGCGCATTACTGCTTGACAAAGTTTCTAACTGGAGTATAACCAGTTAAGTCACTATAAAACTTGACTTATGTCTGGTTGTGTGATGTCTGGTAGTTCATAGATGAAGTGCCTTTTTGAACTATTTTTAAAATATTTGATTACCAAACTCTGTATAACTGGGTGTGTGGCTGCCTTCTCTGTGGGGAGGGGCTTTGTAGTGCAGGTGAGGGGGAGGGACCTGAAAATCAAAATTTCAAGCATCATACACGGTCCTAATCCTACTGACTGCAACCTTTAAGTCCTGAAAGCAGAACAGGAAGCAATGTACGTTTTTGTAGCTAAAAGCAAAAAACACTGATATGAACAGCAAAAAAAGACACTTAGCTTGATCCCATTACAGCAAGGGTGTCCTCCTTATTCATTGTTAAGAGCTTTTCTAATGTAATGCACAGATAAATACTTCACACTTTAATTGTAAAGCACATGCATACATGGCGTAATTAAGATATTACCAGTTCATAGAAAAATGGCTAGACTGCTGGAAGTACAGTTGGTGTTTTAATTAAAAAAAATTTAAGTCAGCTGTTTTAAATTGATTTTATGTCTGACATTTTTTGTGTGTTTTTGCAGCGCGTGGTGGCCAAGACTGGTGCACAGTCTATCAGTCTGCTGGATCTGTGCAAGAACAATAACAAGAAACAAGCCGCCGCCAAGTTCTACAGTTTCCTGGTCCTGAAGAAACAGCAAGCTGTGGAGCTCTCCCAAACCGCGCCCTACAGCGACATCATCGCCACCCCAGGACCTCGGTTCCACACTGTATAGATGCATGTTACTTTTTTGTTTTTTTTTTTAAAATTTTTTAATAGAAGTTGTATTTAACACTTTTTACTGTTTTTCCTTTGTTTTTTTTCGTTTTTTCTTTGTTTTTTTTTTTTTTTTTTTTTTTTTTTCCAGCTTGTTTCAGGTCAGTTTTGCAATTGATTCAAAACTGTTTTGATCATGCAGAGATTGTCCTCTATATATATAGCAGGAAGGTTTGCTTGTTGGTCCTTCTTTTTGTATTCCCGTAACCTCAGTTTCACAACCCCACTTTTTCATTCCGCAGATTTTTTATCATTTTGCTTTTACCCAATAGGTTTTACAGTTTACCTTCAAGTAGAATAGATGTAAACATTTTTACCTTTTTGATAATGTCACAATTGAGACAGGTTTATTTTTGAAAGCTCTGGTGTATTTGAGTGATTCAGAAGCTCAGCATTTTGTATCTCTTTTAATGATGGTTATTAAAGGACTATTAAAATTCAGATTGGTAATTCTATGCACTTGTTATTAAACAGATATTGTTTCAAGAGGGTTGGTGTTGCAGATTTTTTAAAAACTTATGTCAAATTGATTTTTATCTTTTGATAGCATTACATTTTGTATGATTGTGCTCCATTTAATGCAAATTTCAATTGAAAATACAATATTTCTGGAATCATTGACTTGTTACATCTATTCTTTTCCTATAATAGAAACATCCCCCTGTCGTTTCTGCAATATTTAAGTAGTTCAGTGTCTTGACAGCAGGGATGCACTGTTTTAGTAACTGTACTTAGAACTTAGAGCTTTTTATTGATTTGAAATTATTTTTTTTCCCACTCTGTTTCCAAATGGGACACCACCTGTTTTAATACAGACGTTTCCTGTTGGACCTTCAGAAAACACAGTATATTTCTATCTGGTAGGAAAATGCCATGAAACTTCGTTTTTCTTCTGCCAGTGGAATTCCTACTTTTTGATTTTATTAAGGCATCCAACTCGGTTCGTATCTGAATGAAATTATTGTGAGCCCACTTTGTTAGGCTGTGTAAGGATGGATACTGCGCCTTAGTGAACCACCACTAAACTGTTCAATAATGCAAGCCCACGCATGTTTATCATGGTATTGACATGTACACAATGCTGTGCAAAAGTGTTGTCACCCCTCATTTCTTCATGTTTTGCTTCCAAAGATCCAGATTTCATGTATTTTTAATGTAGTCATGAGAACGAGTTCTCCAGACTTCCTGAAAGTCTTTCAATGGCTCTCATTTTCATTCCAAGAACTGAAGAACTAGACTGACCTGCAGAGCCCTGACCGCAACTCCATCCAACACCTTTGAGATGAACTGGAACGGAGATTGCGAGTCAGGCCTTCTCATCCAACAGCAGTGTCTGACCTCATAAACACTACTGAGTGAATGAGCACAAATTCCCACAGAAACTCCAAAATCTTCTGGAAAGTCTTCCATGAAGAGTGGAAGCTGTTACAGCTGCAAAGGGGCACCAACACAAGTCTGTATTTGAATGCAATGTCATCGAAGTCCCTGTTGGTGTAATGATCAGGCCTCTCAATGCTTTTGTCCATATAGTGGACAGGCTGGTCCAGACAGGCACTGCTGAGAGTCTCGGCCGGTTCAGAACCCACAGCTTTAACCCGGGATTTCAGAGCTACTGCTCTTACGGCTTCAGTGTTTACACTTTTCTTTTCTTCCTTTCTAAGCGTCTTTATTATACGTGCCATAATACTTGTTTTTCACCTACAATTTTCGATAATGTACATTTTACTAGTATGAATAATACTCTTAATTCTCTAGCTATATATCTAGTTAGATTTTTTTAATTTATAGAAACATACATACTTGTGAACGTACGACAAAAAAAACATTTGTACCACTGTTTTTACAGATCATTCACTCATCCATCCATCAATCCATCCATCCATTAATAAACAAACATACAGAAACAATTGACCAGTCAAGGATTAATGGATATGCCATTCATAATGGTAAATAATCATATGTGGTGACAATAACATTAATAACAAGAACAATAATAATCAAGATCAAATCATTGTCATTGTTATAGACACACTGGTGAACGTTATGATCATCCCTGTAAGAACAAAAAACCTCATAAGTGGCCTTTGCCTGCATGTATCTCTTAAAAAACATAAATACTTAATCGTAAAATGTATAGAACAATATCAAAATAGGCCAAAGCCGTCTCAAAACCATGTAAAAATAATACAGTGTCTCACTGGGCAGCATATTCATAACTGCTTTAGGTAATAATTTTCGGTGAGGGAGCTTTTAAAGGCGGACGTCTGGTTCCATTCACCAGCACTGTTGTCAGGTATAGAGGCTCTTGCGTTGGTCACCTTCGTAGCATTTGTATCATTAAGTAGGTGTCATGCTTGATATGACCACGTAATAGGACAAGAAGTAAAGGTCTGTTTTGATTTCAGGATGAATGTTTTCAGCCTTAAAACTCATCACTACCACCAGGGGGCAGACTTGCCCCAAAAATCTAAGAAGTAGCGCGCGGAAACTGCTCAAGATGTGTAGTGAAGCTCTTCCAACACACTCGTGGTGCTCCAGGCTGGGTTAATGTCGGCTTCCTTTAAAGCTGGGGGTAGTTTCCAAAAAGCATGACGAAATGTCCCCAGGAGTGGTCTGGATTTGCCATCGGAATGCTCCAAAAGACTGTGTGCGATTCTGAGTTTTATTTGATCTGGATTGCCTGCTCTGTTCTTCTTGACTAAGACTAGAAAAGTACAGTAGGCTGCAAGTGATTCTTTGGAGAATAAATAATTCACCTGTGCTCCTTTGGAGTACAGTAGTTTCTTTACGTTGCATCACTCCTTTGCTGAGCCACTCTTGAAATGTGGCCGACAAATGTATTTAGGCCATGGTGCTCTGTAAAGAAAGACTGCTAGCAAGCAGCATGTCCTGTGTTTGGTAGGTTCATTATCTGTGCTGTTGGGCTCTGTTGGGTTGTATTTCCAATGAGGCACGGCGACTCGATTATCAGGGTGCAGGTGGCTGGAACTGGATGTGGTGGAGTCGAAGCCTGGCTGGTAGAACAGATGCTTTGTCAAACACTGAAGCCGGAGGGTTGAAAGCTGGATCTGAGCTGGAAGCTGGGTGAGTTCAGGAACCTGCCTGCTGTTGGTAGTCTGATTTATGAGGAGTAGTTAAAGTTTGGGAGATATGGCACAGCCACTAACTGCTTACTATCACCAGAAGGTGGCTGTAATGTGCCCCAGAGCTGTTTGCCAACTGCTATGTAACAACAGAGGAAGAAGAAGTGCGCTTTACTACCTCGCACAAATAAAATGTTGTGAGAACAGATGTTATATACAAACAAGAGAGACGTGCAAAACCAAAGACTACTACAGATCTTAAAAACTCCTTCAAAAAAATAAACAAAAACGAGGCGCAATACATGCTAATTGTTTTTTTTGTTGTTTTTTTTGCCTGGCAGGGTGTCCCATTGTCATGAATCGTTGTCCTTAATTTTTATTTCAACAGCTATTCAATACCCTGTTTGTTTTTGAAAGTACTGATGGTTTCTGTCTTTCGTCCTTTGAATGCTTGGTATAGGCTCCAGCATAGCCATACGATCCTGGTTAGGAAAAGATAGTTCAGATAATAGATGGATGGATGATATCATTGATATACTCAGGAAACTGTTTTTTGGACTTACTTTCTTATAACGTTTGTTAATATCACCTTTAGAGGGCAACAGTTTGTAATGTTAGTTCATTCGAAAGACCTTTACAGAGTAGCAGTGAATAATGTTTTATTTTACTTGATGTTCATAACACTTGGTGAGGAATGTTTGTGTATTTGATGTTTGTTTATTACACCTTTAGAGGATGGTGCTGAGTGTAGATGGTTCATGTAATGTTAACAACATCTTAAGAGAGTGGTGATGAGTGATGCTTGTTTATCTGATGTTTCTTAAGAACAGCTTTAGATCTCAGCAGTGATAATGTTTGTTTATTTGATGTTTTTCAGTTCAAAAATCACTTTTAAAATTCAGTATTGAGCCCTGTAGTGATTAATCATGCAGTTTCCACGATGCACATCGGTGAAATTTCTGGCTTAATAGCGGTTCCTTCATGCTCAGGTTCGTTTGAGTGTAAAAAGTTGCTGCTTGTCTGGTTTTCCAGGCAACTGTGTGTGTGTGTGTGATCCTTCTATGCGATTTATGAAGTTCGGCCAGGTTCCTTCTAGCAAATCCAGTGATTGAAGAGCTTTGGAAGTGGGACTAAGTGGCGCCTGCTGTTGATTGCGGTGTGCGTGTCCAGTCATATTTATCACATAGAAATGCACAGCTCAACTGTAGCAAATCCAGATGTTATGGAATTAATGAAGCCTGTGTTCCTGCAGAGAGTGCGGCTGGTGTTTGCCATAACTGGTCATAGGTATCAGTGGGTGCAAATACTGCGTGAATACGGGAGAACGACCTGCCTCCGGATAGCCATGGCATCACTAGACATTCAAAAAATGACGATTAGGCCAACAAGTAGATGACTGCACCACTTGACAGCTGTGCAGATATTTTAATAAATTCTCTAGAACCCTCTGGTCTGGGGTTTTGACCTACAACGTAACTGCTTCACAGTGGTTCTCCGCGTTGGCCTTAGATGTGTCATTTGCTCCCTCTTGTATTGTACGGCACCATCCGTTTCATTTGAGGAAGCAGGTGTTTGAGTAGCGTCATAAATGATTTAGCGGATCAACGCTTTTCGGAATACCCGCGGAGTGGCACCTCTATTTGAGGCGATAAGCCTGGCAGGACCGTGCTTCAAGGGTGTTAAGCTTTTCGGCTCTTTCCCTCCATCACCTTAAAGCCTGTTTCGAGATCACAGAGAGAAAACTACTTCATAAACAACCTTTTATCCTGGTGTGTGTGTGTGTGTGTGTGTCTGTCTGTCTAGGACTGGGACCTGAAATTCAGTTATCAGAAAGAGCAGACCGAATCATATTGCCTCTATTGAGCAGCCAAACCTGTCCAAAAACTCCGTTCAGAGCCTCCTGGTTGAAACCCTTAGAACGTCTTGGTCGTACAACTGAAAAGGCCAAATAATAAACCTCTTGTCATTTCAGTATGTCATCAATATGACAATATGAATATATATGACAGGGTGTTTGCAGGAGGCAGGAAAGTACTCCAGCATGTCACACAGAGTGCAGGTAATTTTGGAGACTGGATAATGAAGATAATGTCTGATAGTAAGAGAGGAAATCTGATAATACTCCAAACCTGATGAAATATGTAAAAGGCCGAGTGACACTCTACATTAAGGAGGCCTGCAGTTTTCCCAGCATGAGCGCTGCTCACCATTTGGCCACGAAACGCAGCACTACCCTGCAAGTGTTTGTGGAAGAATACTTGTTTAAAGAATGGAAGATTGGAGAAAGCTAATCACCTGTTTTTCTCAACGTCTCATCACGTCTAACCACCTCAGGCTAGGACGCCTTCAATCACGCAATACCACCTACACTGGGAGGGTGAAGGCTAGAACTGAATTGCTATGGCAACGTCATTGGACAGCTCAACACGCTTGGAGCAGAACACTAGTCACTCATTCTATTTCGTCAGCAAGCAGACGACCTCGCCAACTAATGTCCAGAGACAATTAGGCCATTCATGCTTTCTTTCGCTGGTATGGGCCCTTTAAAGGTAGTTTGCCGATTGTACACATCCAAAACGATGTCATTTCTGGTTGAAAGCGTACTATTTGAAGGCACCCTGTGGCTCCAGAAATAGCCTTTACTTTGACCATATGTTGACTCATGGTGATGCAATGAAGAGTGACAGTGCTTCTCTCAGGCTTCAAGAGGCGGGACAGGCGATGTTGCTTTTTCAAAAAAAAGCCTTGTCTTAAAATGTCCCAAAAGATTTTTCAGAGTGGCTCACGCGCACACACACACGCACGCACACACACGCACCCACACACACCCACACACAAATATAGAGCAAGCAAACAAGCTACCATCGCTGTTTGCAGCAGCAAGTTTACATGAAAATGTTTTATTCTAACAGCAATTCTTGACTAGACTAATCCATGGAATGCAGAATGTTGCTGTATAGTCCAATCCACATGGAAAGATGGTCATATTAATATTAATGCTGGGCAACGATTAGAATTTTAAATTGCGATTAATCCCTATATACGCAAATTCAATAATTAATTCAAAAGTAGTGTATTGCACACTTTTATTTTAAAAGTACTGCTATATAAACAAAAGTGCAGTAACATTTGGTTTGAAAACACTTTAAATAAATAAGGAGCTGTTTAAAAGCAGTTTTCCCTTCATCACAGTTTTCCCTTTAAACATGAATGTAATCAAATTAAATATAAAACAAAAGCTATTTGCCACTGCAGGGCATGCACATTTTATCTAGTTTGTCATAGAAAAACAAGTTCCCCTCAGAGTCCAGATCATTGGGGGGGGTGCGGAACCATTATAGCAGGGGGTGGGCGTGGAGTATGGGGTTGGATGGGGTATGGGGAGTTTGGGAGGGTCGTGTGTAGGAGTGCGTGCATGTGTGTGTGATTGTGTGTGTGGTGGAGGAGCGCGTGAGAGTGTGCGAGCTAAGCGGGTCAGAACTCGTTAAAAATCCTGCGTGAATATTAGTCTTCTGCTGATAAAGTTATCTGACTAAACTGCACCAGTTAACAGAAAAGTAATCCGGTTAGCTGACCTTGACTCGACACTTTACAGGACCCTTACATGACTAAATAACAGAAACACCAATATATTTGCTTATTGTCTTTAATGTTTGGAAATCTGGACTTCAAGAACCTCTTCAAGAACCCTTGGCTACTTACTGGTCCGAACGAATGAATAAATAAATAAATAAATGAAATCTGAATACAACTCAACTACTTTAGTATGTAGTTTAGTATCTGTCTAAATATCTAGTATTTAGTTGTGATGTACAGTCAGTCTCGGAAAGGAGTGCTGTAGCTCCTCTAGGGAGGTGGATCCTCATTCCGTGGCCGTTTCAAATTTTGAGAATTGTCACTAAATTTGCTATAATATTTAATCACACGCTGTCAGGAAAATCCCTATGTTTCAGAATACAAGCACCATCCAGGTCTTGGTACTGCTGAGGAGGCGTCTTTGATATCTTCAGTTTTGGAACAGTCGGAGCCAAAAGTCTCAGGGCATGATGAAATTGTTTTCAGTTAAAACTGGAACTAAACAACAAAGCTTTAGAAATCTGAAAACTTCAAAGGAAAAATTACAAATGAGAATGAAATGTTCCAGAGTCTGAACTATTTCTCGATCACTGTTTAACTGTAAGCAAATTTCAGCCACTTTCCATATTAAGGCTTATGAATAGAAAGGTGTGTGTGTGTGTGTGTGTGTGTCTGTGTGCGTGTGTCATTTTCTTCTCTTTCAATAAAGTGTGTGTTTTGACTGCCTGAGAACACAAAGGGGAAACACAAAGAACCTCTGAATTATATAGAAATATTTCAGTGATTCTAATTGTTACTCTTAATTGTTTGGCTCTAGCAGTTGTCACAAGCAGTCCCAGCTTTTTCACATTACATTGACTCCGACCATCCTGTTCTAACTCCTGGCTCGCTTCTGTTTCTGTTGAAAGTTATCAAAAAGGTACAAGATGCTCATTTTTTTTCTGGGGAAAGTGAATGTGGTATCTTTTAAACCTTGTGTAAAGTCCCAATTTGGACCTTAAGGCCCACGTTGTACCTTTTGAGGGTACATTTACATCAGTTGGACCAATTCTGCCTGGAAGATCCTTGAATTGCTTTTGTAAACTAGCAGATTTGCAGCTTAACAGATTTGCTGAAGTCGTGAGGTACGAGTGTGTTACGCAGTCCCGAAACCCTATTTCTGAGTTCTGCAGAATCCAACAAAAAACTTATTGAAGCCATGATAACATGCTGTTCCACATCTAAAAATATGATGCTCAATCAGTGTAAGGGCACAGCAAGCCCCGGCCCTGCTTGACCTGACTGCATGTCAAGAAGGCTGTGACGCTGTGAGCTTTATCCAGGGAGCAGCGCTCCCACGGGCAGCGTAATGAGACAGTGAGGGTAGTTGTGTTTCCATTAGCCCTGTGCCTCTCTCGGACTTCCACGCGCTGGCCAAAGAGCCGGCAGGCAGACACGTTACCATGGAGGGCCGTTCTTTTATTGCCACCCTGCCCTTCAGCCACTTTACCCAAACCGAGTGCGCTGCCATTTGCTCTTTTACTTTCTCTAATCACTTTTCTAATCTCCCCTCTTTCTCTCTCCTGTGTAATTTGGACAAAAGTTCACACACATATTCACACACACACGCTCGCTTTGCACGACCTTTCTGACCCTGTGCTTTTTCGTTTTTATCTGTTTTTGTATTGCTCGCCGTCTGCCTAACAGTTCGTTTTTGTACCTTCAGGATGTGGGATCAAGTACATGTGTGTTGCATATCGTCAGAACAAAAACGGTGTACAAAGAAACTTTCCAGGAGAAAGAGAAATAACTTCAGTGTAGGTTGATGGCAGAAGATTTCAGTCATTTTGGAGCATTTCTACTGGCCCTTTCATCATTGCCTTTTAGAAACTTTTTATATTCAGTTTGATTTTATTTTTTAAAGTTTAAAACAAGCTCAGATTTTCAAATTGTTATAAAAGTGAAAGATGGAGATGCAAAGTTTTCTTCCAGCAATGTTCACGTGCATGCGCAAGCACGCACACACACACACACACTCATACACACACACAAACACGATAGATAGATATGTATGCTAATATAATTTTTATTTGAGGTTCCACATGGTCTTATAGTTGTCGTAGCAGACAGAACCATGTATGTTCATTCATACATTCATTTTCTGAGCTGCTTATCCTCAGAACCTATCCCAGGTTGCCAGATGTTGATTATTCTAGTCATGTTGTGTTATTTTTTTTCATAATGCTTCTCATACCAGTCCTCAAGTGATGGTAAATTTTTAGATAGCCAGCATAAAAGAAAAACTTTTTTGGGAGACGTACTAACATTCTTTCATTACCTTGGCATTATGTTTATTTATTTGCTGCTAGGAAACAATGAAATGGTCCATCCTTCCATCCTTCCATCCTTCCATCCGCCCATTTTCTGAGCTTCTTATCCTAACCAGGGTCATTAGAGCCCTCTTAGTGTGAAAGGTGATGATGCCAGTCAATCATAGGTCAGATGTCACTGAAGTGGTAAAAGTATATTTAAGTCCTTCCTATATTTAATATTATATCTTGTATGTATGATACGTAGTATAGAAAACCATAATTCAAAAAAAACTTTCAATATCCTGAGTAAAAAACACTAATATTAGAATGAACACAAATAATGTTAATACAATAAGTAGTGACTTGTGTGTGTGTGTGTTAGCTCGAGTCTACAAAGCTTCCCTTGTGGTTTGACTACTCAGAGCTTAATCAAGTTAAATCAGGTGTGCTGGAGAGGGATTTAAACAAATCTGTGCAATGGCTGGGAGCATTGGGGAGAAATACTGAGAAACACACACACACACACACACACACACACACACTCAGCACCCTCAGCCTGGATGTCAGTTTTTGGTAGGTGGTGCTAAAGATCATAAAGTACTACCACAACGAGTGCTAGGGCAGTGAGATCTTGGTGGGACCGGTGGTGGGTGACTGCCTAGGGGTCACCAAACGCTTTCCCATCCCCCCAGCACATAGAGGACAAAGCTGACTTTGACGTAGGAAACCCACCTTTTTCCCTCTTCTCCACACAGCTTCATAGCGAAGCTCATATGTTGAGTCTTCATATTACATCTCTAAATGTTAATTGCCTTTTTAACCTTTATATAACCTGGTAAGCCTCTTCAGATCCGAGATTTTCCAGCCTGGTGGTGCACACTTAATTCGAAACAAGATAATGAATGACCATACAAGGTGGAAATAGGGTTTGTGCTATCAGATGCTGTGCTGAAGCCTATAATCGAGGAGTTATTAGTATGGTCGCGCCGGTCTTGTCCAGTAGCTGCCATGATTAGTTCCCGGCCTTCTGTCAGACTGGCGCCCAGCCTGCAGAAGAGGTCAGTCCTCAGTCTTGGCCCTCGTACTGTGGGGAATGACCTTGCTGATTCAGACTGCTTGTTAGAGCTTGGTTGACCGAATGCCGGCCAACTCCGCTAACAAGCAGAGGTCTAGATGTTGCGGTGAGAGCGAAAGGCCAAGCTGGGCATGGGTGCCCAGGGACGTATGTTTACTGAGGCATGACATTATCTCTTGAAGCCAGTTTGCAGTTTGTTGCTTTTACCACTGGAACAACATGTACTGTCTGTATATAGATTCTGCCACCAATGATTGGTTTTCTTTGCCCGATGGCAAAGTACAATTGAAGTTTACTGCAGAAAGGGGAATCAGGAAGAGACCTGTCCCCCCTCACGCCAAAAAAGTTGTGTTTGTCTGCTCGCAAACTCTGGTGACCTTCAGGCTAACCCACTTGATGGTGAGCTAAATCTAATTGGAGTCCAGAACAAAAAATTATTTTGTCTTTTGTGTGTGTATGTGTGTGTGTGTGTCTGTGTGTCTCTGTGTCTCTGTGTTTCTACAAAGAAAATTGGCCTCTGCTGGTTGACTTCGCTCCTGGGCTCTGCGGTCCATCTTCTCCTCCCGATTTAAAGCAATGATTCTTGACTCTTTCTGTACTCATAACTCGTGACCGGTCAGACGGCAGCTTGCCCTGGTGCTCTGTTTAGTGTTCTATCACTCTTAAGCCGGGTCTCACTGACCGCTTTCTGCTGAGCCAGTCATCTCGCCTCTGTGACAGCTCATCGCTCCCAGGAAGCTCATGCAGCCCGGGCGTAATTTAGCTCTTCCTCTTCCTCTTCCTCTTCCTCTGCCCTCCCCCTCGTGGATGATGGCAGATGTGAAGGTAATAAGTGGACATTCTTATTGTTGTGAGTGTGCTGCCTGGGATAAGAGAAATGGTCCCCTTGCCTGCTGCCCTTCGGTTCTCATCCTTCTCTGCTTGTCGTTCCCCTGCGGTCTCAGAAGGTGACAGTGTTGCGCTTCCATTCTGTGCTGCCACCTCAACACAGAGGCCAGGTTAAGCGAGCCAGTGGCTCGAATGGGACATATAGGGACACATCGCTGGCAGGCTGACCTAGGAGCAGTTGGAGAGCAGATTTATTACGGAGCAGGCCATTCGTAGCGTGCGCATTGCGCAGAACCAATGTGCTAAACGGGCAATTTGCAGAGGAGGTTCTGCGAGCGCATTAGCCTGGTCATCGACCCCTAACGTGAATCAAGATGCCTGTGATCATCTTCTGCTCTCCTGATTGATTGGGGTCTTGAGTTAGAGAGAGTCAGGTACATGAGCTGAAAGAAGACTTCTGGAAGTTCCTTTGGGTTTGTTCAGCTGAGTCTGAACTATCAATCAAGAGTACTCAATTGCTCTGCTTCCCAAACCTAGTCTTGGAGCACATCTGCCCTTCGTGCTGTAGTGTTTTCCCTGCTCCATCCACTTCAACTCAAGAACGACTTGTTAAATGTCTGATTAGTTCAGTCATTTGTGTTAGGCAGGGCATATGCAGGGCCATTCCTGGAGCCCTCCAGGATTGAGAACCGCTGGCCTGAAGGAAAAAAGGATGCCATCCATGTGCAGCACTTGTAGATCAGGCTAAAAGCATTCCTTGATGACCTTATCTCGCATCACTCTCTCCATTCCGCTGCAGTGAATCAACCATACTGTATGCTTTCAAACTCATTTCCTTTTTATGGAGTTGTTAAGATGCAAGTCAGGGTAGAAGGCTCTCGTTTTAATTGCCACGCTCAAATCTGACATTATAGGATGGCATGTTGTCAATATTGCTGGGAGGGTCACTGGGATTAAGAGACACATAATCAAATGTGAGTGCTGACCTCCCAGGCTGCGGCGGGATGCTGGCTTGGCCATGGCCCACGCCTGACCTCCAAACCTCTGGACTCTTCACATACACCTTGGGGATGAGTTAATCAAGCATGATTCACAAGATCCATTTCCATCCTCCTCACTTGTGGGAGATAGCGGCTGGCACTGAAGCCCTGGCTGTTGGCCAGTCTTTTACTTAAACGGCTTGATTTATTAATGGCCCTTGATGCCTCCATGGAGTTTGTCCTGTCCGAGTTTTTAGCAGATTGCTTCATGCCCCTCTCCTCACTGCTCAAGCTGTAATTAATCAAGAGCCCCTGGACGATCAGACAAAAGTCTTCAGCAGGGATGACTGGAGCTTCTCTTAGGGCGATTAAATATGGGACGTACGGGAGCTTTATGGGAAACGCAGTCCTTGAGCTGGTAAGTAGTCTATTTGGTTCAGCCTTGTGAAAGTAATCCAAGCCAAGCCTTCCACATAAGAATAACATAAATTATGTTACAGCACACAAATGATATAATGTTAAAGATCAGAATGATCTGGTTATTACTAGAAATCAAAACTGCTATCCATTTTGGGTAACTCTGCCCCTCATGACACAGTATTTGTTATTTTAGACAAGTGTTTCTCAGCCCTGGTCCTGGAGGATCCCTGAGTGTTTCCAGCACACCTGATCCAACTAATTAGCTCATTAACCACCACTCACTGAGCTGAAGTGGTGGGTTTACTGCTGGGAAATGGCCGGGCAGGTGTTTCCAGGACCAGGGTAGAGAAACACTGTTTTAGGCCATGAGTTTTGGTGGTTTGCTTTAGTTTAAGAAATCTGACAATAGAGAACTGCCAGACATATTTAATAAGTTCACAGATGACAGCTTTAAATCATATCAGTCAGTGATTCACTGTTGAACTAATACTATCAGAGTATAAAGGTAAAATTTTAAATAGAAAAATGCAGTTATAATAAATGGAAAAGTTCAGGTTCCATATCAGTCAGGAATCTGTGATGTGTGTGTGTAGGGTAGACACAAGATAGACACAGATACAACTCGCATGGCACCCTCTAAAGGAAGTAGGGAGCTGTTTTTAACGCTGCAAGTCATATTCAATTTTCATTTAATATTGAATCCTGCATTTGATTAAATTCTTTGAAATGTTGCTAACATTAGTGGAAATTATGTAATTTCTTTAATGTTAACCTGTCTAATGTTAACCACTGACTGATGATTTTCTTTCTCTCCGGGTCGACCTGAGGAGGACGGGTTCCCCTTTTGAGTCTCGGTTCCTCCCGAGGTTTCTTCCTCCAGCTGAGGGAGTTTTTCCTCGCCTCTGTCGCCTTTGGCTTCCTCACTCGGGGCTCGGACCTGGACTCTGTAAATCTGCTTTGTGACAACGTGGTTGTAAAAAGGGCTATGTAAATAAAATTGAATTGAATTAATTATCCTGTCAGTATTCGTGTTTGCAACAGTCTGATTTCAAAGTCACATTCCTTTAAGCAAAATCCAAACACATGCCATGTGGTGTTCTACCTCAGAACAGCAAGGCATGTTGAGTGGCTTTGTCAACAGTGCTTTGAAGATGTAGGACAACTGCACTCACTATAGTATAGAGGTAATTAAGTCTTCTGATGATCCCACTTGGGTATAGCGTGTGGCTCAATTGAACCTGTGTTTCTGTAGGCTACTTTTTATATTATGAAGCAGAAGGTAAAGGACTGTAGGTTGCTGCCTCTTCTAACTTCACCTTGTAATTAGCATATTTTAGACGTGTTGGGAAAGTACTCTGTACCCAGTTTTTCAGCCTAGGAAATCATCCAAGGAAATCAACTCCCCCTGTTTTTTAGGCATAACTCTCTTGCTTATTGGCTTTCACATTCATGTACGAATGCCGGCGGAAATTAAGGCCTCATGTCCTTTCTTTTGCAAAAACTTGTCGGTTCTCAAATGCCCTTAAGTGTTGGGTACATTTTGAGTTTGTTGTACTTGAGAATACACTGAAGTAAATTTGAATACTTGAGAATGCCTCAACTCTTGAAACGGCTTCAGCTGCACAATAACTTGCCTTTATCTGTCAGATAGAGGGGTTACAAAGCCACACACCAAACTCCTAAGAAAACACTCCAGGCTGTCAAGCTTTGAATCTTTAAATTGGTAGGTCATCACTGACAAGTGACAAGTTTGGGAAAAAAACTGACAAGTTTGGAAAAAAAGCCTTTATTAACTCTGTTTTGATTGAACCCATGCATTCTCCTCTGTACTGGGAAGATCTGTAGCTGCATACTAAAATCAACTGCCAGAACCACTTTCATTTCTCAGCATAAAGGGAGTGTTAGGTATTCGTTAAAGCAATGGAGTTATCCATTGGATGTTTTCTGAAGAAAACGAAGGACAAGGAAGGTTGAGTTAATGTGATGTTGACTAAAAGAAGGTGTTTACTGTACTTTGACACAGTACAGGTCTTGCTTGTCATGAACAGTAACTTTCATTTCTGTTATGTCAGCTAACAGAAGTCAGTGTTGGTAAACATCATGTTGAGTAAAGGCGGGGCATCCTAGAGAGAATAAGGGCAGTTATGTTATCTTGAATGTTTTCAAAAAGGTTGAAAAAAGTGATGTTCTTTGCCTCAAAGTGGCACATGATCAAAGACAACATGCATATATTCGTGCATATGTACTTATTGCAGGAGACCTAGCTAATGGGTACAACTGGCGAAGACTTTGCCTTGATTCAGCTTTGGCATTTTCTCAAGCATCTTCAAAAGGAACCAGTTCTAAAGTTCCAACAAGTGTACTGTGTCTTCATGACCTTCTCTGGGCTGTTACTGGGGAGAGTCACACAATACTGCCAACACTGGGAGGATGAAGACCAGCACCTGCTTCCTCTGAGCACCACCTCATCTTTTCCAACACTTCAACAAAGAAGGACATTTGCCATCAGTTCTATTACATCAGTAAGACTGAGATGCTCTAAAGATGACTTGAAGAAGGTGCTAACTATATTTTGACACCTTGATCCTTCCAGCTACCTCAAGCCTTACAGCCCAGGGACAGCCATGAAGACACCTTTGAGTTGTTGGAACTTCAGGCCTGGTTCGTGATGGAGATGCTTGAAAGAATGCCAAAGCAGCTTCAAGGCAAAGGGGACAACTGTACCCATTATCTAGATCTCCTGCAATTAGTGTTCATTTCAAACAGCTCAACACGCTTCGGGGAGAACACTATCCGATTACATCACCTAACAGATGCTGTGGCAAGTGAGTGACGGGGACAGTTCTGCTCCCTACGGCTTCCGGCCATGGGTTGATTTAATGGGGTTACTTAAAACAATGAGAATAACTATAGTAATTATTCTAATTATATGGAGAAAAAATATAGAAAGACCTTCTATAGACACTGTACTGTGATGGGATGGAAATTGGAAGCATGCTTTGCTTTTCCAGTGTATCTCAACCCGGTAACAGTGTTTCTGACGTGCAATTCTTTCCCCACGGTTTATGGTCTGTCGGCGCAACAAAACCGTGTCCATGAAGTCATACGAGTTTTACCTGACAGAGCCGCTTTTGTTTTTGTGGTCTTTTATTTTTCAAAGTCTTGTCGGAGTCGTTCTTCTTGTTTAGGCGATGAAAACCTAATCCAGCTAAATTGTTAGTGATGTACTGGAACAACTTCGCATTTGTCACAGTGTTAGAAAACTCCCACTGAAATTTATCTTAACCCAAACCGATAGTAGTGCTTGTACTTTGTCGACTTCCCAGTTGATAGTTTGTATCTCCATTGCGACCTTAGAAATATGGCCTCTTCACTAGTATGTCTGTTGCCATGAGAACATTTTGACCTATCAAAAAGCAGTGTTGCAGACAGCTTGGCGGCGGCCCACTTTTGGCCCTGCCATCAAGAAGCATGGGTATGGCTTGAGTATGAGTTTTTTTATTTATAATGAAAAAACATTTGTTCGCAGTATGGCACTGTTCTTTGTGCCTGTGGAAAAGAGCCATACGAGAAGCCAAACCTTTGACTGGTGCTGCATAGTAGAAGAATGCTGAAGTAGAAGAAATTGTGAGTCATCTCCTTGGTATATCCGTCTCTTAACTGACTCTCTGAAGTGTTCATTGGGGGCTGTATCGAGTGTTAACCTGGGTGTATATCTGTGTCATTGTTTTATTCACCTGTCTGATTTGTGTGAAAGCACACTGACTGTATTGGGGAATCGAATGCATTAAAGTGCATTAGGCTGTGGGCGAGGGGTGGGGGGGTGGGGGGTGGTTTGTAAGCGGGATTCGGTTAGCAGGACCGTGCTTGGCGTTGCCGGCAGCTTTAATTGCAAGACTAGGCGACGAGCAGAGAGCAAATGAGAAATCCCTTTCGGTCCTTTGCACAGGCTGCAGGAATGCGCCGCTGCAGAAAGCTCTGCGAGTGTGTGTGTGCGTGTATGTGTGTGATGTCTTTTGTTATTCCGATGTTGTGCCGCTGTAAATCCTATTGAATTTTCTTGCCACCGCGCTTGAAATCCTACAGGTCATTAGAGATTCACCAGGAGGTGGTCTCTCCAGAATGAGTGTGAAATATGAAATCATCCACCATTTGCAGATGTGCGCCGGGGCAGCATTTGCCGGTCGAGTAATTTATTTATTTTTTTTCATTTTTTTCTCTCCCCATTGCCCATTGCCCCTCGTACTCTCACTCTATTTCTCCCCTCACCGGCCAGGAGAAGGAAGGGAATTGGGTAAAAGCTGAAGGACTGCCTTTGTAACACATGCCTGGCGCGCACACACACACACACACACACACACAGGCGTCTTTCCCCTCCCCTTCTCCTCTTGACAGATGCATGTGTGGCTTGAAGTAAACAGCGTATCGAGCACTCACACCTCTTCCCGGCGTCAGGCGGCCAGGCGGGCTAATTTTCCCACCGCCAGCAGCTCCATAATGGTCTCCGCGACTCGCCTTGTTCTGTGTTCCACGGGGCATCACAGATTAGCTGCAATTAATCTTAGTTAAGAGAAGCCTGTGTGTGCCTGACACCCTTCTTTGCTGGCAGGGACGGGAGGGGGATGCACTGCAGAGTTCCTTAAGCAAATGCAGATGTGGATAAACAGCAGGGTGGTTTATAGGAGAGAAGATCATGAGCTCTAATGGGATGACAACCCACAGAACCAGCCCTGCATTTGACACAGCAGCTGTGGGGTTCATACCTCAGTCTGCTCCTCATTCATTCTCTCTCTCTCTCTCTCTCTCTCTCTCTCTTTATTTTCTTTCTTTCTTTTCTTTCTTTCTCTCTCAAAGCCAAGCCTGCCTCTCTTC
>JBBJLS010000001.1:2017544-2028605 GCA_037577275.1 Bryconaethiops microstoma
TCTCTCTCTCTCTCTCTCTCTCTCTCTCTTTCTTTCTCTCTCTCTCTCTCTCTCTCTCTCTCTCTCTCTCTCTGTCTTTCTCTCTCTCTCAGCAAAGCCGGCATCTCATCAGCACCTTAGAGATTTCCACATGACTGTCTTAAGAGGCAGCTGTTCTCTCTCTCCTTTTCTCTCACTTTCCACACTCACTCTCTTTTATCTTTGCCTTTCTCTCGTTTTCTCCCTTATTTCCTTACTCTGCCTCTCACTATTGCTTTTCCTCTCGCTCTTTCCCTCTCATTCTATACCCTCTCTCTCTCTCTCTCTCTCTGTTTCTTTCCCTTCTTTCTCTCCTTACTCTCTCGCTTTCTCTCTTTCTCCCTCACCCACTCCCTCATTCTCTTTCTCTGCTTTGTCTCTCCCATTCTCTTTCTAACTCCCTCAATAGCTCTCTTTCTTTCTCTCTCTCTCATTCTCTTTCTAACTCCCTCAATAACTCTCATTCTTTCTCTCTCTTTCTCCCTCACCCTCTCTCATTCTCTTTCTTTTTTCTCTCTCCCTCTTTCTCTTGTATCTCATCCCCTCCTCTCTCTGTGAACAGTTTCTCCATGCCTCCTCACTAGTATTATCCAGGGAAATGTTTGTGCCCGATGCATTCCCACTGATGTCTAGACGGCTGAATCCATAATGAGGGAGCACACCACTCCTGCACTCGGCTGGCTCATGCAATTAGCAACAAAAACGATAAGCGCCCCCTTTTTTGTCCTGTAGCATGATGGTAATCATTAATTGTGATTAGCAGATTAGCATAGTTATCGCTGCAGCCCTGCGATACATCAGAGCATCCACAGAGCACCAGAGGCACTCGGTCGCGTGCGTGCATTAATTGTGGCCTTCTGGTAATTATGGCCAGAATTCTGATGACTATTAATCTTCTATTTCTTGCGCAGCCCTAATGCAGAGCTGTTGCTGGTGATGGTCTGTTGGATCGTGTTCTCTCTGCAGGAGGATGTTTTTATGACATTTTGTTTTTGTTATTTACCGAATCTTCTCTGGCTGGGCTTCATTTCTAGATAACATCTTCATCAACCTTGGCTTCTCAGTTCGTGAATCAACCACAAGGCCATGCCACATTATTTTTAATAATGACCTTAACCATGGCCATCTTTAGCAATGGCTGAGTCATATGCAGCTAAAACTGTGTGTGGAGGGACTCGAAAAAAATACCTGAAGTGTTTTGCCTGTGGGGATGCATGACACAAGCAAAATACCATATTGCACTTATTTAGCCATATATTACATTTTCAATGCAGTGCAGTGTATTAATGAACCACTGTTGAATCCTCATTGTAGGTCAAGGTCTACCAGTGTTACACTGAGCCAGTATTTGTTTGGTGAACCATCTGAATTGGGAATGGCACGATGCCACTTTTTATTTTTGCAAAACTAACATTGAAACCTTGAGTGCCAGTATCAGATATAAATCTGATATTTTGTCTTTAAAAACTTCTGACAGCACACAGCAGGAATTATATTTGAAGCTACATTTGTCACAGAACTGGATGGGATTGAATGTTGTAACTGAGAGATTGTGAGTGGTGGACAGGAGCACATTTGGCTTTGTTCTCTGGCCAGCATCAATGTCTGTTAGCTGACTTCATGGATAACGATTAGTGTTCTCCTCCAAGTGTGTTGAGTTCTCCAATAATATTGCATTAGCAGCAGTAGGAAAAGATGCCATGGTGCTTGACGTAACCACATGGTAGCCTTCATCCTCCCAGTGCTGGTGGTATGGAGTGATTGGGGGAGACCTAGCCAGTGGGTGGAAATGAACATCAATGAATTGGTAAGAAAACTGGAACCCCCCCAAAAAACCTGACACTACACTTTGAAGTCATATGGCACTGTCCACTTATTTATGCTCAGTGTTGGAAGGGAAGGATCAAGCGTGCCCAAATCAATTTCTAATATATAGACTGTAGTAAGGAGGAGACCAGAGTCCTTGTAATTGCTCTTATCATTTCTGGACAAAACTGCTTACGCTACCTTTTCCTCATGTGCTGATGTCTATTAAAGCAAATGTCTTATGTGGTCATGGAGATTTATCGAAGAATGATTCACAGGACACGTCCTTTAAATGCAAATGAATCAATTAGCTTGCAGCCCAGAGGAGCCTCTTTTAAATTTCACCTTGCGCTGATCAACAACAATAAGAAACCCATGCCATGTCTGTGCTGCCTTCACCATTGTATGCTCTGCCAGCTCTTTGCCTGTCACAGGCAACATTTGAGCTTTTTGGACAAATCCAGAGGTTACGAATGAGCTGTGAAGTCTTGGAGCTGCATGACAGGGTCAGGAAGAGATGATGGACTGCCTGTGTGTTCTCCTCCATGTCCTGACAAAAGAGCAGCCAGGCTAGAAATTCAAAGCATAGGCCGTGTGACGGGGACACGGCAGCTCTTGGATTTCTCCGGCGTCTTCTTACACTGAGTAGCTTTGACTTTGCAGCTGTAAACGTCATCAGCGTTCCCCACTCTGGCAAACGTCCCTTGAGACCCTGGCTTTTATTGATCTTTGTTACTTAAACTCATCGATTTGGTCCACTGCATGTCTCCCTTTGGAGTTTGACCTGACACATACAGGCCTGAGGTTAACAAGGTATTTTCAACCTTCGAGGAAAGCAAGATGGCGAGTCTTCGCAGTTCAGGTTAAATGGAGCTATGAGGGATGCGTCTTTGATGAAGCAAGCAATGCAATCCTGTGTCTGACGCTCTCCTCGGATATTCAGTTTGGAAAAGCACAATGAATAATTAATCTTTGAGCAAGTCCTTGATATTTATCGCTCTATGGAGTTTCCACGGAAGAGCAGAAATGGCATGCAAAATGCCTCAATAGCACCTGACAGGACTACTGGAGGCATGCCTCCATATGAGATGCAGTACTGTGCTGAGAAAATTAGACTTAAAAGCTGTTTACTACTGGGCAGTAGTGTTAAGTTGGGTTAAAACACTAATATTATAATAAATACAAATAATATTAATACAGTAAATAGTGCTTTTAAGTACAGCAAAGTGTTCTCTTAACCATTTCCAAACAATAAATACAAATAATATTAATACAGTAAATATACAGTAAATATATCTCATGGAAGCCCAGTTTTACTTACACCTCCATCAAATACCTGGTTTGGCTGGTTTTACTTCATTAGATTAAATTCGGTGCTTATGGAATTTTATAAATCCACACAATGACTGGAGGCAACGAGCAGAAATCTGAAACCGAACCTGTGTTCTTCTAACCAGCTCACAAAATATCAACTACATTTAGGAAAAGGAAATCATGATGCATTTTTACTGCTTTCTTGTTTGTTTGAATTTATTCTAATGTTCACTTGTGTTTTTGCTGGCAGAAAGAAACAAACTGTTGTTATAAAATGCTTCAAATAATTTGTATAGGTGCCTAAGACAGCACAATACTGTACATTTCATTTGAAAATTGCTCCTGGTGATCATTCCCTTGCTGGACATTGGCTCTTCAGGAGTTGGGCACCCCTGTACTAGACCTTTAATTAGGCCTGGAATTTTGGTATTAACTTAAATAATATGGACAAGTTTCTATCCGAGCTCAGCCTGATGGGCCCCATCAACCTGGCCAAACTGGCCTGAACTACATCAATTTTTGAATCCAAAAGTGTCACAAACCGGTAGAATAAAACCCGGAAAAGTTCGTGCCATGACAGTAATCACTATCATTACGGTACAAATAAACATAAAACAATAGCAGGTGCCCAAAATTAAGAGTAAACCACTCTTTAACGTATTCATTAATCAAACAGTGGTTTCTGAAAATAACCCAATATCTGGAAAAGCTTTCCATAGAGTGCTATTCTCAGAATGTGCACTGCTGTGAGCCTGTAGCAATGGTAGCCTTCAACTGTTTATTTTTTTTAAAAAAAGTAATAAAATATGAGCACCCTTTTGGCTGCGCTACTCTGTACTTTGCTAAATCGATTCCCTGTTTATTTTCCATTTTTCTCATGACACTGGGCCTTGGTGCTGGAGTGTAGCTCAAGCTTTAACTCTTTTAAAGCAATAAATATGCAATAAATATAAATAATAAAGAAGAATAAAAGGAGGAGAAAAAAGGGAATTAGGTGGAAATGCAGGGTTACATCTAAAAATGTAGAATTCTGACCTTAACCTGAGCTGTATTTGCAAAATGATGTCCTGATTGGTTTGAACAAATATATCAAGCTCTGTACCATGGAGATGTTGAAACTACAGTTCCATGAGGCTGATCTAAGATGAGCAGCAGTCAGGATCTTGCCATAACGTAGACTGAAGATCTCTGTCCCAACGTTGTGATAACATCACACAAACCTTATTGCACTGGTCCCATATCAAATTAGGGAATTGCACTTCGGCGGTGTGAAGGGACCCATGCATAATGCATCGCCCCTTCCATTTCATTTCTCATCACCAAGGTCGGCCGATGCCGTAGCATTGTCTTTCGGCACGGTGGTGGCCTTTTTTGCTGCTGTTGCTCTGCTGAGAATCCAGCTTTGAATTGATGATGTTTATCTGTCCAGATTTGGTTTTGGATTCACCTGAAGGAATATCATTAATCGTAGCGTCACGGCTCTGTTGGGTCTTGTTTGATTGTTTATTATATTTCAACAGATGCGGCCTTGTAATGTATATCATCTGGAGGCGTGGCTCCAGCAGTCCTTTCTAGTTGGTTGTGGTATAGATGCGTTTTTTGTGCCATTTCTGCTCTTCCGTGGAAATTCCACGGAGCACTAAGCGATAAATTTCAAGGATTCGCTCCGAAGATGAATTATTCATTGTGCTTTTCCAAATTGAATATCCGAGGAGAGCGTCAGGCCTGGACTGGGCCCAATGGTGATATACTAGTGTGTTTACAACAGAATGGATGATCTCTGTATGTATGTTTGTATGTGTGTGTGTGTGTGTGGGAGGAGGGGGTTGTGAGTAAGGAGCTGGGAAAATACACCTTTGACATTAAGTAGATTAGTGGAAGATCTTTGCGTCTGCGATGTACAGGCTAAAACCATGGCATTTTGCATTTGACATTTTGCATTGTACGTTGAGTCACCACCATTTCACGTGCAACAGTTAATCTAGTGGGAGTGGGTGTGCAATCAAATCGCTCCTGCACGGTGGCTCATGCATCGCATCCTTAGGTTCAGCCTATGAACATCACGACATAGCCCAATAATAGTCGACCCGTCATCCTAGTAAAAGCCAGGAAAGATTACCAGTGGATGACAGATGCTTGGGCAAATGACCTCGCAACTCATGCATGTAACGGCATGCAATTCCAGCCACCAGTAACCATGCACATGTCCGACGGGCTCACTCACCAAATGTTTGCACTTGGCTTGGCATTGTGGGAGCACGTCGCAAGCGTAAAAAAGAGCCTGCTTGTCAGTCTATGCTGAGGGGCTGCGCTGCCTTGATGGCGAATTTAGGCAAGCAAAGAATTCCACAGCACAGTCGGTGACAAATCAAATGTCAGTGCTCGTCCAGGTTTTAATGACTTTCCTGCCTCCCACTCCGCTGTTGTTTTGCACTCAAGGCATGACAGCGGCTCCCAATGTATCACGAAATGAATACTCTTCCCATGGTAGTATTACAGAGTCTAAGTAATTTGGGGCAGCTCGAGTTTGACCCTCGGGTGCTTGTTGCATACAAAAGCCTTTGAATCATGCCGCCTCAAATTCTTTTATTGTGGCAGCACCGGAATGCGATAGAAAGATGTCTGCCCCAAGTGCTCCTTCGTCTCAAACGAGGCTCCCGCTTTGACTAAAGATCAAGGAAACAAAAGGTGCATTTTTAGGAAATGACGACATGTTAACGCAATCTGGGGCTACCTAAGCACCTTCAGTGGGGCCTTCATCGATGCTAAATTTGCTTCACATTTTAAGACACAGTGGAAAATTTGGGCCAACTTTAGAAAAGAGTGGGAACTTCCAGATGTGCTGTAGACCAAAACCTACCTAAGCACCTCCAAGGGGGCCTTCACTGATGCTAACATCCATTTGCACTGTAATGCATATCTCATTAATGAGAAAAATTAGGCTTGTGCAAAAGTTACAGCACACTTTATTATTTAATGTTTTTTTCCACTGTATTAAACTGTGAACTGTTCACATTTATGTACTTATACATTATTCTTCTGTGTATTCAGTTATGTTACCTCTATTTTTCTGACTTTTTTTTTTATCCCCCAGCCAGTTCCAACCAGTTCCCAGCTTTGTTTCTGGAAGGCCAGTGTTTCATACAGCTTGATATCAGCTACCTACTTCTACTAAAGTATGCTTATATGTGTTTCGTATGTTGAAGACGGTGTGCATTATAAAGACGAAGTCAGTCCTCTCGACACCACCTGTCCCAACTTTCTTTTGTCAATAGGAAATGTGTCTGGAAATATTTTGGAATGAAATCATTCACAGCAAACCCTTTCACGGGCGTTTGAATGCATGAAGACGTTTTAGGAATGACCATCAGATTCTTTCGTAACGCCACCAGGTTTGTTGACTTTGTGCATATAGCTTTTGTGATGATGGTATGTTTTTTTTCTGTGCTTGACAATTTGAATTGCTTGCCCAGCTCCCAACGTGTCTTCAATGTCTCCTTCATGCACATTCCGCTGGAGGAAAAAAAAAAAACAACCAGGATTTTCCTGACAAATTACATCTCGGCACCTCATTCATATTCATGCGTGGACTGTCAAGGCGTGGTGATGGTAAATTTAGCTGTTATGCCTTGTGGGCATGCATGCAATCACCAAAGCAAACGATATTGGTAAAATTCATTCCATGCACCGTCCACAGGGAGTGATTTTTATTTATTATTCCATTTTTTTATGATGTTGAAACCGACAGTCACCTGCCATTGAATGTACAGTGAATAACTGATTTGAAAACGTGTCTCAGCCGCATTGTAGACACACTGTATCTATAGTCGTTGTCCATTTTACCACTTCCACTGATCATGTAGGTGAACCTGGTAAAAGACTGTAGTTATTTTTCTCTGTGTCATTTGTTAGCCCCCTGTACCCACTCATCAATGGTCAGGGCCCCCACAGGACCACCCGTAAGCAATTATTGTTTGGATAGTGGATCTTTCTCAGCACAGCAGTGACACTTACATGGTAGTGGTGTGTGTGTGTGTGTGTGTGTGTGCACACTGAGCTTACGGTCTACTCTATAAGACTCATTTTATCTTTGGTCCATCTTGCAGATTTATAGAGTTGTGAAATTTTTTTTGATGCTGCACAGTTTGTGTTAGTCATCCTCTAGTCCTTCATTAGTGACCAGGATTGGCTGGATAGTATTGTTTGGTGGACTATTCCCAGTCTAACTGTAACACTAAGGTGTTACTCATAATCTGGCTGTATCCCACTCTCAGTGTAAACAGAAAATGTTCATATTTGTGAGTATATGCAGCACTATATTTTGGCTTCAGGTAGCTGGTACTGACTACAGGAGGCAGAGCTGGAACAAATGCAGGATGAATGTAGGCGGCATTACATTACATGCAATGCATTTGGCACAGAATCACAGACAGTCTTTGTGAACCTCTACCTTGGGCTAGACATAAATCAGCCCATTTTTTAGGGCAAGAGGCACTTTTATCAATAGAATATTACTGCTGCACCTAAACACGAGGTGATAAACTGTGTCTTATAACACCCATGTTTCTGAATGGAAATGTTTTGAGTGTATTACAAAGAAATATGTATTGGTCTGTCTTTGGCACTAAATTGGCAGTATGAGCCTCCACAATGGCATGTGTGTGTCTTTACACATCAAATATTTCTCCTCAGGAGGATATGGTGTGAGGGGAGTCCTCTGACTTTCCCCTCATTGAGCCCGGCCCAATTTCAGCTCTTCACTCAGCCCATGTAAACACGGGCCCCTGATCTTCGTGATATTTGCAGAGATTTTATTGTTTGTTTGGCGAGACGTTGTGTCTGCTTTATTTCCCTTGTCGAGGCTGGACTGATTCCAGGCGCGGTGGTGGTTCAATGACACCGGCATTGTCCATTGCCATTACGTGTGTGTGTGTGTGTGTGTGTGTGTGTAATATACTGTGATGGGTGTTTGCTTTTACCATTTATTAAGTGGTGAAATAAACATTTTCAATTATGTAAGCTCTGTTGATAAGCACAGTTCATGCAGACCCCATGTTCTTACATCTTTGCAGTAAATATTAGAACTAACTTGTAATTTACTAAGGTACTGATGGCAATAATTTAGTGATTTAATGATTTTTTTATTGAAGTGCAAAACAGTGTGAGCAAAATAAATAGATATTAATCTTTACTTAGTTGAGTATTTGAATAATAAATGCAATAAAAATGAAGTATATTACGTATTATTTGTCTATTTTGCCTGTGATGCAAAACCACAAGGAATAAGATCATACACTTAGTCCGCTGTTTGATTCATGATATTGATTTCATGATTTATTGTTGTCATTATATTTAAAAAGAAATTTGAGTGCTTCACACCACTATAGCTGACACTTGGTATAGCACATGGTGATCTTAGGCAAGTGTGCAGCTGCTTGGCTGCCAAAACCAATTTTTACACTTAAGCGTTCCACAGCTCTGTGGGTTTGCATGGCCTATGGTTTCACAGCTAAGTTGTTGTTGCTCTTAGATGCTTCCATTTCACAATAACTTACTGTTCACTGGGGTAGACCTAGCAAGGCAGAAATTTCATGAACTGCCTCAGGAAATCAATAATTATAATAGTAATATTCATCAATATGTAATAACAATTAGATGGCATGTCCACATACTTTTGGCATTGAGTGCATATGTGGAAACAAAAAACATAAATCACTAAATTAATTTAACCATCAGGTATGGAAGACTTCTTGAAAGTGCATATTTTATTGTGTAAATTGTGTCCTTGTCGGGACATGCAAATGCCATTTTATAGTGAAGATATTTTAATAGCAAAAATGCTTAAAATGCCCAGCGTGACTCGGCCCGTGCTTAAGTTGTTTGTTGGCACACGTACATCTCTCCGGAATTTGCTTTTCCCTTCTTCTCGCCTGCGTTTGGCTTTGGTTCATTCGGCACTGCTTAGATGCTCTTCCCAGTAGAGTTGTTCGACGTTAACGCCTGTCAAACTGCTGTCACACTTTTTTCTCTCTTGTGTCTCGAGGAAAAAGCTCGACTCCTGCGTCAGGTGTGTGTTCCCTTCCTCCAGCCTCGTCCCATTCCTTTCTATCTCTCATCCAGTAGAAATGGGATCCTCCAGGCTCTGTCATTTTGCGCTCCTGGCCAATCTGCTTGTCTACCTGAGTGGAAGAGGAGGGTGATAAACGTTCACTCAGTGCTTTCTGTCCTCATTCTTCTTCTCGCAGGCTTCCTCTCCTTCCTCCCTCCGCTGTGGCTGCTGGGGGTGTAAATCTCTGACCTCGAGAGGATTTATTTACAGTTCTTTAGGCAAGGATTCGCTGCATTGTGCGGGTTTGGTTATCATGGTATAATTCAGAAGCATTTTTAAAAATACGGCCCTGTGCAAAAGTTTGGGCACCCCTGGTCAAATCAAGCGCGCACTTCCCGTTGCTTTATTATATATAACATACAAAACCATAAAATGTGGCCTGTGCAAAAGTTACATCACAATACTTATTATACACACGCACACACACACACACACACACACACACACACACACACACACACACACACACACACACACACATATATATACACATTTACAAAGCCTCACAGTGTGAGCATGGGCACACACTGAGGCTACTTGATACACACATACACCCTTTCTGTAAACTGATGTTAAACACTGTAAACCCTTTTGATATCTGAACTAGGCAGTTTCCTATGTTTCCTATGAATGACCCAATGTCTTTTTTCAAATTTTATAGACAATATAGACAATATGTATGACAGACTTCCATAACAGGGACATTTTATAGCCTATTATTTCTGTTTTATACTGGATTCTCAACTCCCCAGTTGCACTGTCCAAACAAGTGGGCGAGGATATGAACATCTTTTAGCAGTCAGAACTTGGGCAAAAACAATTGAGCTCGCATTTAGTTATTTCCATGTATTTATTTATTCATCTGTTTGTTCATGTCTTTATTTATTTGGTTTTATCCCTACATTTGAGTTATTCCTTAATGTAGAGTAGGGTAGGGAAATTAGTTCCCGTACTTAATTTTTTGGAACTCCTATTTTTATAACGTATTTTTAACATTATAATTCTTTTTGCAGTTTCATTTTCCCCCTCAGTCCTGAGCTCACAGCTCTGTGTTGATTTCTGTCTACTAGAGGATTATATGCTTTGTAACCCTGTGACCTTTAATCTTCGGACCAGAGGTTGGCAGAGGACGATATTGTACAGCACTCACTGGGACGTGGCTTCAGGCGATTGCTGCTGCTCAAAGACTTTATTAGATGTTTGTCATTGCTGCTGTTTGAGTGACCGAGCGCTCACCTCAGTGCCTCAGTGCTGCATGCTCACACAAACCTGTTGGTCCAGGCTGGGCCTGATTCTGCTGCTAGAGGAGAAAAGGTGGCTGCAGATCTGCTGAAACATCATGAGCTGAGAAGAAGAACCAGTTCAGCTGCTTCCCAAATACACAAACAACAACATGAAGCACTCTGTGAACATGCCCCCTTGATGGATTGGGTTCCACTTCCTTACTCATGACAAAAAGTAAATGGTTTGAAGGGCTTTTTTGGTGTTGTGAGAACAGAAGCCCTTGAGCGATGCAACAAACCTGCAGTTCGGTCAGCAGTTTCTTCACTGAGCCTTTAAAGTTAACCAAAGTTAATCAAAACTGACCTTCTTTCAACCAGGTTAGTTCACGTCCCGGGTCATTTTAGGCACATTTCCTTACATTTATTAGTCCCACGGGTGGGAAATTTGCATTTTTACGGAAGCAAAGTGGACAGAACAAGAGAAGAAAGTAGAAGCGGCATAATCTTGAAGAAAAAAAATAGTATAATATAACAAATAAAACATACACTATATAATAAAAAACATGAATATAGATGTATATGTTTGTGTGT
>JBBJLS010000001.1:2053332-2066943 GCA_037577275.1 Bryconaethiops microstoma
TGTATAGATAGCGATATATATATATATATATATAGAGATATATATATATATATATAATATGTATATGTATATATACATAGATCATAATTCACCCCCCCTTTTTACTCTCACTTTTGATCTGTCTGAGTGTGCTGCTGTTGTGTTGTGTTGTATATTGCAGAAGGACAATATTTCGTCTCACTGTGTGCTTAATGTATACAGCTGGGATGACAACCTTACTTGAGAATTCCCTAATGGCAGTGGCCTTTTTCAGCAGGATGTGTCGTCCCACAATATAAAAACTGTTCAGGAATGATTTGAGACCGTTCACAACAAAGAGTTCAAGATGCTGAATTGGTGTCCAAATTTCACAGAGATATATATATATATAGGTCAAATATACCTGAGCATGTGTGGGTTGTACTAGACAAACCAATCTGTAGAGGCTCTACCTTGCAGCTTACAAGACTTAAAGAATCTGTTGCTAACATCTTGGTGCAAATACCACAGCTCACCTTTAGAGGTCTTGTGGAGTCCATGCCTGTATTAGACCTTATTTAAAACTGTCTATACCTCATGGGTTATTCAAAAACACATTTTTTGTTTTATTTTGTCCTGATTGTTCTTAATAAACTGTCATGCTGTTCACAGAAATCACAATCTGTATTCAGAAACCAGTGTAAATTTGGTTTAAAGAGGCATAAGTTGTCAGTAAAGTGTTTTGTATGGGGGGAACTTGTATGTTTTATTAGAAACTTGTATGTTTCATTAAATGCATAATAATGATTATAAGCTGTGCAATGAAAATGCTTAGACTGAGACTTAGATGTATTTACAACAATCAAATCTTTCAGTTAAGAGCACAAACTCAGCATGTAAGGTAAAGTTAAACTTCTTAGGAAAAATGCACTTTTAGCTCTTGAAATATACACTTATTTTTAATGTAGGAGATGAACTAGAGTCAAGCATCTGTTGGTTGATCATAAAAAAAGCCATGAACAGGGAAAAACAGCTACTGGCAAAACCTACCCATTTCCAGCCATTTTCCATGTGGAAAAATGTGTTGTTTTTCAGTCCATGTTGACTATTCCCAATCCTTGGCTGCCTTCATGCATTAAATATCATCTTTGGTATGGAGTGGTGACTCAGAGGCTTTCGTGAAGTCAGCTCTCTCAGGGAAGGAGGATTAATTATGAGTGCTCTGTGATCTGTGACAACGAGAGGGACGGGAGCTTGACTTATCGACACTGAAGCATAGGCCGCATTTGTAATGGTCTTGCCTTGGGGTGACTGATGATTTGTAAATGGTATAAACTGCATATGTACATCAGATGCTTCATATATAGATGAACGCAGCATTGCTTACAGATCAGTGGGCAGCTGGAGGGTGAACCGGTTTTATGAATGCTGCCATGGCCTCAAAACCCTCCTGAGGGTTGAAGTTTAACATTGTAACATGACACACCTTTTTCTTTACTTTTACTACTGTTTGAATAAAGAAGGCGGCATCAGATCTATTAAATAATGCACAGAATGCACCCATCAGCAGTAGAACTAACCAGGACTTCTCCAGCAATACAACAAACACCACAAGTGTGAAGGCCAGCAAGCGTGAAGGTCAACACCACCATATCTTTTCGAAATCACTGAACAACACAACATGCTTAGAGGAGAGGTGCCAATTCTTCATTCAAGCATAAACCTAAATGATGCAAATACCGCAGTGAGTTTAGTGCTTCATGTGCATGAGAACTTAGAATGAGCAAATAGTGCTCAGTGTTGTTCGCTCAGAAGTTTTGTCAAATGAAGATCTGATGCCAAATTATGCCGTCCTTTGGAGACTACGTATGTATCTAAACCATTCAAACTGAGCCAATTCTCTTTCTTCTTTTCAGCCTGATATCCATCACTTGGTACGAATTTCCAACACTTTTGGTGACTCAGCAAATTTCCTGATCATTTCCTGATCATCCCATCTTTTTTCTGTTATGTTATTGTGCGGGCAAGCAAAATTTGATAAACGACATAGATTATTGGATAATATTTATTATATCAATCTCTTTCAATCATTATAATAATCGTTTGCATTTTCATGGGCCATGGAAGCTTTAATGGTTGATTTTGTGTCACTATGAGTGGTCGAAAAAGCATGAAATTAGCACTGATTGATGATGCTGTGGATTGGATGGATCACTTGATTTATACCACACTCTGCAGTCATGTGACACATGAACGATTGGAATGTATGTGATTTCTGTGAAGGTCGAATGACTCGGCAAGTCCATGAAATTTCAGTTAGTCTGCCTTTACCTTGATGCAGCTTTGCAAACTCTTGGCATTCTCTCAATTCTCACCACTTGAGATTCTTCCTGGAGAACAGGAGAAGATATGTTTATGCTCCGTCCGTACTGGCTGATGATCTAGGATTTTTATTAGGTCTAAGAAGGACACATTCATTTTGATTTTCCCAAACTTTACTCCATTATTAGTTCAATATTTAGTACTAGATTTTCATTTTGGTACATGCACCCCAGCTCCCAGAGTACCAGTTTCCTGCTGAGTTCAGATCCAATCTAACACATCCTGCTCTGGTATTCAGATGAACCCAACGGCGTTGATTGGGTGGGGGCAGGAGTGCTTCACCTGCGAGGGAGGGCAAGACTCAGCAGGAAGGAATCCAGGTGAAGAGCAGTATCTGGCCCAAGTGCTTTTTGTTCATGCAGAAGATTAGATGGGTCCTAATTTGAATTTTGGCCTTGCTGCTGCTTGGCCTGTTCCTTCATGACGCAATTATTTTGCATGAATTGTATTTGCGTGAAGGACCATCCACATCCCATTAAGTGTACCCCTGGAATCTAGATGATTTCATTATGGGAGAAGCCTCCCTTGACACACTGTGTGTAGAACACTGGAGACCTAGTGTCCTTCATCCTCCTTGATCTGTGGCTCAGCCTTGGCTATATTTGCCTTGAGATGTCCTATTTGCCATCCTTTTCTGGGCGCTCAACGGATTCAAATCTGCCCTCTCCCTGCATGTGGCCAGGAAAAAGTGTGCATTACCACGGACCATTGAAACGCACCATGTTGATTACAACCGGCGGCAGCTGCAGCAGCGATGCTGAAGATCAGGTTGTCAGCTATGATGGAAAATCCTCTGGCTTAATAAAATGAAACGAGTTATCTTGCTGTTAAGTCATGACACTTCTGTTTTTTTCCCCCCTCCTTCCTTTGCTAAAATTGCCATGGCAACAGCACATTCCAAATGCACTATGCAAGTGCTAACCCCACACCCACCCCACAACCCCACCCCTCCAACCCCCCCCACCCTCCACTCCCCTTCCCCCACCCTCCATTCCCCTCCCCCCTCCCCCTTGCAAAAGTAATCTTGTAAATCCTTAAAACCTGAAGAAAATATTGATTCAGCGAAAGGTGTGGGTGGATATGATGAATGACGGATTTGTGTGATGCTAGAAAAACAAAAAAGACCGGGGAAGATGGGAGATAAGCATGCAGTCGAGGTTGGTGAGGGGGTGCAGATTACACAGCTAAAAGCACAGTTGTACTTCGAAAACCTGCAATCTTGGAAGTCCTGCAGTTTGTGAAGCAAGACGTGCATCTAATTTGTTCCTAATTACGCAACTGGCGCCAAGACTACATAAATAAATAAACCTAGTTTTTTTTCACGCCAACCCACATAGTTTTGGGAGCTGGCTCCAGGGAAATCGACATAAATCGTCCATCTGAGGTCTTTCGCAAACAAGCTGTCATCGGCACATCCTGACTTATGACAGTTTGGAACAGGTGTTTGCGGCCTGCCAAAGTGCTTGAGACAATTTATGCAAGGCTAATGCCGCTTCTCTCCAGGTTCCACCATAAAAGTCCTCCGAATGTGGGCTGACCTGAGCTGTCGGCGATAATTATGACGAGCGTCATCGTGTCCACCTGAGGAATGGGAGCAGGCAGCAGCAGGTGTCATGAAGCAAGGATAAAGCAGTGATTGACCAGGCTTCGTGACTGACCCCCTTTTCCCAGCAGTTCCTGCTCTAGAGCACAAGTGCCGCATGGATTACTCACAGAGTAGAGGAAGCGGCTTAGTCAGGGGTGGGCACGTTGGCAGTCACAAAGAACACCAGTGCAAAAATAATGGGCCCGCCATGAGAAAATGACCTTCAGTGGATGAAGGAATATTGAATTGTCATTTGCTTGCGTCTCAGCCGCACTAGTATGTGGTGATTGATTGAAGAAAGGCGGGCCAGTGACTATATAGTATATTAAATTATTGTGATCATTGCATCATTGGGTTTAATTGCTTATGCAGTGATCTAAGGGGTCTATTAAACACGTTAAGGGGCCACCCCCAGTGTGACTGCAGTGCCTGAACATTTGCTTAGACATTAAACAACCATGTCATCAGCTCCTCAGAATGCATCATTGCTGGGTGAGTTGAATGGCATTTTGCATTGCCTTGTTAGTAGATCTAATCATAAATAGATCCCATCGAACATATTGAACCCGTAGGCAGTTGTCGGGGGGTCCCATCAGTGCTGTCATGTTTAATTGTCCCGTGACGTGCTGCAGGTAAGTGCAGGTGCACAGGACCCTGTTCCTGTTTCCCTCTGTGTTTAACCTTGAGGGCCGAGTAACTCGTTCAGAGGCCGAGAGGCTGGTAATTTCTCAGCATTTTCAGCGTTGCTTACTTCAGACAGGGAGAATAAATTCTCAGGCCATTTGCAGAGCTGAAATTGCTCGTTTCCTCCCTCGGCCTTCACTGAGACCTCTACGGCTCTGGGAAAAGAAAGTCCCTGTCCGAAAAGAATAGATAAGGCAGGAATAAAGAAAGGAAGAAGAAATTAATGAAGGCAAGAAAGAAAAAAAGGAAATGAAAAAAAGAAAACGGACGGTAGGGGAGCAAAAACAAGGAAGGCAAAGATAGAACAAGAAAGTTAAAAAGTCAAAGACTGAAAGAAAGAAAGAAAGTCAAAAACTGAAAGAAAAGTCAGACTGAAAGAAAGAAAGACAGAAAGAAGAAACAAAAAAGAAGAAAAAGACAGAAAAGTAAAGATTAAAAAAAGAGATGGAAAGCTAGAAATGAAAGAGACAGAAAATAAAGAACATGTAAAGATAGAAGATATATAAGAGAAGAGAAAAAAGAACAGTAGAGAAAGAAAAAAGAAAGAAAGAGAAGAGAGCGTGCGAGAGAAAAGTAAAGCACCGAAGAGGGAGCGAAAGCCGGTTATTGTGAGCTCATTTGCATTGTGCTATGCTAATGCTAACTACCAGCTTCCATTCCGATTAGCATTTTAGGGGCGAAGTGCTCCATTAAAGCTGAGAGCGCTGCCACAGACGTGCCTTTTATTTAACACTCTAATAAAGCAGATTTGCATTTCAGTGGACAACTTTACACAGAGATGAACTCGAGGCCTTTATCCGAGCGCTAAACACTGTGGGTAGAAAACAAATCCTTTCCTGTTGTCTTTTGACCTGGTGACACCGATATTAGCCATCTAACCTGGGCTCAGCACTCTGAAAACTACTGCACCTTACACACACACACACACACACACACACACGCGCGGACACACAAGTATACACACTAATGATCTGATTACTGGGAATGAGAAATCACATCCACTGACACATTTTAGGATTCTATCACGCTATGAGATGTGCACGCTCGGATCGTGGCATACCAGCAAATCTCTGAGCAAATCTGATTTGCAGGGGGAGCCGGTGTTGGGGTTTCACTGTGATCCGGTTTAGAGATGTGGCTGGGAGCGAGACTGCTGGATTGGTTTGATGGCTTCCAGCCCAAGGGTTGTATAGAAACTGAGCAAAAGCTTAAAAAACATATACTAAAACACAAAAATGGGTAATGTATGTTACCAAAGCAGCGGAATGGCATTTTTATCAGGGTTTTTTTTTTCCATAAAGCAAAAGCTTCATAGCATAACTGCTCACACTTGTGCTCTACAAGGTGTCGTCTTAATGCAGCTATTAAGTCATCTGTCAGGTTTACCTGAGGCCACCAGCGGCTTTAATACCCTGAATAATTAAGCAATAGAACACGAGAGGGAGTGTGTTATCATGAATAGCATCACAGACATTGACCCCTGGTTCCATTCACCACCACGGTAAAGAAATGCGTTACTGTAAAATGAACAGTAACAGTGTCTTAAGCACTAAATTATGAGGAAACTTTCCAAATAAGGCCAAATTAGACAGAATTCTGAATTTTTGAAACGCCCCAAGCACCTTTTCTCCATGTTCAAAACCACAAGCCGACAAACCGTGGCATTTTTCAGGGAAAATCTGGCATTTTGAAAGTGTTTGTCACGTGCACGTGTTTCCACTGTTGATTTCCTTTGATCTGATCGTTTATCCACCCAGGCCTCTGACGTTCTGGAATAAATCGCCATGCCAGCAGGAAACCAGAGAAATCTACAATGGCAGTTGCTTATTGTATTATTTATGATTATTTATACTCCGTGGCCTACGCATTCAAATGAATAAACAGGAATGGTAAGAAAAGAAAGGTTGTGTGCACATGCGCACGTGTTTATGTGTGTTTGACAGAAAAAAGAAACAATTTCTTCTCTTTTCAGGCATGTTAGTCACACTGAACACACAACTATAACTGAGGCGCTGAATTTTTAAAGCATCCACTGCATTACATCCACATAGAGAGTTAGGAATGTCATTTCATTGAACGGGTAACTCAATCAGAAGTAAAAATGGTTCCCGAAAAATACATCAGGCTTCACTGGACCTTCCATTCCGAATCAATCAGCACTAGAACTGAAGTCCGTTAACCTCTGTTCTCCTCTTTTTGGTCTGAAATCAAAAGCTCAAAAGTAAGGAAATAAAGCAGTTCAGAAGCTGAAACCAATAGAACGAAATTAATCCCCCTCAGAAGAATGAGAAACTAAATGTGGATGGATAAAATGAAACTAAGAAAAATTTATATTTGACTAATGCAGGTGTATAATAATGGTGTAAATGCACCCAACAAAGACTGCAAGGTGATCACTTGGCCTTCAAATTCCCTAGATCTCAATCTGATTGAGCATCTCTGGAATGTGCAAATGAGTCCAATCCATGAAGGCCCCACCACACTCTATAGGACTTCAAACAGACACCAACACACCTTCAAAGGTCTTTTGGAGTCCATGATTTGACAGGTCAAAGCTGTTTTACTGGCACGAAGAGGATCTACACAATATTTAGCTGGTGCTATGGCTGATCATGTGAACATCCCAGCCGTCCATGTGATGTAAATGAAAATGCGATTAATCGGACCAGTCACTTACTCCTATTGCTCTACAGTCCAGTTCTGGTGTGCTCATGCTTGCACGCATGCTTTCAGGGAAGGACAGGGGTTCAGCATGGGCACTCTGACTGGTCTGCAGCTACACAGTCCCATTTACAGCATGCTGTGGTGTAGTGTGTGTTCTGACTCCTTCTGTCAGAGCCAGCAAGAACGTTTCAGCAGTTTGGGCTAAAAAAGCTCTTTTGCGGGATCGGACCAGATGGGTTAGCCTTTATTCCCCTTATGCATCATTGAGCCTTAGGCCTCCGTGGCCATGTTGTTGCTTCACTAGTTATCCTCACTTGGAGCACTTTTGGTAGATGCTGACCACCACATACTGGGAACAAACTACTAGACCTGCTGTTTTGCAGATGCTCTGACCCAGTCTGTCTTAGTCTAGCTCACATCTTTATGCCCATTTTTCCTGCTTCCAACTCAACGGTTCCAAAGAACTGAGTGTTCACTTGCCCCCTAATATCCCCCTCCTCTAGACAGGTGCCACTGTAATGAGATAATGATGTTGGATGCTATTCATTTCACCAGTCAGTGGTTTTAATGTTGTGGCTGACTGGCGATAAATTTAAAAACATGAAAAATATAGTATATGAGCCTTTATTGTTTAATTATTATTTAATAATTTGATTATTATTTGTTAAGCAATAACCTGCATGCCCTGGGAATTTGGTTCAGGGGAATTCATGCTTACATAAATGGACAATACCTAATATTAATATTTAATACACACACAAATTAATTCAGAGATACAAAGACAAAACCCTTATACAACCAATACATGCAAATGTATTACCATGGCCACTAAAACGAGCCCTAAATCATCAGTCATGAACAACCTCCACTCGTGCATCACCGTATCTCTTCCAAGAGGTGCAATCAGCTCTGGACTGGAGAAACCGAAAGACCGTCGGCTGATTATCTCTGAGCATCGGAACCAAGGACTTTTGATTTCAGGTGGCTGCACAGTTTAATAGCAGCAGAGCTAATATTAATGACATCATTATTAACTGTGCTAGTTGTTGCTATGGCAGCAATGCGGCTAGGAAAGTAGAGGGATAAAAAATAAATAAATAAATAAAAAAAACCAATATGCACACTCAGAGCCCCTTGGTACAAATGTTCTGCTTTTAAACCTCATGAAATTTGAATATCAACTGGTTAATTTGAATATCAGCAGGTTTCACATCCCACGGCTCTGGGAGAGTTTGCTCTTGCAGCTCACGAAGGACGACCATTCGAAACTTCATGTTTTTTAAAGAAACTTTAAACTTTTTTTCCAGCCTCCGAATTCATGAACACATGTACACAGCTATGGCGCATGACACAACACATCTGAATGGGCCCTGTCGTATATAATTAGAGGAGTTTGCTACTGGAGCAGGAAATTAAAACTCTCTCCTTATGAAATAAATAGACCCGTGTTCCCCCTATTGAACTGCTCATGCACTCAAAGCCTCAGGCACAAAGCCTACCCACTTAGACCACGTTGTCTTTGGGGCGTCACTGACTAAACAGCCTTTTATGGGAAAGGGAGGCTTAACTAATAAAGGGCCCACTCACTTTAGGCTTTAGCTATATTTGTAAAGGTATATAAACAGAATTACAAACACATTATACATAATTTATAGTACAAACAACCCAGAAAATGCATGATGTTAAAAAAAAAAGCAGGCTGCTCATGAAACATACTGATAAAGGCTGAGAGAACTTGAGCGTGGTAGAACACCCTTGCATAACTGCCAAGCAAAAACATGTAATGTGTTGATATTATAAATCTAATGGACTGGAATGAGTACGGTGTATCACTTTATCGTGTAGAACGGATACGTCAAATAAAGCATAGCAATGTGATTACCATTTTATACAAAATGACTGTACAATATAATACCATGTAATATAGAATGATCCTACCATATATAACCATATATTGTAATATGATATTACCAAGTAATGGCATATAATAAATAAAATGACCATGTTGTTTTTTCATATATAATATAAAATGGTCATACTATATATCATATGTAAAATAATTATACCATAAATTACCATATAATATAAAATGACTGTAACATATAATACAATGTAAAATGACCAAGCCATTTAATATAAAATGGCCATACCATATAATAGCAAATATTATAATATGACGATACCATATAATACCATATGATCTAAAATGACTATACCATTTAATATAAAATCACTATGCCAAATAATGTAACACGGCAAAACTTCAAAACCAAATAATGTCATATAGGAAAGTGATCTCTGCAGAGGATATGTACCGATTTTCATATATCATTTGACCAGGGCTGCCTTGTAACTGTGATTTTAAGTGTCTAAATATTTGACCGCTCTGTAAGGGGTGGCCACTTTGCTAATTTAGAGCATATTTATTATCTGTTTTTATACAGTAAGTATCATTTATTAATTCGACGAAGAAACTGTGCTCATTACCTGTGCCAACAGTACCTGGACCAATGTGAGCATCCATGTGTAAAAGCCCATCTGTGCAACTCACTGTCAGCAGAGTGAGATGGTCTGGACGAGGAACGTTTAAGCAAGGAACCTCATTTACAAATGTAAATAATCTTATTATATGTGGACGTTTGGCAGCTCATGAAGGGAAAGTTGAAAAGAAAAAACAAACAAAGAAAAACAAAGAAACATTAAACCTAATTACAAGCCAATTGGGCATTTGTTCAGTTCACACTCGAAGAAGCTTCCGCACTTCGATTTGCTTGTCTCCTCACCTTATGTTGTCTTGCCAAAAGGAAGACGACTTCTTTTTTCCCACCAGACCCCCGACATTGTTTTCTGCACCGTGGTGGTCCTGCTGAGTGTCCCACAGCAGAATGGCATTTGCCCTCTCAAGGAATGTGTCACCAGGTGAATTTTAATGTCACAGATGCCCTTTCTTGCGGTGTGCGTGCTGCTGTCCACAGTGACGAGTGTTTTATTTGATGTCTTGTGCATGATAAGCGGCTCTAGGTGGAAGTGATCGGTAGTGTTGGCTCCTGGCACAGTTTGATTCCAGCTAATTTCACAATTTTATCTAAAAAATGAGCAAGATGTCCTTTTTTCCCCTTTAGCTTAATCCTTCCAGGGCTTACTGAGAGATTTATCAGCTATTTAGTGGGTGGGAAATATTAATAATGACTGGCCAGGACTCAAAGTTCAAAGACGTTATTTAGCGGCTTGTTTTGGGCCCGCTTGACAGAATCCCATTTCAAATATACAGTGGTTGCCATAGAGATAAACACCGAAAAAAATGATAGAGGGGACAGACTTGATTTGAAATCCTTCATTTCAGACTCTACCAATGGATGCCGTAGATAAAGCACCCCTTTAATAGCATTTATATAGTTTTGTGCATTTATACCCCTGAATCGATGACCATAAACACATCAATTTTCTAATGGATTTGCCAATACTGAGCTAATTATCCCACCCAAGACTTTTTTACAACCCTGTTATCCTTACTGCTTAATATAAGCATACTGGCCACTTTATCTGAAACCTCCATCTGTAGCTGTAGCTCTTCTCTTGATGCACAGTTTGGGTTAGTCTTTCATCAATGGTCAGTTTCTGACCTCAGAGCTGTGTGTGTGTGTCGGGGGGGGGGGGTTTGATGGGGGGAACTCTCTCAGCCAAACAGTGCCACTGATACGTGTGACCCCCTGCAACACTGCCATGCCTGAAACCAGCACCATATACACTAGAGGTGCTTTCTAAATGCATACAGGAACCGTGCTGTACATAAACCATACTGTGATGGCACAGAACTTGCAACCTGCTTTGGTTTTCCAGTGTTTCTCAGTCCGGTAACGGTGTTTCCGTCATGTCAATTCTCTCCCCACAGTTTGTGGTCGGTCGTTGTCTATGGAGCCGAACGAGCGGAAAGTCTTTTTTTTCTGTCAAAGCTGCATTTCTTATTGTGGCCTTTTATTTTGTTATCTCATGACTAAACAACACTGATAATTTTTTTAAATGCTCAAAACAAGACTAATCCCAGCTAACTTGTTAGTGATGTCCTGGTTTCTCACAGCGTTAAAGATAAATCTGTTAGCATCATAGAAAACTCCCACTGAAATTTATCTTCAGCCCAAACAGACAGTAGTGCTTGTATTTCGGCAACTTTAGTAGTTTGTATCTTCACTGTTGTTTTGTTGCATGGACAGTAAAGACAACTGCCTCTTTACATGTTTCTGATAACATTTCGGCCTGGCTGTGGCGTGTTTTCAGCCCTGCCGTCGAGCGTGGCTTGAGTAGGACTTGCTTTTTTTGTGATGGAAAAACATTTGTTTGCGGTACAGCACGATTCGTTTTGCCAGTGGAAAGGTGCATAGCATCACCACTACCATGTCATGCTGTGCTGAATATTATTTTTTTCAGTAGACGTCCTGTGGCAAGAAACTGATCAGTGATAAATGGGGTACTAGGGGGTGTAATAAACTATACAGCAATAGATGGTCTACAGTAACCATAGACCTATAAATTAAATCTATAATGTCAGTGGAGCTCACAGGAGTAGATCAGCCGTAACATTAAAACCACTGACAGGTCAAGTGAATAATATTGAATATCACATTATGGGGTGGGAGATATTAGTCAGCAAGTGAACAGTCAGTTCTTGAAGCTGAAGTGGAAGAAGAAGGAAAATGACTGAGCGTTTGAATCTGAGTCACTTTCACCAGAACTAACTTATTGTGGCTAGACCGCTGGGTCAGAGCATGTCCAAAATGGTAAGAACACCGCCACACTGCAAACATTATTGAGGAACAGTTTGAGGAACATGACATTCAAGGTGTCTCCAAATTACCCAGATCTCAAAGCAGTCGAGCATCTGGTTAGAGGCCAGTCCATGGGCCCCCGCCCCCCCCCGACGACTTAATCTGCTTCTAATGTCTTGTCATATTTCTTGATTATTTTATATACGGTCATACGCAAAAACATCATTCATTCATTCATTATTAGCAACATTAGAATTATTGAATGAACTATTCCTTTAATATGCAAGAATGGGGCCCTTGACTACAAACATTACTGGCTGGCTGAGCACTACTACTAAACAAAGTACTGTGAATCTGAAAAGGACCGAAAACAGCATTATTGTAGAAGATTTTTTCTTATGGTACCTGTCTCTAATAGTCACAGTTTGCTGCATGCCTTAATTCCTATACTATATATATTATATGTGGACTGTGAAGTGTAGGTATTGTGTTTTGTGTGACCGAAACAGAGCTGGTTTCTAGCATTTAGTGAAAAACCTCTGGAGCCTCAAGGCCAAAGACAGCAAGCCTAATAATTACTGACAGATGACTGACTGGCATGTCAGCAACAGATCTCTACAGCAGGCCAAGTTTAAAAGGAACGAGATTGAGGAAGGCTTTGAGCTTTCACAGCACCAGCCCCGGTCTCCAAGATGGTCCATCAAAAGCAGGGTAATGTACAGCGTGGCCCTCTCACATGACTCACAGTGATGGGAGACAGTCATTTCCACCCCGAGCCAGCCAGAAGCACAGCCAGCACCTTTATAGCTCCGCTATGATTAGTGTTACTGCGCACGGCTGATGAATGACGGGAAGGGTTCTGTTCAGCCCAAAAAAAAAAAAAGGACCCAATTCCCTCCTGAGTGGTGAAATTTGCTAGTCTGAAAAGTCTGCTTCTTTTTGGGACTGAAAAGTGAACATGGAATATAGTACATTGAGGGAGGAGATTTCTGAGTTGAGGGAGTTCAGGACACTTTCCAGCTTTTTCATTAAACAATGCAAATGGATCCACTGCTCGGCCGCCACAACCAGTAGGATGATAAAAAAAAAACTGCGACGATGAAGTGGAGTACCATCAGCCAGTTCAGTGCAGTTCTTATCTTGTGTCAAGTGCCATTGATGTTGTGGTGGGAATGGATGGAGTGAAGTGCTCAAAGTGATAGTTTTCTAAAAAAATTAACATCAAATGTACTCTCCCACTGCCAAAAAATCCAACTATGTGGCTGGTTTCGGATGGTCTAAGCTAGATTTTAACTGTCTAGGTATTTGAAAAGCTGAACATGAGACAAAAAAAACCCTAGGCTAGTCATGTTGGTCAGGGTGGTCCGCCAACATGGTCGTGCAGATCGTGCCAGTCATGCTGGTCTGTTAGCTTAGTTATGCTGGCCGTGCTGGTTGGCTAGTTTGGTAATACTGGTAACACTTGTCATACATGGCATTTAGCAGACACTTTTATCCGAAGCAACTTCCATTCCCTTACTACAGGGGGCAGTCTCCCTGGAGCAACTTGGGGTTAAGGGTCTTGCTCAGGAACCC
>JBBJLS010000001.1:2074575-2093862 GCA_037577275.1 Bryconaethiops microstoma
ACACACATTCAGTCGCTCAGACTGAAGTTGCTGCAGGTTCATGGTGTGGAATAAGGCGCGGTGACGCATCTCGTGTTACACACCATCGAGTTTAAGGTCCAGCACAAGCTGTGAACTGGAATATGTAGATCGGGCCTGTCTGACCGATATCCGATGAGAGACTTACGGCTATATCGGACCCGATACGGATATCATATCGGAACGTGCCCATCTCTACCAGTTAGCCGCCGTTCTAGTGTTAAGAACCATTTTACAGAACCGAAAAAAAAGAGTGGGTACCCGGTACCAGGTACTTTCGAATCGTCGTTGTTTGGAACCTAATTTTGTTTACCTAGTTTTGGGTCTCAGGCTGGAGCGTTAATCTAAAATATAAAATCAAGGGTGTTTCTGAAGGCAGGAGCATCACACTGTCCTGCACTGATGGTGAATATTACCATCTCCACTGGTTTCAGTAAAATCCTGGATCAGACTAGAGTTTCTACTGAGGGTTAATGGAGCCAGTCACTTCATCTCCAGCTCAAACACATGAACTCTGGTTCGCTCTGCTTTTTCTGCTCAGAATTTAATCACAGATGAAAAAAACAGGTCATCTAACTCCAGACTGCAGGTGCTGCTCATTTCCAGGTGCTCCTGGACGCCCCCTGGTGTTAAAGGCACGAAGACCCTGATTGAGTGCTGCTGGGTTTGGGATCAGAAGTTCTGCTGCTCCTCCAAAAACCGGGCCGGTTCTGGTTCCCTGGTGAGATTAAAGTGCAGATGCGGTGTGTATCGCATGGCCTGCTGGTGAAGGTCTGCTGTGCTTCCCAAACACGGTTTGTTTATTTGTTCATTTTTGTTTGTTTGTTTTGCTTTCAGTGCTTCTTTGTGTTTGTTCTGGGCAGCTCTGACTGTGGAAGATGTGTTCATGTGCTGCTGGTGGTCTATAAACTCATAGACTGGATTATTCACCTCTGGCTCACACCTACGGTCAATTTAGAACCCCCATTCACCTGACGCACATGTCTTCGGACTGTGGGAGAAACCGGAGGAACCCCACGCCACCAGGAGGAGAACATGCAAACTACACACACACACACACACACACACAGGACCTGGATTTAAATTCCCAACCCTGGAGGTGTGAGGTAACAGTGCTACCCACTGCGCCACTGTGGGACCACACACACTGTCTTTAAGGTATAATTTGTACCACTGTAGAAACGTCCTGAGCAGAGATGTTAGTTTCACACAGGCTAATGTTTTAACAGTTTGTTTTTCAGTCAGGGGTTTTTGTTCAGCGTATCTAACCCTAACCATGTCACTGTGGGTTTCAGGACACAGTAGTAGATAGAGTCTGATTCTCCAGATCTCCAAACCCACTTTCTTCTGTTCTTTATTGGGTTTGACTGATGTTCCAGGAACTGGAGTTTGAGCTTCAGCAATGACTCCATAGTAAAACCAGTATGAATAACTGTGGAAGTGAACTTGAATACTATCGATACCAGTGAAGAGCACTTTCAGCACCACTGTAGATACAGGAAAGTGTGACGATCTGACCTTCAATAGCAAAAATGAATCCTCTGATTGGCACGATGAACATCTTCAGCTCTTTTACCTAAAAATGAAATTAATAACTTAAATTATTAAACATTCAAGAACATATATGGTGAAGTTTCTGTTTGTTTTGTAGTCTCTGAAACCTTTACCTTTAAGAGTTAAGAGCAGCCTTACAGTGAGAATAATGATGGTGTTTCAACTCTCGAAGATTCAAGATTCAAAGTTTTATTGTCATATGTACAAAGTACAGTGTACGATGAAAATCTTATTTGAATGTTTGTCCACAGATTACACACAATTATAATTGGACACAATTAACTTTACTATACAATACATATCACTGACAACACAATAGTAATTATAAGGTGGTAATTATGAAGTAGTATTTATGATGAGTCCAGCACCACAACGCTGAGCCAGGGGACCCAGAACTGTGAGCTCAGCCCTCTGTTTTTCACACAGCTCAAACCACATCATCCAGTTCAATGGTGGGTTTGATCAGTAGGAACGACGAGGTGCCGTACAGAGAGGAGGAGCGACAGCTAACAGACCAACAGCAACCTGAATGTAGACAAAACAAAAGATGGCTGTGGATGTTAGGAGGGCATGACATGATCACTGTCCACAGAACATCAGTGGCTCCTCAGTGGAGACCATCCACAGTTCCTTGGTGTTCACATCAAGGAGAACCTTACGGGAACCCTCAACACCAGCTCCATCACCAAAAAACCCCCCAAAAAACTATTTTCATTAAGAGATGTTCCTTGCTTAGCTCAGTAAAGATGAACACACACTGAACACTTTAGGATAGACTTATGGAGTAAAGATGAACACACTTTATTCTGAACATTTTAACCCTAACCCTAACACTTTAGCAGTCCCCCCAGAGTTTCACGTTTTTTTTTGTGATTTTTGTCCCCCCAGAGTTTCACGTTTTTTTTGTGATTTTTGTCCCCCCAGGGTTTCACGTTTTTTTTTGTGTAAACCCCATCCATGGTCTACATGGGCCTAGTTTGTATTTCCATTGGAGTCTCTACTGCTCCTATAAACACTCCAAGCGCGAAAAAAACCATCCATCCGATTTTCAGTGAATCAACTGAAAGATTTTGGCGTCAGGAATCACGTGCTTCTACGAGCTGTTTGGATGGTTCCCATTGTGACGTCAAAATAGGGAAATTTGCATAGAGCCGCCCCTCATCTGTCGAGCCACACCCACTAGATTAGTTGAAGATCCGCCATTTTTGTCTGCTGGTGTTCCGAGCACGGATAAGACGCCAAGTGCTGTGGCTACAGTCAAAGGCAAGTCACCCATGAAGTGATATTGTTTTGCTCGGTCCTTTGCAGTGATAAAAGATGGTAAATGGGATTTGTCTCTCTCCTTTTTTGCTGGCCATCATTAATTAAAATGTTTAGTGTCAGCACAGCAGTGATCGTGCATGGGAAATACTGCCACCAGCAGGAGTTGTAGAACAGTTGTGATTTTACATTAAGGATTTTGGGTGATTTTTTTGCGAAAATTATGTGACAGAATAGAAAATATGTGGCATCGTGAAAATATACGGTAAATTGCTGATTTCACGGGATTTGACGCGATCACAAAAAACTGGTGGGACTGATTTAGCCATATACTCCGAAGGACTGTGGACAGCGGCATGGTGCTGAAATGGGACATTTCCAAAAGCATCCAGATCCAGTATCCAGTCAAAAAGAAACAAAAAAGACAACTGATTCCATTCCATTTGTTCTTCAGCCCTCACTCATTTTCTTACTTAAGCCATGCCCACTTCTAGTTTCTAAATAAATGGGCTAGTAAGGCAAATATAAGCACATATAGTTGTCTCCCAGTGCGCCTGGTGGTCAGTTTTTTACAATAAAACGGCCAAGGTCGTCCTGATACCTACATAACACCCCTCCCTTCACTCATTACAACCCTCCATGCCCCCAGTGTACTCCCGGTTGGCTTGCCGGGGATACCTGTGACTATTTTCATGTTGTGCTCCTCTTCCACAGGAAGTAATTAAGAGGCTCAACTTCACTGACCTCTCCGACAGTCTTCTTAAAAAAAAAAGAAAGAAAAATAATTCTGCTTTGCCAGTGTAATCCAAATGCTCCCTTACCTAATCAGGTGTAGCAGAATTACTCTATTGCATTTTTGTTCGGCCGTTTAGAGAGACTGAATTAAATTTGACCAAATCCCCCTTGGCCTAACCCCCTCAACTCCCTCTCTCGTGCCTCGTGCCATCTCTTGGATCCACGGCATCCTCAAAAGGTGTGTTAAATCCATTGGAATCGTATGGCCTGATTAAAGTGGGAGTATAGTCCAGGATGGTTTGTGCCATATTTATGTCTTCTGAAACGGTGTAACATGGTGGAGAATTTTCTAAAAGTCACCTGTGTATTGATTTGTGTGTGTGTGTGTGTGTGCGTGCATGCATGCATGGGTATATTTGGTGTGTGTGTGTGTTTTTCAGAGGATGACTGTTCTCTCTGTGGAATAATCTACCCGTCTTTCATTGTTTCTGGCTGTTGGTAATTAATCCCTCAGTGCACGTGGTCACCCAAAGGACTCCTAGTGGTTTATTCTGGAATATAAACAATACCTTTGTAAAGTAATTCCAAGGTAATACCAGTTTCTCCAACCTGCCACTGCTGGACACGCTTTCTCGCCACTGCAGAATTCAGGTCATATGCTCTGAGTGCTGGATTATATAGTGTTGAATGATGTGAATCTTTCACTGTTCCAACACTTCTGTTGAACCGGGTAAGAGCTTTTATATGCCCCTGATTCCAAACCCAATCCTGCGGGTCCCCCAGACAGTCTGCATTCTTGGTCCGTCCCAGCATCCAGTGCAATAATATCTGGTATTTATCATGTGTAGAATACATGTATTTATTAACTGATTCATAAGACAAACTTAATTTGTGGGGCTTTTTCATTTGGTTTCATTTCTTAAATGCCATATTTGCATATCATTTATGGAGCCAGGGCTTGATTGTGTCCACTTCACTCAGTCAGATTTGGGGTAAAAACCTGTTAGTTTTCTCTGAGCTGCCAGGATGGTGACTGAATAAGGCACTTCCCATGAAAACAATGTAATTACACTGTAATACTCTAATTACACTGTAATACTCCCACTTCCCTTAAAAAAATATTTTTTTTGTAACTATATAGTGAAATACTGCTTCCCTTAAAAATGTAATTGTTATTACAGATTAGTACTGGCACTTCCCTCAAGTTGGATTTATGTAAATCATGATTTAAAGCCAGCACTTACCTTGAAAATGAAATTATGATGTAATATTGACACTTCCCTTGAAAATTGTATGTAATACTGGTGCTTCCATAAAAAATGGTCTCATGTTTTTACAATGTATTACTGGTGTTTCCCTTAAAAATGGAATAATTATGATGTACTACTGCTGCTTCCCTTGAAAATGGAAATATGTTATTTTGATGTTATACTGGTGCTTCCTTTAAAAGTTGATTTATGTTAATATGATGTAATACTGGCACTTCTCTTGAAAATAGGTTTTTGTTATTACAATGTATTACTGGCGCTTCCCGTGAAATGGAATTGTTATTATGACGTTCTGCTGGTGCTTCCTTTAAAAAATGATTTATGTTATTACGATGTAATACTGGCGCTTCCTTCAAAAATGGAATTATTAAGATGTAATTCTGGTGCTTCCCTTTAAAACAGAATCATATTATTATCATGTAATACTGGTGCATCCATTTAAAATGGAATTATTACACTGTAATACTGGAGATACTCTAGCTGGAATTGTGATGTAAGACTGGTGCTTCCCTTGAATATTTAATTGTTATTGCTCTGTAATACTATTGCTTCCTTCAAAAAAGAAATTTGTATCATGCTATAAGTCTGGTGCTCCCATTTAAAATAAAATCATTAACCTGAATTACTGATGCTTTTCTTGAAAATTGAATTATGATGTAATACTTGCGCTTAGGTTGAAAACTGAATTGTTGTAATCGGACTGAAATTATGGGTCCTGGTAATTGTTAAATTATTACACTCTAATGCTGTCACGTCCTTGGTGTTGCATGGAGGGTAAAACCACTTTGCTTTCACATAGCAGACTGAGTTTGATCCCAATCTGGGCAATCACACCACACTTCATCAATAAGAGCCCTTAAGCAACTCAGTTAATGGGACCTTCACCATCTGTAACATGACTCAACTGACACTCCAGATAAGCTCACCTGCCATTCATTTACATTTTTGCATAAGATCGCATGCATAAATGTAAAATGAAATGTCTCTGCAGTTACACTGCAGTAACTACTTCTGTTGACAATGTGTTATCTCTGTGCTGTAATACTTCCATTAAAAATTTAATTTCATTGTAATTTCAATCTAGTTCCAATGTAATCAGCCATGTTGTCTACTGGTTAGTGCTCCATGCCGTGAGAGGCAAGATCATTGGCTTAAATACACCTTTGTACCAGCCCTTCAGTGGTGTAACGGTAGAGTGCCGGCCACTGAATGAATGACTGGTCAAATCCATGGTGCAAGTATATTGGAAGGTTGTGGGTTTGAATCCCAGGACTGCCAGTGGTGCCACTGAGGTACCCTTGAGCAAGGATACCATCCCCACATGTGTTACTTTATTTGATACTAGTGATGTCATTAAAAATAGATTTTCTCTGTGTGACTGTCTTGTATTGAGTATTGAGTATTGAGTAACGCTCCTACATCTTTATAATGTTTATTTATGAGGTCACCATGCAGAGTGATGGTTCTGTCCTGTGCATTGCACTGATACTACACTACAAGTGTCTTAACATCTCTGAAAGTGCTGATGATGAAATACCATGAAGTTCTATTCTACTGCTACCTTGCATATTCGGATATTACATGCCCTGTTTGATCTTTTCTGTAGACTTAAATCCAATTTCAGAGACCTCTGCATGCGGTTAAAAAGGAACGCAGGGTGAGAATGAGGTTTGATGTGAAATTGAGAATTGGCCCTTTGCAGTCGGTGGCGCGCCGTAATGGCGAGGGCTCGACAGGAAAGAGCCCTGGAGAGCTGTGATTGTCATGCATGATGAGAATGAATAAGAGAAGATTAGGCCCAGTTTGTTTGGGTGACAGGACGCTAACCACTCTGTCAAACGGTGCAGCCAACCTTTTTTTATATTGTAGTCAAAGAACTTTCCTCAGCCTTTTTCCGTATAAAATTCATCAGTGCCACACGTATATTCCGAATATGCATTTATATTCCTTCCAATTCCACTGCACGAAAATAGGGACGCCTAATATAACGTATAGGCCTCTGCAGGCTCAAAGGGAAGCAAATATTACAAATATTAATCAGTGAGGTTTAGTGCAGTTTAAAAGGTAACTTTAACTTATGATATGATAAATTACTACCAATGACAACTGCGTGTCCACGGGGAATCACCGTATTTGGGTTTGTTAGAAGACCAGCATGGAGAGAAATCTGTTATGTACTGCTTTGCTGCTTCTGAATCTCCACAGGGATGATTTCTTTTCAGCTGGTTGAGGGTAAAGCCACACAGTTCCTGAGCGATTTGAACTTTTGTACAGCACATTTTGGTTGATATCAACTAAACTTTAAGATTAGAATGATTCTCTGTCTACAACAGCTCCAACCGACCAGTCAAATGATTGGATTTCAGAAAAAAACAATTTCCTAAAGTCTCAGGCAAACCACACACACACACACACACACACACACACACACACACACACACACACACACACACAAACAAAACCCTACATAAACACAACCACTGCACACACAGGTGACCACACAGGTCAAAAACAGCTCAGCACAGGTCATAAAGTTCAGCTCAGTGGAACTGTGAGGGTTTTTTTTTTTAATCAAAAGAGAATAAATTGCTAAAGAGAACTGAGAGTCCTGTTTTGTTTTCGGTTCCTATTTTTTTTGTTGCACAAAGCTGCCAAAACATTCTTTCTCAATATTTTTGCTTGGGTCTCAGGCACGCTATGCATCATCCTGAATGGAACAACTTTACTGAGCATTGCCCATCATTCTGTCTGCAGGGGTTGTGTTCCATATGCAACACCCATGCTGCAGTTCATCAAACAGACGGAGCACGGCCATACTGTGTGAGCATATAAACTGCAAGCGTTAACTGGAGCCAAGCAGTGCAAATGAACAATGAGTGGTCACAAAAGCATACAGTACATTACTGGTTTTATGTTGTGCTTCCATTGAATATTAAGTTGGACTTGCACTGAAAATGCTCCCAGGCTTCCTGACTATACCTGACTAACAACTTAATACAGAACGCATGGAATAAATGGATATAATGTATCCATTAACAGCCCTTGATTCATTTTCCTGTGTCTGATTGAGATCTCTCTCTTTCTCTTTCCCTCTGCCTCCCTCTCTTTCATTCCTCCTCAGATTGACAGGATTCCAGGTGCCAGCGCCAGTCACGAGCACCGGCTCTATTTTCTCCCTTCGCCTTACCAGCGACTTCGCCGTGAGCGCCCATGGATTTAAAATCTATTATGAAGGTGAGGAGTGTTGTTTTTTAATTTCCCCTGCCATTGGTCTTGGGCTTTACGTATGCAGATGGCAGCAGCCCCTCGAATCACACCCTTTTGTGGTCATTTAAAAGAGCGGCAGCTTGCTGATATTGAGTGCTATCGACAGCAAAGTCACCAAGGAAAAGCTAAACAGGCAGAAAATTAGTTCCACGCCGTTGCCTGAATGTCATCCCGTTCTTTTGGGCTCTTCAGGTCTGGAGCTGTAGTTGCACTGCAGAATTAAACAGAGCGGCTCTGAATGGCAAGTGTCGGCGTGAATGCTGTCAGAGGGGGGAAGAAAGGCTCAGCTGAGAGCAGTAAATTTTGCCTTGTCACACATCTGTGTTTATTTGATTTGCTAGAAAGAAAAGGCTTGACTTGAATTTGAAACAAGCGAAACGCATCTCGGGCTCACTTGGATCATGCTGTGGTAGAAAACACGATCAACCCCTAATTCATTCCCAAAGCAAACGATGCAGTTCACACAAAACTTCACAGATTTTTTGTAAAGCACTGTTTAATACTGGAAATTGTAAACTGGAAACTGTCCAGTCAGAAAGTGTCAGAAAGTGTCAGAAACAGGCACAGTCAGCAAGTTATGAATTAATGATGTATATGCAATGGCAGATGGATTCAGATCATCTGGAGCGGAAGGTGGAACCTGGCCAGTGTTGAATGGAAGGTGGAATCATCCAGTAGGGAATAATTGATGTGCTCCATTTGAGAATGGTAGATGGATTCAGATCATCAGGAGCAGGAGGTGGAATCTGCCCAGTCTGGAATGGAAGATGGAATTGGACCATCAGGGACGGAAAGCGGAAATAGCCAACTAGGAACGGAAGGTGGGACCTGCCAAATGGAAACCGAAAGTACCAGGTCCAGTTGTGACGGAGGATGTAGCTGACGAATCAGGGAAGGTAGATCTAATCAGCCAAATTGGAATAGTAAATGGAACGGTCCTACTGGAAAAGGAAGGAGACAGTAGATAATCAGCAGTAGGTAATGGAAGAATGAACTGGATAATTGGGAACGGAAAGTGGAATCAGATAATCAATGGAATGAAACGTTTGATGGACCACTGGCCTACTAGACATAATAACATACATACGCACACAAACACACACACACACACACACACACAAACACATGCACACAAACAGACATGGAACAGGCATGCGAGAGAACAACAAATGGGGTTATAAAACCTGCTTTGCGCTCATTCTCAACATGGTCAGTAACGTCAGAACTACAGTTTAACAAAACATCAAACGGAAAGCACACCTGGAGTGATCCACCTTTTAAGAGAATTGCTTTGGAGTCCTGATTCGTGTGATGCAACTTCTTGAGTCAGAACAAATGTGTCTACTGTCAGGTTCTGGAGTCAGTTCCCAAACAGCAAAGTCTACTTGTTTAAAGTCTGTCTTGAAGCAAAACCAGGTGTTTTTCCCTCCTGTGGGCTCCCCTTACTGACTCCCAAACTTCAAACAGTCACCGGTCCTCTCCGACTGCACGTATACACACACACACACACACACAAATACAGCCACTGACAGTCACTATATCTTGATTTCCCTACTGCTGTCTCTCTCTCTCTCGCTCTCTCTCTCTTTCCCCCACTCTTTCTCTCTTTTTCCACCTGCCACCCTCCTGACTTGACCACAGGACACTTCCCCCATCTGCTCCATCATTTACACACTGAATAATTTAGGCCCGGCTGGGGCTTTGGCTCACACTTTTCAGCTTAATGTTCTCTGGAATTTTATGAGCTTTGGAATATTAATCCGGCAAGTTATTACACACTGGAGGGCATGGAATACCGCCGCATGCACAACGACTTGCCTGTCTCGTTATCATTCATCGCTGCAGATTAAGATATGCAAACGAAGGACCGCCCTATCAGGAGAATCTCTTAATATCAAATTGGAGAGGTTTCCTTTAAGAGGCACCAGGTGCAGCGACAGGTGTGAGTGGACGTCGTCATTCGACGTCTGGTCCGGAGCGTCCCCAAGAAATTTATCTAGGTGTTAGTGAGTCATATTTTGCATGAATGAATGCATGGACCTCTCGGTTAAGTGCTTCCACAAACTTAAGGTTAACTTTTCCTTCTCTCACATTAAAATCTAAAAAGCCTGCTTTAACTCTAGCCTACATCTTCTGGCTTGATTAATTCAGCGCCATGCGCTGCCTTTAAGTGGCTTCCATGCACTCTCTGACTGCACTCCCTCTCAACTGTTTGTACATTATGAATTTGTCTGCATTTTAAGATTGTGTCAAGGGTCTGGTCGGTGGCGCAATTCCAGTTGGAAATACGTCCCAAAGTTTCCTTCTTGATGCTCTTCTCCATGTTCCATCACTGGGGCTCTGGGTGCGTGGGTGTATGTGAGAGAGAGAGAAAGAGGAAGGGAGTGAGACAGACGGGCCAAGCACAGGGGAAAAGAAATCTCATTTTAGCTCCTGTCAGTCCTTCATCACCCTGAACAAGCGAAACCATGTTTGACAGTCACTGCATTTGTGTTGATTAATGTGTCTATTGCCATCCGCTGCAAATCAGCCTCCGCCGTCTGTGTTTATCAAGAGTAAGATACAGAAACCTGACCTTTTCATGCAGGGTCACTTCTGCTCGAGATGCTCCTCAGAGCACTGGAAAACGGAGGCATTTAGGACTCGAGCAACTCGCACCGCAGTTTTAGTGAAGTAAGGTCTGGCATGTGGCCCATAGTGACCTAGCCCACTCGTCTCTTTTGCACCTGAAGTCTCAACTTCAGGGCTGTTTTACACCCACTCATGCAGAGCCATGATAATAATATACCTCTGAATGCTGCAACATGACATTTATAACACTAAAAGCCTCAAAGATGTTCGATTTCTTTTACAGTATGTATTAACCTGGGGGCTGCATGATGGTATTCCAGTATGTAGTACTAATATATCCATATCCAAATATATATCCAGAATATTTTATAGGTATACAAGTAAGACATGCATGGTCACACTTTAGGTTGGTGGTTTCCAGTAGATTTTCTACAGATACTTTAACAAACTATGTGTTGAAACTCAGCGGATTATCAACAGAATTAGGTTTGGGATTAAGTTTAGGGTTAGATTTAATGGAATCTTGTACATTCAACAAGGTTATATTTAGATATGTTCTGGTGGTATGAAAAACCATCTATAGTGGACCACCCAAATAAAGTGTTAACTACTTCGGAAATCTTTGGAAATGGTTCAGATTTACGGTTGTTGGTAGAGGCTCATAATGAAGCTTATTTGAAAAAAGCTTTGTTGAATTTGGTAAGTATCGTTAAGTGTCAAAACAGGTAGCGTAAAAAAATTGTTTTAAAAAATGAAAATGTGGAAAATGTCGGGGCATCCAATACCCAGTTATACCAATACCCAGCAAAACTGATACTCAGTAATAACCAGGTATACAGATACCCAGGGATACACACTGATACCCAGCAATGCTGATACACAGAGATACGATAACCAGCAAAACTGATACACAACAATACTAAGACCCAGCAATGCCAACACCCAGTGATACTGATATACCATTTCTAGCTGAAGACCACCTGTCCCACTGCACACTGACTATCTTTTGTAGCTCTATGAAAAAGGACATGAAAGCATTAAGTGGATAAAAAGCTTTGTACAGTTTTGGTTAACTCAAAAAGTCCCATTGGTGAATGCAAATGTTACCAAAATGAAAACTGCCAAAAATGCAACACAGCCTGTCTCAACCTTCAGATTTGATAAAACTACTCTTGTTGGTTGATCTGCTAAATTTGTCTGCCATTCGTGTTCTGTGGGCCTTCACCTCTGCAAATTTGGCACGTATTCTGTTCTGCTTCCGCTTGGCTTGGATGATGTGGAGTTCAGTACCGCGGAGCGCCTGCTAGTCTAGCGCATCTTCTCCCAGGGATGGAAGGCAGCGTGCAGAAATGCGCTTAATGCTTCCATATCCGAGCTGCTCCGACAAACTTCCATCATCTTCAAAGGCTGCAAATTCATTAGACATACCGGAGAATAAATAGCTCTTCCCTTGGGAGAAGTCTGCGCCAACCACTTCCGTTGTTTTGCTCCTCCAGCATGGCACTGTTTCTTTCCCTCACTTTTTTTATATAGCGAACATGTGCGTTTCTTGCCAATGATATGGAAATGAAAACTAATGAATTGAAATGTCAGAATCCAACAACTTTGTTTGCTGCCATTATTTCACACAACATACAGTTTGATTTGCCGTTGTCTTTCAGACAACTCTAAGGAATAGAGGACCTTGTCTTCATCCCAGTTTGATGTGAGACTCGATCCTCTTCTTACTCGACAGAAAAGTCATTGATATGTTCAGAAAATATTGAATTGTCATTAACGTCTTTATGCAAGATTCAGAATCCTTTAAGGGGCAAAGACTTGACAACATAATCCTGATAATCATGCCAGGTGCTCAGTGTAATTATTTTAATGTAGGTTTGGGCATCATCCACTTACTGCAGTATATTGTGGTATTATTATCAGGGTGGGAGGTGAGTAAAAGTGGCATAATCAGTGTCAAAATGGATATGTCACCTTTGTGTCATCCTGTCCTGCCGTATCTAATAAAATAAAATCAAAGCGCTTAGTTGGCTTACAGGATCACTAAATGAGCAAATGCAGCGCAGGACTATCAATCCACCATTCAATAAATGTAAACCTATTTATCAAAAAAAGCTGTATAGAAAATGACGTTTATAATGAGAATCTCCTACACGGTATGCGTTAATGTGCACACATATATAATATATCCTGCACAATCCTAAGAATTATTGTGCTTTTTAGAATGAGCATTGTGTTATTTTTAGAAAGGGGGTTGTGTGTTATTTTTAGAAAGGGCATTGCGTTATTTTTAAGTAGAGCATTGTGTTTTTCAGAAGGGGAATTTTGCCATTTTTAAAAAGAGCATTGTGCTGTTTTCAGAAAGGGCGTGTTATTTTTAGAAGGGGCATAGAAATGCTAAGCTAAAGGTTATCTAAAAACTGCTGTATGGTAATAAACGACAGTGATAATGAGAATCTTCTATTTGGAATGTTTTAATGTGCACGATATATGTATATATAATATAATCCTGCACAATCCTGTGGATCACTGTAAGTTTTAGATAGAGCATCGTGTTATTTTTAAAGTAAAATTGCCCCTTACAGTCACGCATGAACACACCAAAGCACAGCACACAGTGTAATTCTGTCTCTGCATTTAACCCCTTCACCAGGTGAAGCAATGGGCTGCCACTAGTGAGGGGTGCCTGGAAAGCAGTGTGTGGTTACGGTACCTTGCTCAGTGGTACCTCACTGGTGCCACTAGCAGTCCAGGAATTTGAACCCATGACCCAAACTCCCAGGAGCGGGGAACAAGTGTAGACAATAAAAACACATTTGTCTTAGAGAGGGAATTCGTGTGACAGGCAAAATAAAGCATGTTTGGTGGTGTTTGCGTCGTTAGAGTCTTGGCTAAGCTAACAACAGCTTAGTTAGCAAGCTAAACACGTCACACATTTTATTCTGACTAACTGGCACTGTGCTGACACTCTGACTTTCCCCATCTCAGAAATTGGTTTCTTCAATAATAATGTTGCAGTGACTGAGAGCCAAAACTGAACCTCATTTTATGGTGTTTGAATCTGTAGTGTTATAGCTAAGCTAACAGCAAAGTTCATAGGACAAAGTGCCACACCACGGGTTCAGTCCCAGCTAACTGAGGCTCACTTGTGAAAAGAAGCATATATGAGAGCACAATGTCAAGAGACGGGTGTTGGAGAGATGCAGGCAATCAAGTGTGTTCTGTGGTGCGTGTAGCTGTTGGTGGATGATGCATACACAATGTGTCCAGTGTTCTAATCAGGCTAGTTACATTAGGGCCACCTGTTAACACACTGTACAAAGTTCAAAATTCTGCTGCTTTTCATAATTACTTTCTTTACTGAAAATGGTTTGGTTTACTGTACGCACACACAATGAATCCAATTTGTTTACAGCGGTGGTCAACGGAACCAGGGGTATCAAAGCAGAAATGTATCCATTTTATTTAACCCCTAAACCCACCAATGTACCTGTACATGTTCTTTGAGTTTTTTTACATTTTCATTTACATTTACAACATTTAGTAGACTGCTCAGTGCTCAAGCAGTCCACATCTGTTCCGTAAAGCTAAACTTGAATCAACAACTGCTGTTCAACCAAGTTAATGCCAGTTAATGCCAACTCCTGTCAAAGAAAAGTCAGAGATTAAGGCAAAAGTAAGGAATGTATAGAGTAAGAGTGTAAGTGCCCAAAGGTTTTTTTTTTTTTTTAAAGGAAATATATAGGAATATTTTCTAAAAATATTTAGGAAATATAGGAAGAAAGACTAAGCAATAACAAGATGCCTAGTTAGTCACCAGGTGCTCCATGAATAAGTGGGTCTTTAGACTATGCTTGAAGACAGTTAGGTTCCACCATTGGGGGGTCAAGACTGAGAAGTGTCTTCCACTTCTTTTGAGCAACGGAGGTTCAAGACAAGCAGTGCTTGATGCCCTGAGAGGACAAGAAGTGACACGTTCTGAATCAGCTGAAGTGGTTTTGTAACACTCAGTGGAAGTCCAGCCAGAAGAGAGTTGCAGTAGTCCAGTTTAGAACCAGGAACTGGATGAGTAACTGGGTAGCTTTCATAGTGAGAAAGGGTCTTATTCTTCTGATGTAGAGGAGGTATCTGCGATCAGATGCGATCATGTGATCAGCCTGCGGCGAGAAAGACAGTTCTTCATCTGGCATAACACCAAGAATTCTTACCTTCCTTAATGGGACGATAACAGAGTTCCCAACAGAGACGATGGGGTTGTGGCTTGGTGATGGACTTCCTTTGATAAAGAGAAGCTTGGTCTTGCTGGGATGTCAGCCAGACAGTCTGAGATGCAGGTTGAGACCTTATCGTCACTGGAAGGGAAAGAGAGAATAAGTAATCTGCATAAAAGTGGTAGGATAAACCGTTTGAGGCTATTACATGCCCAAGAGAACCGGTGTATAAAGAAAAGAGAAGTAGTCTGAGGACCGAGCCCTGTGGAACACCAGTGGACAAACTTTGTGGAGCAGACTGGGACCCTTGCCAGGCTACCTGGTACCTCCAGTCCTGAAGCCTGTTTTCAGAGAGAAACAAGTTGAGTTGGTTATAATCAGCATGTTCCAGGACTTTGGAAAGGAAGGAGAGGAAAGATACCGGCCTGTAGTTGTTGACATCTGAGGAATCCAGTGTGGGTTTCTGCAGAAATGGTGTGAACACTGCAGAATGGAAAGCAGATGTGACATGGCCAGTCATTAAGGAGCCATTGATAACGTGGTGATGTGAAGGCTGAGATCTGGTGATATCATCTGGAGTGTGCTCGATGGGATAGGGTCGAGCGGAGACGTAGTGGGTTTGCTGGATATCAGGGGTAGTGACACTTCCTCAGGAGATATGAAGTCATGAAACTGGGCAGTTTGGGCTGGTCTCTGGCTGGCAGGCAGCTTGATGATTGGAGGAAAGGATCTTCTAATATCGCCAATCTTCTCATCAAAAAACAGGGAGAGAAGGCAATTTAAGGAGGGATGAAAAGGTGACAAAGAACTTGCAAGGGTTCAAACTTGGTTCTAGAGAAGGAACACTTAGTAGAAGTTAAATCGGTGGCAAATCTGGATAAAAGAAAGCAATAGGAGGTGAGGTCACTGTTCTTAAGAGTTTTCCTCCATTTTCTTTTGGCTGCTCTCAGTTCCCTTCGGTTACTTCGCAGGACCTCAGACAGCCATGAAGCCGGGGGAGAGGCACGCCTTGGTCTGGAAGACAAGGGGCAGAGTTGATTAAATGAGCTGTGGAGAGATAAGAGAAGGTCATGGGTAGCAGATTCAACAGAAGATGTGGGTAAGAGTAAAAAGGGGATAAATCAGAAAATAAATTCCTTAAATAAAGGAGCCTTAAATATCAAAAATGAACAATCAGTGACAAACTGATAGACATTCTAATGAACAAAGTTCTTTTCCATCCAAACATTTTACATGGCTCTAACTTCGGATTAAAAAACTGATTTCGGAATAGCATGGCATGGAAAGTCAGCTCTAGAGGAGTTCAGAGAGTATTAGCATGTTGAAATAGTGTTATGCTTTTAGAGAATATTCTTGCAACACATTCTAATCTTCTGTCTATCCACCTTGTCTGCTGCTGTTGTTAAAGCAGGATCCAGCTCTGGTCCTGGAGAGGACAATTTGGTGATTCCCCTGCTCAAACACACCTGGGTTAACTAACCTGTTAGCTGTCAGGTTTGGTTAGTGTGTTTTAAGAGGAGAAATACAGCACCAACCCGTACTGGAAACCAGCCCTCCAGGATCAGATTTGGTCACCTTTGTGCTAAAGGAAATCTCTCAGTAATATATATTTTTGAGACACTGCTGCGTATTTCAACCTGATTTCAATAGAAAATTCCATGCAGAACTGACCTTAAGTAAATCAAACAGAAGCTTTTCCAGTTTTTTTTTGTGTGCAATCTTCTCATGGTTTGCATACGTATAAGGGAGAGAAACACATTTAGCTTTTTTTCCATGTACATGGTGCAGAAACTGTGTTTAGGCGCATGTATGAGTTTCATGTGACATGCCTTTCTTCCAGGCAGAAAGCATCCATATCATTGCTTGAACACTGGCGGTAAAACCTTTGTACATCTGGCCTTCACTGTTTTTCTGCAGTCTTCCATACTCTAGCTGTGGTCAAAGATGTCTGGATTAGGTAATAAAGGACTTGGATGCAATTTTTTGTTTGGGATGGAACATCACTAGGTGCTTTACACCCTTTGTAATGCTTCATGGTTTCCTAATGCTGTTGAGACATGCACACACTGGAATTTGCTAGCTTGCCAGTCAGCTGACAGAAGATGTAGTGGTAGTTATCTTGGCAGAGCAGGGTCGTTTGTCAGTCGGGAAGTTAAACTACCTTGATCTGTTGCGGAGGGTGTCGCGTCACATTTATGAGTGTCATTAAGTGATGGCGTATAAAATTGGTTCCCCTGGTTTTTGGAGCTCAACAAATCAGGTGGGATGTCGGGAAGAATTGGGATGTGTCTCACATGGGATATGCAGTATAATACCAGTCAAAAGTTTGGGATAGTTCGTCAGAACTGTGAAGCTACTATGACCTAAAAAGTGTCAAATAAATTGTCATTCACACACCATTGTTATTCTTTTAAGCAGCTTAATGAGGGTCCACATCTTGCTGGTGGCTGAAAATGAATTTCAAACATTTATTGTGCATATAATAAAATGCTTTGAATGGCAAAACGATGAATGCTTTGAATGACAGTGGCATCTAACTACTTGGTCCAACTTCTCCATCCTCTACACTGGGAATGTGTAAGCAGAAAAGAGTGAAATTAAGTAAGATTAAGTCACTCAGAAGAGTGAGCAGCTGCATGTATAAATTATTATAAGTATAAAAGTATCAACTACTAGTTAATTTCACAACTGATTATAGGACCATCTGAATGTGTAGAAAATGCAACCCACTATGACCTTGCTTGTATTGCAGACATCCTATTGCTTTCTAAATGGGATTCAACATTCAGAGTCTGCTATTTCATGGGATCCCGCATGTTTAGTGCCAGTCTAATAAGAAGGTAATCAGAGGCCACAACCACTGGTGTAGCAGTAATACAGGCTGGGCTACTTAACAATTATTAAGATATAATAAATGTCAGTAATGCACCACTTTTATCAATAACATGCTATTACTGAAAATTGTGTTTGAAGAAAATCAATAAGAAAAAGCTGATTAACAAAAAAACAACAAACAATAGAAGGAATTTTATTTAATTATCATGTAATTCATTCAGTGTTTCACTTCAGATGTACATCGTCATTTCTGTAAATACATTTCTCAGTCCTCTCATTCTGCACCCAGTTATTTGTTAAAGTGACACAGACTTGTCTCTGTGTAGATGTAGTTTAGGACAAAATATGACTTATTGTGAGCCAAAAAATTAGCTAAACAAAGCTTTAATATATAGTACAGTGGGCTCAGCTTTCTACCTCAGGATTAGGAGCACTAATCTATAGTTAGTCTTTGTGTCAATAACTGGCATATATTTAGAGAAATCTGATCCAGGATCAGTCCTCTATAGCCCCTGGAGTAGAAGAGAAGTTTAGTCCATTTTTATATTTAACACTAAGTCATAGTAAACCACATCTGCGCCACCGTAATCACCAGCTTAATAAAGATCTGCATGCAGCCAGAACAGGTTAAGAGAAGTTCTTGTCTGTGGCCTTAGAAGTAGATGAGAATCCTGACTTTTTTATATATTTCAGCAAATGCTGAGTAGTAATTGTTAGAAACCGGCTTTGACTAGAAGTAATCTTCCAGCTCCAGATGTCTCAATCTGGAACTGTTCAGGTCGTCAACCCAGACGGAGCAATACAATGAACCGGCTGCTTTTGTGGCACTGCTTCTGCGTATATTGAAGCTTTTGTCATCCTCCATGACCTGCTGAGGGACCACGCTTGTAATTGCCTCTGTGCTAAGAAAGTGTCCTTCCCTGATAGAATGCCTTAACATTGTCTTCAGAGCCAGGCCTGATTCGTTTTTTTTTCCAGATCAGGCCTTTCATTTGACAGCTGCCATGTGGGGAACCACAAAGTCCAGACTTTCTTCAAGGGTACTTTCATTATCCCCGTCCCATTATGAGCAGAAAGCACCCGGAGACCATTCTGATGTAGACAGAGATGACCGCTCTGTGTTTCAGAGTAGGCAATGGCATTACAAAAACAGATAAGACTGGAACATATTGCATTGTTGGCCATGGGAGCACTTAAACAATGGAGCAATGACCACTTGCAATCTCATGTTTGTTAAATGCTTTTTTGATTTGACCAAAAATTGGCTTTTGATATAAATAATTGATGGTTTTACCCACCTCCCTTAAAATGAAACTGTCACTGAGATTTGACCTCACAAATCTGTGCAAAAACACAGATAAAATTGTAAATGTTGATTTTTGTGTAGAATTCAATTGGGAGGTATAAATATGATTCGTTATTAACAATTTTGATATCTTTCACAATAAATACAGGTAACACTTTTTTTTGTCAATGCCTGTCACTCCATTGCATGCCTTGCGTGCCTGTTCATATACATACATACATATATATATATATATATATATATAAAATATATATATTTTCAC
>JBBJLS010000001.1:2099834-2137681 GCA_037577275.1 Bryconaethiops microstoma
GGGTTGAGGTCAGGACTCTGTGTGGGCCAGTCAAGTTCTTCCACACTGAACTCCTCCAGCCACGTCTTTATGGAGCTTTCTTTGTGCACTGCTTTGTGCACAGTCCTGCTTTAATAGAAAAGGTTCTTCCCCAAACTGTGTCCACAAAGTTGGAAGCACGATGTTGTCCAAAATGTCTTGGAATGCTGAAGCATTAAGATTACACTTCACTGAAAGTAAGGGGACTAGCCCAAACCCTGAAAAACACGTGTGTTCTAACACGTTAGTCCATGTAGTGTAGTTCTAAGAAGCTCTTCCATTGGTTCGGCCTCCAATTGCTGGGTTGTCCTTTTAGATCTGAACTCATTGTAATTCAGGGGTGGACTTATATCAGTTCAGCAGTAACATTCCAGCAGCTCTGCTGTTTGTGATACACCCTGTACAACGTACACACAAACACACACACACACACAAATACACGCACGCACGCACGCACACACTCTCATAATATGCCACTTCCATGTCAGTGTCACTGCTGTGCTGAGAATGATCAGACTTATAACACCTCCTCTCTGGTGGTCCTGTGGGGGTCCTGACCAGTGAAAAAGGATAAAGGGGGCTAACATATGATGCAGAGAAACAGATGGACTACAGTCTGTAACTGTAATCTATAAAATGCATCTATATGGTCAGTGGAGCTGATAAAATGCACAGTCAGTTTGTTTTCTATGATTCAGCGAACCCAATTTCTCCCAAAAATCCTTTGTGAGTTGAAAGAAATGTGTTATGTCAGTAAAACACAGTGTAACAGTCAATTTTATAATCCTTTTGAGGTTGTCCAGGGTGTTTTTTGGCCTGATGAACACTGGGACAGCGTTTATTGTCATATGCATCATTAGCACTAATGAAATTCTCGCAGTCTTAATACAAGTTGAATAAAATAGAAGTAGTAAAATTGAAAAAGTCCCATATTAAAATAAACACTACAATAATAAGATGCATAGTAGATAGCAGGACATTGTTTAACTGGCTCAGAAAATGAATGGATGGACAGATGTTACTTCCAATCTCAAAAAAGAACAAGAACATGGCGAAAATGTGAAAAAGAATCAGACCATAATGAAACACGCCCCTATTTACTTACCAACACAGATGTGGTGAGGCCTGAAAGAATCCACACTTTGTGCAAAAACTCTTGTTCCAATGAGCTACGAGTGAGGAATAAAATAGAAGTAGTAAAATTTAAAATTTTATACCATTCTTTTGTCATTATTACCATTTTGAATGGTTAAGCAGAACTCATCCAGACTGATGTTATGAATGGTAGCTCCTGGTGTAATAACCCATTTATTGTGATCTATTGTAGCGGAGTGCGGCGGAAGCTTTAAAGGGGAGTCATCCGGACGGATATTATCTCCTGGATATCCCTTCCCTTATGACAACAACCTCCGCTGCACATGGACCATCGAGGTGGACTCGGGCACCACTGTCAGGTACCTTGTTAATTACAGACATGTGAAAATATTCCTCAGGAAGTTCATTAAGAGGAGATCAAGGTTTGGGACTAACTCCGGCGTCGGCTAAAATCAGACCACCAAATCTCATTATGCACCTTTGATCACGACCAAAGCCACAAAAAAAAATGCTATCAAAGCGGGGGGAACTGGAGGCACGGCCGAAACAGGTATTTAGGCCGCTGATTAAAAGGGAATCAGCACGGAATTAAAAGGGAGAGAGTGGAGTTAATTGAAGTTTAGCAGATGGCTGCCGCACTGACCCAGAAGAAGAGTGGGGAATTAAACGCGTAGATTAGAGACGTCTGCCTATTGCGTTCCATGATCAAGATACAGAGGTGTAATAAAGACCACAGGGATGGAGACGAAGGCCAAGACCCCACATGAGCCAACAATGTTTACAGTAAATTACTTGCTGCTGGTTGCATCACGTTAGCAGTAATTGCAGCTTGTTAAATGGACCGACAGCTTCTTTGCAAGCTGTGAGGATGCTCTGAATGACATGGGTTCTAACAGTGGTCTTCATTTGAGTGGTGGTGGCCTAGTGGGTAGGATACTTGCTTCTGGACCAAGAGGTCATGAGTTCGAATCCTACCTTCAGCACCACCACTGGGTTTCTGAGCAAGACCCTTAACCTCAAGCTCCAGGGAGACTGTCCCCTGTAGTTAGGGAACGGAAGTCGTTTTGGATAAAAGCGTCTGCTAAATGCCGTAAATGTAATGTAATGTAATTTGGTGGATAGCATTAATACCACTGTATGTAGCAGTTTGGGTTCGATTCCCTGCTCAGGCAAGCAATCCATATTATGCCAATAAGAGTCCTGGAAGAAGACTCATACTACCTTCACTTATCTCTGTAACATGATGTGTAAACTCAATTCCTCAAACTTAATTGATTTAGCTGTAGGCTCCTACCAAAATGTACTATGGGCCAATCAATGATCTTGGTCATTTTAAGTGAGAGATTCTTGCATTTTTGCACCGAATTTGAGTTGGATGCGCCTTTATTGCATGTGAAATCAGAATGAGCCACACAAACCAAAGTCTTTTTAGTTGAGCCTGACTGAGTGCCAGTGAGTGAGCCGGCTTAACACCCCTTAACTGCGGCAAAATTACTGTAATGCGTGGCTTAAAACGTTTAAACTGTAATTTTCTGTTCCACAATTTTACACAAACTGAGCTTTGGAAAGCAGCCTGTGAGCTGTTCCCTCTTTCTCTGTCTCTCTCCATCTAATGTCTCTGGATGTGCAAACTGCCAGGCAGATTGGACAAGTGAATTAATTAAGTCCTTCTTGCAAAATTTCTTGGCTTGTCCACAACCGGTTGTCTTGTTGCTTGAATGATTCATGGCCTATAGTATCTACGGTGGCACAGTAGTATACTTTAGCAGTGTAGGGTTGATTTGCCTACTTGTGTTAGACACAACCATGACTACCATAGTCAGTGCTGGTTGAATATCCCATAATCCGATATCTCGCATAGCATAAGAGCCCAACATCTTCCAGAAAATAAAAGCGAGAAAAGCAGTGCTGATGTAGCAGTGCCACTGTCAATCACCAGAAACGCCCGCGCAGCCCTGAGCACATTAAACAACTGTTTTCCAGTCAGCTGACTTATGGAAATAACTAAGATGTATTTTAAATATGATCTAGTTACATATAAACTGTACATAGCTGTAACCACTTTTAAGGCTTTCAGGTTGACTGTTTATTATAACCGTGTTCTCAGTGTTTCTCAGCTTTCTATCTAGTGAACAATTGTGTAAAATGTTTTGTTTGTTTTGGTTTCTTTTTTTTTTTTTTTGGCTAAACCATTCCTTTATATATTGCTGGCAGAACATCAGTGGTCTGAGATTCTCTGTGGTGCATTTGTAGTTTTAGTGGTGATTATTTTTATGTATTGGATGTTTGTAGAATTGTGGAGACCACTGTTTTCTCTAACCCAGACCATCTGTGCCGAAACCCATGCGCTGACCACGACTTTATTTGCCTTGACCAATGCTGAGGCAGAGAACTAAAGATCAATTTCCCATCTCAGTGGAGCATACTTATGCTAGTGTGGGTTTGTTTTGCTCACTGTTTTTTCACTCTGTTTAACTGCTATGTACTCAGACATTTGCTCGCCTGTCAAAGGCAAGAAGCTTCTTTCCTTCTGAATCACTTATCCTATCACGTATTCATGTTTATATTAATATACATATATTCATAATAATAGGAGCCACAAAGTTCCCTTTGTGGCTCCTATTATTGGACTGTATGTTAGACCTCGATCAGCCATGGTCTGTATACAGTTTCTCCTAGAAACTGTGCATTATATGCAATGATTCTTTACATTTTAAAAAGATTCTTCACATTCACATATACCTTTTACCAAAAAATAACATCTTTAAGGAACCATTCCTTAGGGAACCAAGTTCCGTCTTTAGTAGAACTTCTTCATAAAACCCTTATTACCATCTTCATTCTTCATTGAACTTCACCTTGATTCAGAAAGAAACACTAAAGATGGAAAGAGACTAAAAATGTCTTGTTTTCCTTCTTTTCCAGTCTGCAGTTTCTGGCGTTCGACACGGAGGCGTCTCACGACATCCTGAAGGTGTGGGATGGCCGTCCAGAAAACGAGATGGCTCTGAGGGAAGTGAGCGGTTCCCTGTTGCCTGATGGGATTCACAGCACACTCAATGTAGTGACCATCCAGTTCGAGACTGATTTTTACATCAGCAAGTCTGGCTTCGCTATCGACTTCTCCAGTAAGCTACATTAACATCTTCATGAATTCAAGATAGACCTTTATTGTTGCTATTGTCACTGTTGCAAATGTAACTGGACCGGAGGGCCTAAAAACTGAACTGTATGTTCTATTTATGGAAATCCCATTTTTAATACATATTTGGTGAACTCCTCTATACACCCAGTGTTCCTAGCCTTATCTGGAGAGCGCTCTTCAAGAGGCTTCCATTTTCCGCCAAATGATCTTAATCCGAACGGGCTGAAAAAGCTGCCAGTATCCAGTCACTGGAACCCCTCCACTGTTTAGATGGTGTGTGTACGTGTGTATGTGAGGAGGAGGAGTGTGAAGGCACCTGCTGAAACACTCTGCAGGGCTGGGTGGTAGGATCTGGCTCAGCGCCCGCTGTAATATCATTTCCTGCCGAGACGGCGAGTAAAGCGTTCGACCCGCTCAGCCAGCGACTGTTGTCACTGTTTTCACAGGCTCTGTGGCAACGGCCTGTCGAGACCCTGGCACGCCCATGAACGGCACGCGGAGCGGCGAGGGAAAAGAGCCGGGAGACTCCATGACCTTCGTGTGTGACCCAGGCTATGAACTGCAGGGGGAGCCGCGCATCACTTGCATCCAGGTGGAAAACAGATACTACTGGCAGCCCAGCCCACCTACCTGCATTGGTGAGTAATTCTGGAGATGTTTGAGCTGGAAATTCTGGTTCAGACACAAAAAGATCCCAAAAATCAGATTTACATCACAGAGTTTGCTATTTTGTACCCAAACCGAGGACCAAATACGAGTGAATTTTTCTCTTCCTAGCCACAATCACCAATGAAAGTGATTATCAAATCATCAATTGGAGAAACATTATTAATTGTTAATTGAATTAAAGATCTTTTAAGGTCACACACAAAGTAAAGATGTTTAAAGCCCTGTGATGTACTTGCAAGCTGTCCGGGGTGTTCCTCCAGCTTTCGCTGGGATAGGCTCCAACACCCTCCTGGGAAGCTGGTGAAGGATAAGCAGTTCAGATAATGGATGGATGGATGGATGTTTTAGGGTAGACCATTAGTCTTTTTTTTTCACTTTAGTCTTGTGGGCCTGTCCAACTATCCTTATGTTTCAATCCATCAATGATACCCAGCATGAATTACAGCAAACAAATACATCATACATCCACTGGCAATGACTCCCCTGGCAGTAAAGAAATCCTGATATTTGGCTTCCTAGCAGCTATTTACAACAGATGTAGTGATAGGTACATTTTTCATTTTGGCCAAGGAGTCCCTTTAGCGGTCCTGGGTTTGATTCCCAACCAGGACGGCTGAGGATCCTTTCTGTGAGGAGTTTTCATGTTCTCTCTGTGTGTGGATGGATTTCCAACAGGTAGTCTCGTTTCCTCCCACAGCCCAAAGATGGGTTGGAAATTTTTTTTTAAATTAAGTGTAAAGTGACCATTTTTATAATACTTGAACACACCACAGCACAGCACACAGTGTGAACAGTGTGAAATTCTTTCTCTACATTTAACCCCTTCATTCGAGCGAAGCATTGGGCCGCCAGCATGCCGCACCCATGAAGCATCGTGTGGAGACAATGCCTTGCTCAAGGGTGCCATTGGCAGTCTTGGGAATCAAACCCACTGAACCTTCTGAATGCAGGGGCAGTTCTTCTTCCTTCTGAATGCCCCCGGTTTGAGTGCGCGTGTATATGTGTGCATGAGTGTGTTTGACCGTGTGTCGGCCTTGCAGTGGACTGATAAACTGTCCAAGGTGTTTCCGCCTTTAGCCCTATGACCCATGGGATCTACTCCAGCACCCCTTATCCAGGTTAGGGATAAGCAGTTTAGATAATGGATGGAATCCCTTTAACCACAGATGAGCACTGGCATTACTGAGATTGCTAGTGGCTGTTGGGCTGTTTTCCACTTTAAAACACTGCAGATGTTTTAGCAACTGGTTACTTCAGGTTGTGGATTACGTCCATTTACATGATCTCCACAACAGCGACGTAAAAAGAATGCAAAACAGCCATAACAAAGGCACAGATTGGGCGGATAACACGGCCATTACTGATCCATTGAAATATGCCTGGATCGGCATCCCTATCGGTGCATTTTTTCAATTTGCGCAAACTTTTGTCTGAGACTCTGGGAATATTCGGGGGCGCCTCATTTCACACCTGTCAGGGCCCACCGAACGCCTTCAAAGGCAGCCCGAAACGAGTTTCTTGCTCTTTCAGAACTTATAAATAGGCCCGTAATAATAAATCTCTCTGACAGAAATATCTGATCGAGCGCCCGGTCAGCACTCAGGCACTGGCATTCTGGGGCACATGCTCTCAGTCTGCTTGCTGAGGAGTTGTCCCATGATGAATGTCACTGGAAAATTGTAGGGTATTCTGCCAGCACCTGCACTTTTAGAGAACTATTTTGTCTGACAGCTGTCATCAAAGTGCTCCGAGCTTCTTTTTCCTCAAATACGAAGTGTGTACTGGTAATGTGAGACTAAATGATGTGAAGATGATGGAGTTTGTCAGTTACGCAGCCCTGCCTACACAAGCCAGTGTGGTTAGGTTTTTTTTTTGTTTTTTTTTTGCTGACTTGTCTCGACATATAAGCTTGCTTTGCATGCTAGTAGGTGTTGATGTGGTGAAAATGCAGGGCGTTGCAGGTGATAAATGAATTACGCCAACCTCCACTGAAACTTCAATACCTGTCCCATTTTCTTTTACATCCTTCTGCACTTCACATACCTTCCGCTGTCCAAGCATCTCTTTAATTAATAATAGTAAAAAATTACTGCAGGTCTCCTCAGGTTGGGTTTCAGTTGGCAGCGCCTCTTGTCTTTGCTACACTGTCTGCCTTTACTTAATTGGTTTCCTGGACCCAGATTAAGCCTGGGCTTTGGCTAAGTCTCAGTGTAAATAGTGATGTTCTTTTGGAATTAGTTTTGTAGTGTTGGACTAGGCTTAATCCCTGTCTGGGAAAGTGACCCTTAGAGCTCTGTTGCTTTACATATGGGACTTATGGGATTAACCAGACAGACGGACGTCCTTACAATATCCATACACACAATATCCATACACTTCCTTGTATTTTAAAACCACTTAAAACATTTGTATAAGTTTTTGACCTGTTTCCAGCCTCTCTTCCTTCGAATCGAACATTTTGTTCCGTTAATATGACTCAAATATGTAATATCAATAATCCCTATTTTTACTGGCCGCACTATATTGAGCCTCATTCAAAAGCAGACAAGGCCACATCCTTAGTAACTTCAATATGAGTGGGCAGGACTAAACTGCAACAGAATTATAGGCAAAATATATGTAAACACAGTTTGTTGGGTTTTTGTGAAAACAACATTTTTCTTATCTTAATTTTCATATACTGACTTTATAGATTTGGATGTTCGTAAAAACACTAACATCAAACTCTTTAAAAAAAAACAAAAACCCAAGAAGTCAGCCCTTATAATCTTTACTCCTACTTTTCAACCATGACAGTGTTTTCACTGTGTTCACTGAATGGGATTCAATTGTGTGCCTCTGGGTAGATGAATGTTATGAAACTCAGACAACAGACCTATTCATGTTTTTTTGTTCTTGTATTTCACAATTGGGCTGTGCAGTATGAACAAAATAAGGCTTTTGGTATTTCACTACCTAATATTATGATTGCAGTATAATTTACAGTATGCAACAGTTCGTACACTTTGTTACTCAGCCCTATTTCATGTTAGCTTCCCATTTACCAAGCTTATGCCAAGTGTGGCGTGTGGCCCAGGGAGCCAGAAACACATACACCCAGAAACACATAGAGACACCGGAGTGAGTTTTATTTTAAACAAATTCAGTTCATATAAGCATAAACAAAACCACCACCATTCCAGGCTCGCCTCACTAACTACTCTTCACTGTCTCTCCTGTTTCTTGCAGCTCTCGGAGCTGGCAGCACATATAACTGACAGTAAATCCCCAAGCTTGTTAAGTACAGTCCAGTTGGGATTGGCTGGGTTGTTGATTGCTTACAGATCAGAGGTGTCTTGCTATGCTAGCCTAAAAAAAAACAGTTCATATATGTTGACGAAGTTTATCAAACCAGAGCTGTCTGTGGAGACCCTCCTTAGACATCGTTTTAAGGGGACACTCCTGCCAAAGTGAGAAACTGAACCATTGCAATCTGTTGTACACATGCTTTCTGGCATTCCATAGTCATGTCTCATCAAAAGCACCATTCTGATGCTTCATCCTGCGGGTGGGAGGGACTTTGATTAACTGCATCTGATTGGGGACTGAATTTTGTTGTTTGTGTAATTGTTGTGGAGTCCTTTGTTTTAGCTGGTCAGTGCAGAAGGAATTCAGATAGCCGAGGATACTAAAACTTACTTACCTGGATATCTTGATCAAAGACTGAGGTAACCTAATTAAACTGGTTAAATAACGAGTGTCACTAACTGAAAGAGGTCGAACCTGTTTTAATTTGAGCTATTGTTTGCCTGTTTGAGTCAGTAATATGATGTGTCCTTTGTCTTCCAGCTCCTTGTGGAGGAAACATCACAGGCTCTTCGGGATTCATCTTGTCTCCAAACTTTCCCCACCCCTACCCCCACAGCAAGGACTGTGATTGGTTCATCACTGTCCATTCTGATTATGTCATCTCGTTGGCATTTATCAGGTAAGATCTCTCGCCTCTGTGGCTTTGGGATGTTGATGGAAAGTGTCCTTTTTTCTCTTCCGCCTATAAACAGCCTGGTCGGTGTTCAAAAGTGATGGGACCTTTTTTGGAAGGGAAATTAAACTGACCTATCTGTTCCTCTCAGCCCTTTGATCTCTGGAGAAGCTACAAAGTGTAATTAATTTGGATCGTGTACCTGCAAATGCGCTCTCCCCATGTGGTAAATGAGGGGGAAAAAACGATGTATCCCACCAGGAGGTGTTGACATCAACTTCAAGCGATGATATAATTCCTATTATAGTATGTGGCTTTAAGGCACCGCGGACCTAGAATTTTTATTTTGTCCCTAAAAAAATGTTTAACATAAGAGCCTGATCTTTTTCTCTCCTTTTGGAAGGGAGTTGTGAAATGTAGCGTTTTTGACTGCCTTTTCACAGAACATTGCTGTTGCCATTTGGGACCGTTTCTCCGCCCACAATTTCCACTGATGGTTCCGCTCTAGGCGGTTTCTTCCATTACGCCTATTTCCTCCCATAAAACGCAGACAAAGAGCAGCCCTTTCCGAATGCCTCTGTGATCCCAAATCATCTCGCTGGTCTTTTGTGCAAGATCAGTTACCGTAACCCCGGCGTGCGCCATGATGCCATTTAGTCTCCCGAACAAAAACTTTATGAATTTTGGTCACGCTGGAAGTCCTGTTCTGGGGCAGCTTCTTCACTGACAATCTATAATTACATACATACCTCCCTCCTTCGTACATTCACCCAGGACCTCGGGGGACAGACTATCATATTGTAGTTCCTCATTAACATCCAGACGAGTCCTGGCTCTTTTTGCTGTGTTAGGTAGTAAAGTGGTTTCGGCAGGGCACTTTGCGTAGCCCGTGTAAGTTTGTCTGTGTGCAGCATATCAAGTACAGTTCATGTTGGACAGCTTGGTATTTTATAATAATTATTTGATGTTAATTATTATGGGATAAATGGGAACTCTGCATCTCTTTAATAAAGTGCAGATTAAATATTATAGACATCCAATGAAAAACTCAAATTATTTTCACTATTTCAGGAACAATTGACAAATAATTATCTGGTTAGAAACAATTCAGATTTTAACTTTGAATGAAATATGAGACATATTCTGTATATGGGTTTTACTGCAATCGTATTACTGGTACTGGTGGTTTTGGGATCTTACATGGCTCTATTCATCATTCTGGACTTCCGATAGTGATTTTAGGCTTGTGTAGATGTGGTGTACTGATTTTCTATTCAAATAGCTTTATATGTTTATCTGCTACGAAAGTGATTTTGTGTCCTCTAAAATGCTGTCTTTATACTTTTGAATAATAATTCCAAGCTTTTGAACAGTCTGTGTAGCAGTATTCATATTTTACCAACTTTTGACCTGTACGCTGAGGTTGTAGTCTGCAGTTGGAGTCTCTACTCTGTGGTTGTAGTCTGTACACTGAGGTTATAGTCTGTACTTTGATGAAGTCTGTATTTGGAGTCTGTACTCTGAGGTCGGAGTCTGTACTTGAAGTCTGTAGCTGGAGTCTGTACTCTGAGGTTGGAGTCTGTACTTTGTTTTAGTCTGTAGTTTGTTGATGAAGTCTGTAATTGGACTCTACTCTGAGTTTGAAGTTTGTACACTGTGGTTGGAGTTTATAGTCTGTAGTATGGAAGTATTTACTTAAGTAAATATTCTGCCAAAAAAGTATAATTAAAGGTTAATGCTTCCCACCCTCCAACTCAAAGTAGTTAATGAATATACGCCTTATTTGTCATTTAATTCCAGAATTTTGACAGAATTCAGTTTTATCTGTTTTTTTTCTCTCTTGTATTTCAACTAATAAAGGCTTTCTCACTGCTGTTTCAAGTAACACCAAGAAACAAAACAACTAATTTATTCAAGCAGTTTGTTTTCTGAGCTGCAGAATGCTTGAATGATGTCAGATAAATGCCTGTAAAGTGCCTCTGACAATTAGAATCACAAAACATTTTTTGTTTTTTTGTTTGTTTTTTGTGGATGCATGGAATTGAAATGTGTACTTAATTTCCACATGAATAAAATATTATACATCAACATATTTATTGCCAAAGGTAAGCAAACAGAAATCATGTTTAGTCCTGATTGTTTTATGCTCTGCACGTTTTTCTCTTAAGCTTCAGCATCGAGCCGAACTACGATTTCCTCTACATTTACGATGGGCCGCATACCAACAGCCATCTGATCGGGACGTTTCAGGACAGCAAGCTGCCGGAGAAAATCGAGAGCAGCTCCAACATCATGCACATAGCCTTCCGCAGCGACGGCTCAGTCAGCTACACCGGCTTCCATCTGGAATACAAGGGTGAGGATGACACTGCCGAAAACACGCGGCCCCCGCCAGCCAAGCATGCCGTCCTCGCAGTGACAGTGCCAAAACGAAAGTGCGCACTCGGAGCCAAAAATTCAGACTGGCACCCGAGAAATGTGTCTTAAACAAGCGGGGGGTATAAAGTTTGAAAATTTCGTTTGAAAATGAAAAACAAACAAGAAAAGGAAGAAAGGCAGACTGGAGCAATGAATGTAATTAAATGTAAATGTCTAGCTCGCAATGTAATTAGTAATGGTACTCATTTAATTGGTACAGCAGAAAGACAGTCATAACTCCAGACTTCTGAGGAGACTGAGCTGAGCAGACAGCCATTTGATTTTGCTTTCATCTTGCAGTCCAGCAGCTTTATCACAGAATATGTTCTCTCTGTAGCTAAGCTGCGCGAGGCGTGCTTTGACCCAGGCAGCGTGATGAATGGCTCGCGGCTCGGCAGCGACTATAAGCTGGGCTCTACGGTGACCTTCCACTGCGAGCCGGGATACCAGCTGCAGGGCTACTCCACCCTCACCTGCGTCATGGGCCAGAACAACCGGCCTGAGTGGAACAGGGCTCTTCCCAGCTGCCAAGGTGACCACCCTCATACACTCAACTACGTAAAGCTGAAAAATGTAATTTTCCATTAACCCTTACAACACAAGCATCTTTGCCCCATGCCGGAAGTGCAACAAATGGTAAACTGTCAAATAACTCCTTATGTTGAAGTTCCCCTGGTTTGTGTTATTGCTCGAGGTGTCAGACATCATGCTGAGCTTTGTTTAGGGTTTCTATGTCATATTAACCATTGCTGGGGTTTTAAAAATTTCGCTACAAGTGTATTTTATTTTAGGGCTTAGGAAAAAAAAGAAAAACCAGTAGATCTTTGAACCTGGGAGAATTTTCAGGGTAGTCTCCGCCCACAAGTGGGTGTGGAAAACCCACAGAGTGAGGTTGGTCCGGAGAGCCAAGCGGCAGAGATTCGGGTTGACTTTATTTGAATGCCCCCCAAATGGCGGGTTGACTTTATTTGAATGCCCCCCAAATGGCGGGTTGACTTTATTTGAATGCCCCCCAATAGATTATAACAGATGATTACAGATGGTGGTTTCTCAACATTGTTAGTGTTAATATTTGGACCAGGATTAGGGTTTGGATCAAGGTTAGAACTAACAGTAGATTTTAGTTGATATTTAGATTAGGTTCAGAATTAAAGCCAGAGCCAAGATTATGGTTAGGGCCAAGGTTAGGATTAATTTAGGACCAGGATTAAGATTAACAGGTTTTAGGATTGAATATAAATTTGATCTAAAATTTACAGCCAGAGGCAGGATTAAGTTTAGGAACAAATTTAGGATTAGTTTTAGGCTTTGGGTTGAGATTAGGTTCCGAATTAGGACCAGAGCCAGGATTAGATTTAGGAATACGGTTAGGATTAACGTCAGGTTTTGGGTCGAGGTTGAGATTATGTTCAGAATTAGAGCCAGATTAGGGTTAGGACCAAGGTTATATTAGTATGTTATTTTACAGTGGCCAAATTACAGTGGCAAATATGCCAATTCCATTTAAGCAGAGACAAAATCTTTAACAACAGGACGTGACACAGCCACATGGAAATAGGTTAACAAAGACACAGACAAGGCACAAGGACAAAACACTGCAATGAACAAAGCATTGCAAGATTTGATTTTTTCATTTAGTCATTGTGCTTCAAATATCGGTCATATTTTCGTTAATACTTTGAATGAAAAATCAAAAGGAGAAAGAGTGTCTTTTTATAGCCTGCTTTGCTCATGTTTACCAGGGGTGCTAATATTTGTGGAGGTCAGAGTACAAAGTAAACAAAGTAACTCCCAATGGGCAATCAAATAGAGCTGCCAAATAAGTTAAACTTGTCGTGTATAGTGCAAATACATTGGCCTCGATGCTCTGCTAGGCCTGTAATGCATCCACTTTCAGTTTCTGCTTGTTTGGCTGCTTTCTGACTTCAGTCCCGCCTTCAGAAAAGCATGCTCGAAGGGGTCCGGGAAAGATGATTGACATTTTACTTTTTGGGCTTGAAAAGCTCTGTAGCTGCTTTGGTGGTTTACGCTGCTGCAGGGAGAAAGGGCCGTGTTGCATCTGAGAAGTTAACATACTTGAATTTACTTCAGAATTAATCTGCCTGCTCAGTCATCAATGAAAACGTGTGATCCAGCTCCACTGGAACCATTTCCACACACTTTCCTCACTCTGGTTCAGGTTAAAGCGTAACGAACCAAAATTTAGCTAAAACATGTTCCTCAGTCATCCGCTCTTGTTTGCTTTTTTCATAGTGTTTCCAAATAACACACCAAACATTCAATCTTGGCCCAGCTGTTATTTTGCATTTTGATTTATTCAGGTTTTTTCAGCTTCTTGATGGTCTCCAGGAAAGCAAATGCAAATGCCGCATCTAGGATCAACTCCAGAACCTCTTGTACATGAACTAATGATACAACACCACACAGCCAATGAAGAACCAATTGCAGTCCCTGCGTTAGAGCACTATTTATAAAAGAGCTCCAGTTCCTAAATGGATGATGCAGTATAGGTGTGTATAGCCTCAAATTTAAGCTGACACCCTTCCTATTAAACCTCATACTTAATGTATCGTTTCACATCCAATGTGCTGGAATATAGAACCAAAACATACATTGGATCACTAATCCCATTACTTGGAAAGTACACAGTGCTTCAAATATATTAGTCAGTGAGTTCACTTAAATGGAACTATTGGCACAGTAATGGAAAACAGACAACAAAATCCATGAAGCCTTTGTTTTATATAGAAAACAGAATATTATTCAGTTACTCAAATCTGATACTCAGATCAGTATCGGTCCCATTTGGGCCAAAATCACTGGATTATATATTGGAAAAAGTCTGAACTACTGCCCAAATGCTTAACCAAATGCTTAACTAGAACAACATGCTGTAAAGACCAATATACAGTGGACACGAGTAATACAGATGAGCATGAAGGCTGTGTCTCAAACGGCTCCCTGGTCCCTTCGTAGTGTTCTTAAAGTACAGGCTCCTGCCCCAAACAGTCTGCAGTATGTCTAACAAAGAACCACTGGAGATTCTGCCATGTATGTTGAATTCCATAATGGACACATTGTTCACTATATGGGCGTAGAACCAAATTTTATAACTTACATAGCGCCCTCTAGAGGAAGTAAGCAGCCATTTCGGATTCAAGGTGCAGCCAGACAGTAATATTATTAACAGCTTAGTCGTTTAAGATAGGGAAAAGATAGCTTGGTATCAGAATCAGACTTTAAAATATGGGATCATGCCACCCTAAGTTATTATAATGGAATAGAAAATATTTTAACAATCATTCATAAATTGATGCATTGGTTCCATAATGCCTTGATCCATTACTGTCAAAGGATGCTCAAAAAATATATAGAAGTCTTATAACAGTTACTGAATCATTTATAGATACTGGATACTAGCTAATTATTAAATGATAAGCCATGAGTTTAAGCGGTTAAAGGGTTTATTCAGTGGGGATCTTTACCCTGTGCATGCAGTTCTGTTTGTCAGTGTTAAAGATACGGACTTTCGGACAGCCTCTGTCCACTTTATCCTAGGTTGTGCTTGCACCCAAATCCCAGCTGCTCCTGTCCCCTACCTCAGCCCCTTTTTCTGCTCCAGGTGGCTCTTCTTAACACGGTGTTTAGCTGTGCAGCGTGCACTAAATGTTCATCTGCTATCAACCACTGCAAACGCAAAACCTTGATTTCGAAATACCACATGTTCTGGACCCTCTGCCAAGGTTTCATATTCCTAGCCAATTGTTTTATATGGAGTTATAGTGTATTGTACAGTATGTACAGTGTATACTGATTAAGCACTGTATGTAAAGTTGCTGGATGAAGTGTATTTGGCAAGTTTGTCTACCCCCAGATGTGCCCTATAAAATATGTTTTGCGCAGCACTGATATGTTTATATGACATATAAAACATCACCATGGTAAAACAAGTTTTACATTTTATTCACAAGTGTACTACATTTTTCCTGAATGTGTGCAGTAACGAATTGCCCTAAATGTATACGGAGGGATACAGACTTCTATCATTGCATTCAGTAGTTGTAAGTGTTAAAACTAACCTCACCATGGAGAGGCTGTACTTTAGCCTGCACTTTAGAGAGTTGCTCATCTGCTTCGAGGCTATGTTACAGCTTTAAAAAGAGGATTAAAACCAATACCACTGTGAATTCTGTGACTAAAAATCAAATCCAAAATAAAAAACCAGCAAGGTAAATCATGAGAAAACGTCTTTCGTTTCTGTCAAGAGGATGCCATCACACGCTCATGTGTGTATGTGTATACAAACATACGTATTATAATATAGACTCAGTAATCTGGGTTAAGGCTTAAAGGTTCATTGTAATATTTGGAGAGAGCTGTGTTTTGTGGATCTACACTAAGGCACTGAGTGCTGCAGATGCCTCTCGTCGAGCTACAGAATGGCAGATTAAAATGAATAGAGTTTGCTTTTAGCTCACTGTGAAACTGACCTCTCTGACCGGCGCAAATAATAGACCCACAAAGTCAGAAAACAGCTTGACTCTTATTATATACAGCTGCGTATATAGTAAAAGCTGTGAAACACACAAACACACACTCAAACACGAGAGCAGACCCCCCGGGGGTGTTGTGATTGGGGTGCAAAACCGCAACCATATAGAATGAACAAAGAATGAACAGGGACATATTTATACATGCATAGACGCAGAGAAAAGTGAACAAAACAACCAGAAGGAACAGCCGGGAAAAAGTCATTATGCAGAACAATACATAAGAGTACTTAAAGTGCTGTTTAAGTATAGTAGTCTATGAGCAAAGATCATCCATACAGAAATGCATCCCTTTTTTCATCAGTGCCTAAACATGTGCTTAAACAATGCTGCCCACCCAGCTAGTAACATGTACGTGGACATATAGGAACGTACTCCTGAGTTCTGAGCTCTCCAGTGGTCAAAGGGGACATTCAGATGCTCATACATTATTGTGATATGTAAGCACAGCTGTTGTCCAGGTGACTGAGAATATCAATGCAAAACTGCAGAGCTGTAGTGCATAATCCCCTCATTATAAAGACAAATCACCACCTGAGAGGCCGGAACTGGAACTGGCCTACAGAGATACTGAAGAAAGTAAGTGATCCTTCACCATCCTCGTAAGTGCTTGTGTGTTGTGCTTCAATAGAATTCTGCAGGTAGGAACCGGTCCTGAAGACTCTGGAGACTCTAAGAGGGAGCTGTTTCATCGATCGGTTGATTTTGTCGAGGGTGGGCTGGGTTCATTTTGTCAACAGGGGTGCTTTGACATTAGGGTGAGCCTTGGAGAATTTGCTGGACCGTACACAACATGCATGGTGAACATATAGGACCACCTGACTCACCTGATTCCCTACGGTGAAGTGGTCTGGCATGTCATTGAGTGGGGGCATCTTCAAAACTATAACCATTCTGGATGATCACCCAAAAACTGGATCACCCATTCTTCCAGAATGACTGTACCCCAATCCACAGTTCACCAGGGGTCAGTGAACAGTCTGATGAATAGGAAAACAGTGTAAAGTATGTTCTATGACCTTCACAATAATTAGATATCCAACCAGTTGGACACATTTTTGGACAATGCTCTGCATCGTCAAAACACCAACTGAGGGAATATCTTTTGGAAGAACTTTGTTCCATCCCTCCAGTCTGCAGATAGTCGATGCCTTGCTAAGGAGCATTGAAGCTGCTCCTGAAACTCTTGGCAACTTAACACCCGCTAAGACATTTGTTCTTTTAGTGTGTCACCCATCTGCAATTTTGAGTGCAAAACTAAAGGAGCAAACTTCACTGACGGAAAAGGATTTCAATTTAATTTGCCAAACTTTGCCTAAGAATGGAGATTGCCACAGCATCGCTTATCGCGTACTGAAGTGCTTCTTGCTGCCTCAGCATGAGACGCTAATATGCAGGAGGCAATAAATATGTGATTATATTTTCACAGCAGAGCGAAATTATTCCTCGCCAAAAACTTTGCAATCACTCTTCTCCTGGCAATTACGGAGCCGAAAGATCCTCTTCCTCGCACCGAAGAGGAGCCGCCGCTCACCGTTCTTTTGCAATCACTGTATGTGTTTCATTATTCAGGCAATACTCTGACAACAGAGCCCTGATTAATAAAGAATGGAGTTGTGTGAATGTGTGAGGGTGGATGTGTGTGTATGTAAGCCTCAATTTGCCTGTGACATCTGCATGGAGCTCAATATAGGCAGGAAGAACATCCTCAAACACACAGGCACCGCGGCTCTATTTACACTTCCCTCACCTGTGGAAGTGACGTGGCAGTAATGAAGAGGTTCAGTAAAACCACTGTAATGTTAGTCTGCTTGCATTTCGGCATGTTGGTTCCTCTTATGCTCGTCATGTTTGCACTTTGTACTCATCATGATTTTTTTCATCCATCCGTATATTGTCGGTCCCGCTTATAATAACCAGAGTGGTGGGGGTGCTGGAGGCTATGCCAGCAGTGATAGGGCCCTTTTTTCGGAATTCCGAAATGTTTCACATTACTAAAACTAATGTGAGGCCTAATATTAGGGTTAATGTGCTCCCAAGCAAAGCAGTAAGTTAGTATTACTATTAGTATTAAATTTGACTAATGACTACAGAACGATACCCAATTGGCTTTTTTACACATATCCTGGATATCATCAGTACTTCTACTAGATGTGTGTCGATCCAATGATCAACATTGTTGTCTGTCCGATACAAACCAAAATTACTGGATCAGATTTTGGGAAAAGCCCGATCTGTCATGTAAATGCATAACTAACCTTTGAGTAATACAGTTGAGCAGCAGGGCAATGTCCCAAACGGCTCCCCGCTCCCTACATGGTGGACTTAAAATACAGGTTCCTGTTCCAAAACAGTGTAAAACAGGTCTAACAAAGAGCCTTCAGCAATTCAGACATGTCTTCAGAATGTCAGAATGGATAAACTGCGCTCTAGATTGGTGGAAAAACACATTTTATAATTTCATACCACCCCTGACTTCTACAACACAGACCAGACTGCATGTTTCATTTTGTGTTTTCATGGCAGGTTTAGCAGACCTCTGTGCAGCGTCTGAATATGAAAGAGTAACTGACTAGCCTGCTCTGGGACTGGGTGGACTTATTAATGGAGCGCAACAGCAAAGTCTGAATTATGTGCTGGAGTGCAGACTATTAACATATCAGTTTAGGAAATATTGCTTTTTCTTGTTGTTCTTCTTTAGCTGTACGCTTCTGCTGCAATAATGCAGCCCAACCAGCCAGCTTTTCCCCTGGAAGAAAATCATACAAAATCATAAACTTGCACCACTCTATAACCCGATTCCTTCTTCAAGTGATTCACATGTTAGTTTGTTGACAGAAGGAAATTGTCCATACTATACTAAGACATCACTATAGATTCATAGAAAATAACTCCATCTTTCTCACCTAAATAAACGTAAATGCATTGATTGTCAGTTTAATCCATCAGGGTGGAAACTCTTAAAGGTTTATTGGTAAAGTAGATTTCTGTTGTCTCGCCAGCCTACATCTATATATGCCACTGTGAGAGATTTCTATCCTGAAGTTCTATGACTTGATGGAAGCTTTTCCTGGGCCTATTACTGTATAGGCCTTAATAGCTTTTTTTCTACTTCTCTGATGCTTCAGTGTTCATATTATGAAGCATTACAAAGAGATTCAGCCAAGAAGTCAGTAGATGTGGTCAATAGTGACGATATAGTGTTTGGAGGTTATATTAGTGCTATTGTAGTGATTATTTTCGGGCAGATTGACTGATATAAACACACTGCCGTGTCTGTTATTTCAGGCCAGACGGTTGATATATGAGTGTACACTGGTAACAGGCCTTGCCATAATTCAGATTCCCTCACAAACAAGCCAAAGGCCGGGCGTGATTAATGGCCACGCTGGCTTTTAGGAGCTGTCATAAAGAGTCACATCTCATTTATTTACTGGTTATGTTGCCTTTGTGAAATGGAACCGGAGCACTAAGTTCTTCAAAGTGTCTTTCCAGAGCAGGCATCTGCTTCGGTTTCCCAAATCGTGATGAGCATGTTTCTCAACTATTATTGTTAATATTGCGAATATTATTATATGTCAAGAAAGCATACAAAATAATGGAAATGCCTACCATATGTAGACGCCATATATTCATGGGCGCTGGAACCATTATAGTGGGGGGGGGGAGTTACGTGTCCCCCACACTTTTCCCCTCCCAGATGATAGTCGAGACATAGTCACAGCACAAACCCCCCCCCCAACCCCCCGCCCATTTTTCTCTTCTGCACTGCTGCAGCTGAGATGTAGCGAGCAGCATGCGTCCCCCCCATTTCTCTCCCAGAATACCAACACAACCCCATCCCCCTCAACCCCTGTCCCGTGACAGCTCCCGAGATGTAGAGTCATGCACACACAACCCCACACCCACCCTGCCTACAGTAAAGATATAGTGCGCGGCATCCCCCCCCCCCCACACACACACACACACATTAAAAATGCTTGCGGCGCCCATGCATATAGTGTAGCTTTGCATGTCTATATGCATGTCTTCACATCAGTCCATCCATCAATGGAAAGGGACCACTATAGGACCAATGCTGACCAGATATTTTGGTGGTGGGCCATTCTAATAAGGTAGAGGCAGAGTATGCATGTGGTGCTGGGACAATGTTGTCAGTGTTTTATTCATCAGTAATACTTGAAGGTTGCTAGTGGTCCACCACCAACATCTAGCCAAAAGTGCCCCTGTGGTCAGAAACTGATCATTGATGAAGGACTGGAGAACTCCTGGAGAACTCCTGTGTACCACAAACTGTGTATCAACAGAACTGCACTCTCCTATAGCTGTACTACAAATTGAAAAAGGTAGGTGTTTCTAATAAAGTGACCAATAAGGGTCTTGGTTACAACTGTGTAAGTAATGTTTCCAGCAAGGTTTGAAAACATTCTGTTTAGAGTGGTTGTGGGCTTTTTTGAACATCTCTCTGTAAGTACTGAATAAATCAGGATGAGTATGGAGAAATGGTACTAAATCGGTGCTGGTTCCTGATTGGTCAGGACTGAAAATGATAAGTTCTCGGACAAACAGTGCTGCTATTGGTATTTATGCAGCAATAACTCATACTAACATAGATGGCATTTTCAAATGGCTGTAACAAGTTTGGATCAGTGTGAGGGACGGTAGCAGTGCTCTGCCCATCACCACTGGACGTTTGTAGGGGTTGCACCTCTCTCATTAAATATATAGGAAACTCAGGACACAGTGAAGCTCCTTATTTCTCCTAATAAAATAGCTATTGAATCTTCCTCACATCTTTTCATGTATTTTTCCACCATATAGGAGAGTAGTATCAAAAAGTGTGAATGAGTATCGGTATGGATAAGTGGTATCAGTATTGATATTGGTATTGGTACAGTCTTAGCAATCCCTACTGAAAGAACATGCCTTTTAAAATCACTCTCGTCTTTCGTCCAGTCCAGCCACACCTGTCCACCATGTCTGGACCATACCTGTGCACCCACAAACTCCTTGTTTAACTCAAAGATTACAGACTTTGACATCTGATCTGTGTTTTCTACACAGCGCCATGTGGCAGAAGATCAACGGGATCGGAGGGAACGGTGCTGTCTCCCAATTACCCCCACAACTACACCAAAGGGCACACCTGCATCTACGAGATCTCCGTGCCAGGAGAGTTCGGTAAGTGCCCGAAGCCAAAATCCGCGAATAAGCAAATGCTTGGCAGAAACTCAGCCAGGGAGACACGGCCATCATTCACACAAGCAGATTGTGTGGACTTGGAGAGTACATTCTATTTCACACTCTGAAGAACTCACATTTACTGGTATCAAATGAAGCCTTATAGCGAAGACGGGGAGAGAGGAAAAAAAGAACCAAAAGAAACCCCAACAAAACTGAAAAACTCCAAGCTATTTAAGTTTACTGCTGGTTTGTTTTTCTTGTGTTTGTCTGTGCCTGAAACAACAATGAAAGCACTCCTTCAAGCTCACTGCGCACTTCATATCTTCATTGTGTAACTGATTCATGATTTTACGTAATCAGCTCCTGCAGCCTCCACTGCTTATGACTACAGCCGTGCCATGATACGTTCTATGTTCTGCAGGGCACAAATAAGGTTTGTGCTTAAATTATATATACGACAGATACCTGTCTAGCATTTTAAAGCAAGCTTGACGTTTTTCCTTTGACACTTGAAACAATACAGTAGCTAATATACATTGATATTGCAGGTTGCAGTGCATACTTTTCCAGGTTTGTAACTGCATGTTTCCGGTACAAGAAAAGAATTGAACATTTATCTTTCTTAGGATCCTGTATCTTTAAGCATACAATGCTAAAAGCAATAAAATATACCTTCAGTTATTTGATTTCTTAACATCGGCATTGTTTTTATTTTGAAGAATATGATCTTACAAAACTGAGTAGATTATTGATGTTTTTCCATAAACTGACACCAAATAAGAAATAGTTTACAGTTTACCCTTCAATTCACAATAAAACAATATGTAAGAAAGATGAGATGTCTGAAATGTACAGGGTGCGTTACACATTTTTGTCAGGTCCTGACCTGTTTAGTTCAATAAAGCGAACAGATACACTCCTGCAGCTGAGTAAAGGCTAACAGACAATGGACAAGAACTGTGTCCTGTCATGACTCAGCATCTTTTGACACTACATATACGAATGCAACTGTTTCGCGTTAAATTCAAGCTGAAATAGTCATAAGTGCAATTCTTTGTCATATCATTCAAAAGACAAAATTCTGGTTTTCCCACAATCTTTGAAAATAGTGACCCTTGCCCTTCTCTTAACACTTTAAAAAGTCTTTAAAGTGTCTTTGTACAAAGAACAAGTAACATTTATTTTAACAAGTAGTATCATAACATCCCCCACCCCACCAACAGCTTCCATAAATTAAATTAAATTAAATAGATTCTGGAATGAGAAGAAGACAGAAACAAAAAACAGAATTGAAATCAAAGAATAGTTTGAGAGGCCTTCAAAACTGGTTCTAAATTCAACCAACTCTGGGTCTAAAACTTTGAACTGAAAAGGCATTAAACTTTAAGTGAATGCAAGAAGTCACCTTGGCAATGCAGAGAAAATGGGGAGCTGCTAGTCTCTTTGATTTTTGAGAAGAAACGGCCATTCCCTTTAATTTTTTAGTGTGCTGGGAGGAAATGTCCAATAAGTGTAGTGTATCTACACTTACACTAACGTAATCTATCCTATGCTCTCACAGCCATGCCTTGATAAAGAAACATGAGGAAGCCCCCTTGCCTGGACATGAACCTTGGCCCCTGCGATGTGGGATAGACCAAATAAATCAGACTGTGCATTTTCAAACCACTGTACATCATCTCCTCAGGGTCCACCAGAAAGGCTTTATTGCCCAAAATAAAAGCAAATAACCTGCTCAAATAAAGCCAAAGGAAGTGAACCAGTGGCACAAACCAGGCCGCATTTGATCAGGATGTTTAAGCGCATCCTTGGATGCCATTTCCTCTGGGCCTCTACATTGTCATGAAGTCAGTAGGCTGTACTTCCCTCGAGTTCATCATCCTGCTCATCATTCAGGCCTGACACAATCTCGCATCGCCCTGTGGAATGATTGCACCCGGCATGAATTGCAGCAGCAGTGAGGGGCTGCTTTTAAACCTCTTTCCCTTCAGTAAAGAGCCAGAGCCTCCATAGTACACCCTTAATGCTGATTTCTTGCTGCAAGTTTCCAGGTTTTTAAAGGTATGATGTGTTTCACTTTAAGTATCTTGAACCCTAAATGAACGGGTCTGGTAAATAGTCTGCCCGCAACGCCTGGAGCATTTTTAAAAGATATCCGTAATGCGGAAGGGCATCTAATCCTGGGAGGCTCTTCTGCGGCTCTGCTTCTTTCCTGTGTCCTCAAATGCCTCTGCAGGAGGAACCCGAAACTGAACAGTGACTGTAAGACTCGATTCTGAAACATCCCGTCAGAAAAGCAGACCTGGCGAAAAAGGCTGAAGTGGTTTAACGTTAGCTGTTTGAAAGGTCACATTTTATTATTTAACCCTTGAAAGTCTTTCTTTTACAGTCCCTGAAGTTCTAGGTGCTAACTTGCTAAAAGTACTAAATCATTTTTGGAGCTAGACGTTCAAGGACAGTATTAAAAACAGCACTGAATGCTGTTAGAACTGGTTCGTGCTATTGACTGAGTAAGTCTGTGCTACAAACCACAAAGCGCTACATATTTGTTTGGGTAAATACTAAGATATTCAAACTACATTATGCAGAAATAAGTTACAGATTCTTGTTCAAATATGTATTAAAATATCTCATAATTGATTAATTACATAGAATGACAAGTAAGTAAGTAAGTAAGTAAGTAGTTATGCTGCGCCTTTGACAGGGTGTCACTAAGTGCTAAACCAGAAAAACAGAAAAAATAAATATAATTAAAGCATAAAGTAGCAGAAATGTAAAGCAACAAATCAACTAACAGTAAATAACAAGACCGGAAAAGAAAGTGGCTGAGATCTCTGAAACCGAAAGCTTGCTTATAAAGAAGGTCTTTAAAGTTTGTTTAAAAAGTCAATGGAGCTGGCTACTTACAAATAGAGAGGGAGATCAGTCTACACGCTTTGGTGCAACTTATTTCAAAGCTTGATCGCTCCAAGTTTTGAGTGTAGTGAAGGAGATCAGATAAATAGGCTGAGGCTGGCCCATTCAGACCCCTGTAAGTTTTTAAGTACTTTATAACGAACATCTGTGTGTAACCAGTGCAAAGATGATAAAATCAGAGTTATGTGCATTCTTCTGCTAGAGCATGTTGATTTCCTAGCTGCTTCATTCTGTATTGCTTGGAAGTGTAGGAGAAATGAATTGTTCAGGCCAGTAAACAGAGCATTGTAATAGTCCGGGCATAAAAACATACATTAAATTTTATTGTAAAATTGCGTCTTTTTAGGAGGAAAGTAAACGGGAAAGCCACAACAAAACGATAGTAAGAATCAGTGCTTTTACTTACAGTCCAGATACAAGTACATACTTAAGTACATACTTTGGGTCTCGACATACGACGGTTCGAGTTTGCGGCGCTCACGTGAGACGAACTAATTTAGTGGCGTAAGGCAGAAGAATACGCAGCGTATGAGTGAGGGAGTGCACACGAGTGTTCCGTTTTTAATGCTTTGTTTGGCGACTTTTTGGCCTTTATCATGGCTTCTAGACTATTTTTTTACTCATTTTTTGTCTACATTTTTTGTTACTACAGTACAGTGTACAAGCACAGTTTATTTATGTCCTTTACCTGAGTAGTAACTAGAACTTAAGGGACTGTAAAAGAAAAGCCTCAAAGATCCCTATGGATTTTTTCCTTCCCTCCATACATCCGATTTACACTCTACAGGAGTTCTTCATGTCAAAGTTACGCAATTATGCACCCACAGAAGTGTTGTTTATGGAAAACCACTTATCATTGGTTATGCTGCCAGGTCTGTGGTTCTACTGCCTAATCAGGCTAGTCTGAAAATGCAATAGTGGAAGAAAATGATAGTTTTTACCTCTGGTGGGTGGCATGTAAGCAAAGCTTGGGGTGCAGTTATGTGCTTTACCTAGCAACCCTTCATGCTGTATCCAGAAAGGGAATTGCTAGGCTGACTCAGTGATGTAGTGTCGCTGAAATTGTTAATGCTTTGGTGTCATGTGTTAAAAATGACCCGCGACTTTGGACCTTACATTTAGCCAGTTAGTATCTAGAACTTAAGGACCTGTAAAAGAAAGCGTGACCCAAAAGTTTAGCAAAACATTCAAACTCTAAACTTACAATCTATGCCACATTTGAGATTCAAAGTGGGAGAGTAGATCTTTTGTTTGGTCTCAAATTTGATGGACATTTATTCTTGTGGTTAGCTTTTTTTTTGCTTTTTTTTTACCATATCTTAGTACACTGAAAAACAGAACGAAAACTCAACCTGTTAAAGCAGAATATTAATCAAAAGCAAAATTATGCAAACAAGCATTACTCTAGATTTGGTAATGCTGACACATCTGGGCAGGTCTCACCCAAGAGAAACCACATACAGCAATAAAGGGGGTGTAAAATAGACTTGAAAATTCTGATTGACGGTCCAAACCAGCCTGCTGGAGGATTAAGCCTCTTAAAGACACCAAGGGGGGCACTATCAGTGGTGGGCAAGCCAGTGAGAGTAAGAAAAAAGGTGTGCCCAGTGGGCTCAGAGTGGATCAGTCCAGCCTATCCTTCTCAAAGTTTAGAATGAGGAGGAAATCACATTACATGCTTTTTGGATGTCAAGCTCCTCATGGACCTGGCCTGTAACTGACTCGCATTTGGCAAGCTGAAGCTTCTCCACGAAAAGGACGTATTAACATGCAAGTAGCCTTTGTGTGCATTATTGAATGGTAAGAAACTGGCAGGAACTCCCACCAAGAGGGCCTTCTGAAAGCATGTACATCTTTTGTGCATGAACTTAAAGGTCTGAAACATGAACTTTCTGAACTTTCTTGAGCTGCACTGGTTGCAAACACTGTATAAAAGATGCACAAGTCTGCCTTTATTGTTGGATGTACTTTGATATTTTTCCAAGCTACTGCTCTTTCAGAGAGCTACTCCTTCGCACCTCTCAGCCACGGAGCTTCAAAATGCTCCAGAAGTAACGTTTTTCTCGCATCAGTTATTTGAGATGGTGGCACGCCCATGTAAAGCAGGGCAACCAGCATTTTGAATCCAGTGACTCACCTCTCTAGAGTGTGTCTTACTCCGACGCATTTCTTCATTACCGAAATGCTAGAGGGGATTTCTGCATGCCTCCAGGTCTTTCAACCCAGAGACAATGAAAAAGAAAGGAGACACGGGGAAGGAGTAGCACAAAAAGAAACAAGGACAAACACCACCATTGATGTGAAACACTGCACTTCTATTGCCACCCCTGGCGCTTTTTTCGCCTGTGGTCATCTCCACAACGTAGCTGAAGGATCGTTACTTTGATGAAGAGTTATTGTTTCACATATCAGTAAACAGGTGTTGTCATACAGCAGCGGCGGCAGCATTGAATGTACCTTGCATCTACGAGTGGATGTGTTTATTTAAAAGTCCCATATCATTGAACACTTTGTAAACAAGTACCCATGTACCATGCACTCCCAGATCATATATGGAAACATTGTTTTTGGACATCAAGCACATTTATATTTTCATATTTGATTCAGTTTATCTCCACCCATTCATGCTGATATAAATTGTTTAGTTGTGCTCAATTTGAGTGGGGATGCGAAGAGGGTCAAAGCATAAAAGACCAAAACCATACATCTTGGTAAAATGAACACCCTCTTTTCATCCACATTGGATCTTCATATCACCAAAGATGATCTTTTCATTTCACCCGTACATCTGATTTGCACTCTACAGAAGTTCATGTCACAGTAATGCAAGCACCTACAGAAGAGGCGGTTATGTGGACTCACTTTTCATTTCTTATACTGAGGTTGTGTTTGGTAACCACTGTAAGAGTTGCCAGATTTGTGAATTTACTGCCAAACTGGGATAGGTTGAAAATAAAGTTTCAGTTTCTGGTGGGTGGCTTTTAAGCAAACTGTGAGCTTGAGGGCTTTTGTATGATGATTAGTAGGGACTGGTAGAAATGGAGTACTTAAGCACTTCATGTGTTGATATTTGAATACTGAAATCCCAATTTGGGTGTTTATGATGAAGTGAATATCCAGGTCAACAATCCATCCGCCTCACCATTATTTAAGCCAAGTACCTTAACCGGGAGTCTGTGAAAGACGGTGAAAAGCCTGGTCAAGTCAAGAGTCCGTCCCAGCTAACAACTTTTAATTTTAACTTTTATTTATTGTTATTGTGCAGTTGTTAAGTAATCACGGTCTGTGTTGCCAGATTTGTGGATTTACTGCCCAATTGGGCTTGTCTAAAAATGCTGTAGTTGTAAAAAATGAAGTTTCTGCTTCTGGTCAGTGGTTTTTAAGTGGACTTTGGGCTGCAAATATTTGCTGGCCCTGGAAACCCTTCTTGTTGTATCAAGAAAAGAGCATTGCTATGCTTATTCAGTGACATGTCATTGCCAGAAGTTTTGCTAACATGACAGAGATGCGTGTTAACATCATGCCTGCTATACATGTAGTTCGAAACTGCTGTGAACGGTTTTGTTAGAGGGAATAAAATGAACTAATATGTATATCTCTGATGGCACCTCTGAATTATCTAGCAATCCATATAGTAATGGGTACTTAGTAGCCCATATAATATTCTACTCATGGGAATAGAAGATGGATAGAGTCTTAAAGTAGATACAACTGACCTTAACTGATGACAGCAGAGCTCATGAAAGTCATTTGATCCTAAATTATTTTGTATTTATCCTCAAATATGCACAAGACAGTGATAAAATGTGAAAGATGTTTTAGGTTGCTCTATATGTGGACACTTTTATGACCAGTTAGCCTAAGGCTGATTTGAATCTACATGTTGGAAAACAGTAAAGAATAGAATGTGGGCTGTGCAAAAGTTATGGCAAATTACTATGACATAGAATATAGAATACTTCTAAATAAAGAAATAACAATATAATCATGAGCTAGGACAGGGAAACCATTATTGCAGCAAAGAGAGAATGGCTAGAACACATGATGCCAAAAAGATCCAGCCCTCTCCCAGACTTTGAGAAGTGATCTCCCTTGCAAGCTACTCCTTTAAACCTCTTACTCATGATCCCTGTCTATGCATATCTACTGTTTTCATGCATCTTCACCGAAGTTTAAATCAGCCTTTCCGTGCCAGGCCCTTGAGGTGCTTCACTTGAACACACATAAAGCCGCTAATAATTGAAATAGCGGCAGCTCTCAACCTGCCATGACCCTCCACGGTCAGCGGCCCTGGCGCCTTAGTATGCAGCGCACTCAGGCACTTCATAGAGCCTGGCTCTGAGTGAATGGCTCTGGAGTTCATATTAATTACATCCATTTGCAGTGCGGATCGGGGGGAGGGTGCAAGGGTGAGCAGAGAAGGCGGGGGCACAAATGCTTGTGGCTTGATGTTGTCTGATGGGTTTTTTTTAGATAATTTTTTGCCTAGAGAAAGCCATCAATCTCAGGGGACAGGGAGAAATACAAGGAGGAAGAGGAAGAGAGCTTGAGCCAGTGAAAGAAAGGAAGGAGGTACTACTAATACTCCCTAAGTGGTATGTGGTGCACTAGGTGTGACTTTTATGACCAAGTGTCACACTTTTTGCACCACATGGCTCATTAACATAATGCACTGTTTGAGAATGTAGCCATCCAAGAGTCCTTACTTCTAAGTTCCAGTATTTGAATAGCAAGATCTCTTTTTGAGCACTTAAGACGGAGAAAATATCTAGGCCAACAGTCCATCCATCCCACCATTATTTAAGTCAGTTATCCTAATAATAATTGCACCAATAGCAGAGTAGACAACAGCTTTTGGTCAGAATGCGCCTGTGCTGTACACTGCAAAAGAAATGATCTCATATCAAGGCAATAAGTTATTTTTTCCTCTGATAAGATTATTCGGTCTACAAAGCCCTGCGAGAGATAATTCTGCCTGTATTAAGAAAAAACACTCATTCCACTTCTCACCTTATTTTAAGTCATTTATAGCACAAAACAAGCTCAAAGAGTCACTGATCAGGTTATTGTGATTCTTGAGTCAACAGTTATGATATTAAATCAGGGCTCTCCGCCTCCTCGTCACATCTTATCTCTGATCTCCCAGGCACTCAAGGTAGGCGCACATGCCAACTTCCATTTCAATACTTCTTTACTAAACAAAGTAAATAGGCATGAGGGCCAGAAACGAAACTCAACTATAAACAAAAGGAGACTGGAGAAATGCTCAACTAAAGCCAGGATGATGGTGGACCGACACTAAGGTCCACCACAAACGAACTTAAATTCAAAACAAAACCTGTAGCAAACCAGTAGAAACTCATTTCTTCTGAGCACACCGGTCATCTGAAACACATACTCTATACAAACAAGACCAGCGTGCTCAGGATTTCATAATTAAAGACCCAAAATTAAACAGAACAGAAAAAGGACAGCCTTTAGAGGCCTTCAACTGTCACACTCCTACACTTATTTCAGTGATCTTGAGATCCCCAAATATTAAAAAAATGTTACAAATTAGACAAATAAATGATTATATCAAATAAATTTACTGGGCAGAAGTTTAAAAAATAAGTAAAAATATTTAGTTCTCAATATCTTCTACTCTGGTAGAAATATATCATGTTACGTGTGAAATGAGCGTCAAAGACCAGGTTTCCACACACAATAATAATTATGTTTATTGTTGAGACTATATTAGTAATTAACTGAGACTCAACCTCAGTGTTAATATTTTAGTACTACTATTAAGATACTTGCGAATAAGTAAATATTGTTTGCAGAAATCTTTTAGATTGTGCTTGCCCAGAAACATCTACATCTCATTTCTTATGTGTTTTCTGCAGTGTGTATGGCATTTTTTTTTCCGTCTTTCTGGGACTTGCAGGAATAATTGGGGGGATACATTTAATAAATAAATGAATTAATAAATACATAAACACAATGAATTATTTATTGTTATTGTCGTTGTTATTATCATTGTATAATTATAATATAATATGACATATTATATGTCACTTTCCCAAGTAATTGAGGTGCATAATCCAGGCTAGGCACGTCCATAAAGGTGCAAGAAAATATCCTCCTTGCCTTTTAGAAAATGTGCCCCAGTCTTAATGTTTTTGAAGAGGTTAAATGTTAGGGATCTTCAGGAAGATGCAAGATTCTTTCCTATGCAGGATATTATGATGATCCTCTGCTATTTTTCAACCATAAAATGCATTCATATATTTAGCCTCCGAATACCAGTCAGTTGCATGTCCTGAAAACTGTGCCAATAATCTTATGTTAAGTGTGTTTTTTTCCTTCGCCATGTTATTGTTATTAGCGAATATTAGGCTGCATTTGAGTGAAGAAGATGGTATGACCCATGTTCACTTTTTGAGAAGTAGGTATTCACTGGGGATCTGATGAGTGAGAGCGAGGGGCCTGAAGCAGAAGGAACGCTGCTGAAATGGCAACATGCCTGTGGGCTCCTTCTCACTCTCTCTCTCCACGTCCCTCTGGCCATAATTTCCCAGCTCACACTTCTTAGAACACCAGGGAAGGAGCTCCTACTTAGTCTGATGGGCTTCTGGGCATGTTTGCATGTGACGGGTTGTGCTAAATGTTTGCAGTCGCACCACCTGACACCGTCCAGATGCATCACTGTGATACTGTGTGAGGATACACCGAAATGGAATAATGATAATAGCTAATTAAAACCTTGATACAATTGTTCTTTTTTTGTGTTTCAAAACACACTATGATCTTTATTCGATGCGGAGTGAGCTTTAAAAAAGGTTAAAACTCTGAAGGGTACAAAGGAAGCCTTCTAAAAAGTTCTGAAAAAGATCTTCTACCTTAAAGCGCATAGGCTACGGATGCACTGATGTGGATTTTTTCGAGACCCGATACCAATAACTGATACTTAACTGATAATGAAATGTTTCAAGCACAGTGTAAGCCATAGTTGAAGTTCAGTGAGTTAAAGAAATGTTAAAACCTGAACAATGCTAGCTATAAACTATAGATTAGGGTTGCACCACATTTCCGGGCCAACACTGATGACCGGTATTTAATACCTTGTTGTCGTTGTTGTTATTCATAAACAGTAATTTCACTTTTTTCCATTTAACATATGATGAGTCAGGTTCCACTCTAAAGCTGCTGGCTGCTAATATTACTTCATGTTCTTTAATCTGTATTAATTATTAGAACTGAGTTTAACTGTCACTCTTAGAAGAAGTGTCAGTGTGGTCTTTGAACAATGCCATTAAAGAACCGTTTTAGCTCCCTGAAGAATCACTTCTGTAAATGAAATGTGAGAGTGCCGAAACCCTTTTAAAGGTTTAAAGTACCTCCTTATAATTGTAAAGGACATTTATCAATTTTAGGCCTCATTCAAAAACCTTTACATCATGTGGAGGTTAAAGGTTCTTCACACTGGTCACACATCTCATTCGCAAATAGGGTTATTTTAAGAACAATCCACTAAATGGGTCTTTAGGGAGATGGTTCTTCTGTGATATCATCAAAAAGGAGCCTCAGCGCTTGAGCAACAGTAGGCAGTTAGTGGTTGTGATTAAAGATTGTAACTTCAGTCTCGAATTCATAATGATAATTCAACCACTTATTGGTGAATAATATATTGAATTCTAGTGTATTGCACTAACAAAACTGCCACAACCGGTTCTGCACAAAGCCCAAGAGCAACAGTGGCTCAACTTCGGCCACGCCAAGTTTCCTCGTCGGCAGGACACCAGTTTAATGGAGAAACATATTTCCAGCCATATTGTCCCGCTGTCGTGCCTCTTCTATTTTTTTCTTCCTCAAGACTTCTCGTACATCCCGATGTTGGAGATAATGAGGAGGCCTTGCATGACTCTAGAATTTAGGCCTGAGGCGAGAGTTTGGCAGCTGTGAGCAACTCGGTATTTTTTTTCCTCCTAGAACAAAGCAGCTTTCTGGATGTTGCCTGGACTTGCTCTTCGTGACAGAATAATTAAACTTCAAAGGCAGGCAAAAGCCTGAGCGTCACCCTTCGCGATTCTTTGTGTAGGATTATTTGATTTGCCTCGTATCGATAGGAGATGATTGCTAAATGTGTTTCTCTTTGAGCAAAGGAAGCTCTGCGGAAACTCAGCTTGGAGGTGCCACGTTCTGAAGACGCAGAACACAGGCTTTGCTGTTGACTTTTCTGAAAAGCGTGAAAAGTTCTCAGGAGGAGGGAGAGAGAGCACTGGTGCCCAAGGACGAGGGAGAGCGAGGGAAGGAGATGGAGAGAAGAAACAGAGATAAGAGGAGAGAGAGAGAAATAGATTCGGAGTGAGAAGCAGCAAAGAAAGACATACAGGGTGCTCCCAGCATCAGACGCTAACAGGAATAGACAGCCCCACTTAACCCTTAGGCAGGGGTTAAACTGGGTTTTGGGAGGAAAGGAAGCCTCGCATCTTTCATGGGCATCTTTCACAATTTTCTTCCGTTTTTGTTCTTATATGGAGTTTGCATTGGTATCATAGTATTGCGACCAAATGAAACTAGTACACGTGCCTAATTTTGACAGATGCTTTATTCCAAAGCAGTTATTGTTTATCACAAATGTAGGTGAATGTAGTGTTAGGAGTCTCACCCGGGGCTTTTCCTGGTGAAGTGGTGTGTGGAATTGAATCCCAGAATTGAAACCCAGTCTTCTGCTTGGAAGGCAGCAGTGTTAGTGTTACCCACTACACCAACATGGCTCTCTTCCTCCCACCTCAACAAACAGGATGCTGGCCAACATGGTTGTCTGTTACTTCATGATACCAAATCAACAGTTACTGTTGTTCTCAAAGCTGTCCAAAAGATGTAGTGGCACTTGGCACTCCCAGCTTGATAACCATCATATGATGGAGGGAGATCTGAAATGCAAGTTGAATTAGCAACATAATACATTCTAGACAAAATGGGGTAAAAATGAAGAAGTAATTGATTTAACTTTGTCCATGGGCTCCTACTCTTAGTCTGGACGATTAATGTACATTGTTTTCCTTTTAATCAATAAGAAGGAATTCTCAGGGTTGATGAGTCTGGTTGTGTGCCCAGCTTGCTCAGTCGGTAGAGCATGAGACTCAGGGTTGCGGGTTTGAACCCTACGTTACATATACACTTTTAAGCAATTTACTGATATTCTGGTTGTGATGTACCAGTATTATTAAGAGTGGACTGAGGAATGAATCAATCAGGTTAGGATTTCCAGTGAGTGGAATTCATTTTGTGAAGGAAATGTCACTCCTGGCCTTTTGGAAGTTCTAGATATGTCGCAGCGTAACCGGTGGGTTTGTGTCCGATGGTGAACAGCAGCAGTTCTATGCCAGAACTCTTTACTGGAGTCACTGTAGAACTGCAACACACAACCTCACATATACGTTCATGTCTGTTACAAGCTTCTGTAAACCATGGCAAGTTTTTATAAGCTTCAAATGTCTGTGTTTAATCTTGAACAGCCGAAAAAATGCACAAATCACCACTGATGTCAACAGACATTTTCACCAAGGTTCAGAATCATTTAAAGTACTTATAACCAAGACTATGCAGTTTCTGAAGATTTCAGTCTTTTGATGGGTCCATTTGTTCGTGATCATGAATGTTCACTGTGTAAATGCCACAATAAGTTTGTCACTGGACATTGTGAATTTACCAAACGGAAAATGTATGCAGAACATTCGTGAAAAAACACTATGAAACTATGAAAATCAGCAGTAAAAGAACAGCAGAAGGAGCCACTTCATAAAATGGTATAAATGTGCAGAGGCAAAAAAAAATGAATGTAACATTTGGGAGGGAGGGGCATTTGGTATTAGGTATAGAGAGGATTTCTGTAAGAGCAATTTACCACTTCAAACAGTTAAATGGATTTCACAAAGGCTGTATTAGAAACAATTTACATTTCCATCAAATTACAATCCTGGAGCTCTTCTATGTTTGCTGTTCATATAAACCAAAAGCCAAAAATCAAATTTACATCAAATTTTCCCTGTTAGCCCCGAAAGTACTGTGTCAACTTGTTGAATAATCTAGAGTTAATATGGTCATGAAATCTGTGGAAATGTTCTTGGTTTCACAGATGCAAAAAGGCTAGTTCAAGGTTTTACCTCACCTCATCTTAAATACCAAAACATTATAATCAGGTTTTCAATAAATAATGAGTCGTGTCTATAACTGGGAAATCAAACAAAATGTTGAGTTTCTGCAGACTGCCACTCACATTGCTCAGCGATATGCTGAATGTTTAGCATAAGAATTGCATGGTCAAAATAATGGAATTTCATGACCTGTTTGATTTCAACAGACTGTGTATGTAAATGAGCACAGTTTTCATTGGCTGCCCTGTATTGTGCCTTATCAAAAAGCAGTTTGGACTGAAACATGCATTCTTTAGGAATGAGTGGTGCTAAACTGCAAGATGTTGAAAAGAATACATGCGAAGGAGTTAATTTTCATGGCATCACGAAAAAATAATAATGAATTTAAAACAGTCTGTGTTTGCAGGCTTTTTTTATTTATAAAGTGACATTTTGTTATTGAAAAGTGTATAGTACCAGAAACCGTGAGAAATGTTTCTTCCTATTTTTTCTGTTCCACCGACTAGCCAGCTATACAACATCACTGGATACCTCAACACCCTTGGAGGAGAACACTAACTGCTAGCATTATGCTGAGGGAACGGGGGGCCATCAAAGACAGTTGGGAGCCTATCAAGTGTGTTTTAGATGATTGTGTCATGACGTAGGTTTCTTTCACCTTGTAGTCAATGATGTGTATTAGATTTTTCATCAAACTATTCCTTTTACCCCTGTCCGCAACTGAGATGTAAGACGAATGCAGCACTCAAGCTGAAAATAAGCTGCACTCTCTTCTTTCCATAGGAAGTCCGGAAGCCTCTCTGTTTATGCCGGAGGCTGCCAGACTCGTCTAGTCTATTGTGAACTTAGCTGCTTGACCCTGCTGGTTCATTCAGCCGCTCAGGTCACCAGTACGCCCCCATGGGTGCCATGTGACTTGTTGGGGTGAGATTGGCCATGTCTTTTCCCAGCCAATGGCATTGACCCCGGCTGCCCGCTTCGCTCCAGGCGGGTTTAATGATCTGTGGTCCTGTTGTTGAGGAAGGGAGGGGTGGCTGGCCCTTCCGTCGGCCAACGCCATTTCCTTGCAATAATGGAACATTAAAATTCGATGGGGCTGTTATGTTAGAGAGCCCTCTGCTCTACAGGCCCGTTAACAGAGCTCCAGGTTGGGGGGAGTGGACGAATTTGATTGGTCGGCTACGTGAAAAGGCTGTTGAATTTGCCGGGCTCTTGAGGAGAGCCCCGTGGAGCCAGAGAGGTCGCCTGACCCCCACAATGCATTTAAGGACTGCTATTGCTCGTGTTTTATAGACGTAACAGTGTTTGCTAATAATTATACCTCATGCTATGACTGCACCAGGGCAAATAGAATCATTACGGGCGACAGCTTTATTTTATTTGCGGTTGGGTGGTACCTTGCTCTTATGAGGAACAAGGGCATGGTATGTCAACCGTAATCAAGCCTGGAATTCTTAATAGTGAACTTTATTTGCTGCTAGAACGGCTGTATTATCATCTTTGCATAAGCTCGTCCAGGCACATGCCTCAGGGGAGTAAGACTTGTCATCCGCTGAATACATATTAATGCTGGAGGTCATGCGTTCCCATGGTGGGTTTGTTATAGACTCGGACAACTGAGGTGATTATAGAAGACAAGCAGGCTGAAGAGGCATTTGTCTTGCTATATTAAAGGACGGCGAAGCACAATGCAGGGCCCAAATGGAGGGATTCGGAGCAATTACATGGAAGATTTTGTGGAGGTTTTTTAGGCTTAGTTCCTATTCCAAACTATACAATGTTCTGATAACAAACATAATACTCAGCCAGTCATTTTTATGGCCAAAAGTTAAATAGGCCTCAACATTCTTTGTGATTGAAAACTCAAGTTCGGTTGAGCAATTACTGCATATCAACCTTTCTGGAGTGGATTTTACCTCTTTACTGAGGTTTTGGGCCTTGATTGTTCTTTATTGATTGTTTGGTCGCATTTCTTTGTTCAAACAACAGAAACAGCAAACATCAAAGTCCAAAATAATGTTCTTAAGGTAACCCAGGGCAGGGTTCCCTAAATTCATATTGTGTTGTTTTCTGTTAATTAGCTCTTTTTTTCATCAGTTTTTCACAGAGGATGGGTTTGGGTAACTTATTCTAAAGCTAAAGTTCAGGTTTGAGTACTTTTAATTTTGTTGACGTTGTTTTGCGTTCAGTGTTACCAGCCAGTTCATGCTGTCTGCTAAAACTGCTTTATGAAGCCTTCATGGTGACTGCTGAGATGATATATGTATATTCCAATTAATCTCCAGCACATAGGTACTGGCAGGCATCACTCTTTCACCAAGATGTCCTCCAGTACTGTATTTCAAGTGGTTTGCGATTGAGGGTGATGTCTGTATTATTTCAAACAAAAAGTTTAGCAGAAGATCAAGTTTTCGTACTTGAAACACTGTATGAAAGCTGTTTCTATTTTTTTTAATCATCAGAATTGTAGTTCTTAATTCTAGTAGGACTCATTCAGTCGGTATCACAGACAGGGATTAAGCCTAGTCTTGGCCTACCCTTTCCTTTTCAATGGAAAATCTCTATTCACAGCACATTCACAGCACTAATCCAGGACTAGGCTTAATCCCTGTCCAGGAAACCGACCCATTTAGTCTTATTTTTAACTTTTTAAAATGACTTTTGATTTCTTCATCTGAGCAAATTACAGTAAAATATTCATCTCCTCCTCTTCTCATGTGCCACCATGAATCAGTTTTATTGTTCTGGTTCTTCTTCTTCTTATGTTGTTTAATATGTGACGACAGCCTGCCTCAACTTCCTGTTGTTGGTCCGAACCAGTGTTTTCACACTGCAAAAGAACCTGATTCAGTTTAAAAAGTTTCAAAGTATTGAGACCTCTTTTGGTTAAACCAAATTTTGGTCTAAACAATGAGCCTAAGCAATCTTTCATACCTGCTACTTTTGGTACTGACCAAACTAAAAATACGGATGGTCCAGGCCAAACAAGTTAGGTGTAAAAAAGCCCTCTGAGATGTGAATGAGTCGAGCATGTAATGATTAAGGGGTGCTGTTTGCATGATGCTAACTGATGGTCATAAGCTACCATTTTCTGTGTTAGCCATGTAGCTCTTAATGAAGGAAATACCTTATGCGCACGATTTTCCTTTAACATATGAGCAAACATAAAACAATTTGGTTTGCTTTTACAGCATTTCACACCACGCACTGTCCATTAAAATGGTTCTGGCTGACAGATTAGCCCAGGAACTCCAGAAGACATGGCCTAGTTTCCAAAAGTTTTCGACAGATTTTCGCAGGAAAGGTATCGTCACCTGAGCGTGCAACAAAAACATCGTTTTTTGGCTAAATTATTCATATTAAATGACAAACATATGCTGCTGTTTTTCTCATGCGGAGTGTTGTTTCTTCATCACCTGTCTAACGTACGGCATTTGCCCAGAGGCACATTGCGCTCCCCGTCCCCCAGGCGACGCATCCCGCTCTCTACAGCCCTGCTCTTACATATTGATCCCACTCCTCTCACAGTTCCTTTCATGATCACAATAAGAATTTATTGGATTCTTTTTTAAACTTCAGCTGAAATTTGATCTTAGGGCCATGTGAAGTGATTGAACTGGACCTTGTTGGGCAGTCCAGTCTGGACCAGCTGGTTATTATATTCAGGACCACTTTGTTTATCTATCTATCTATCTATCTATCTATCTATCTATCTATCTATCTATCTATCTATCTATCTATCTATCTAT
>JBBJLS010000001.1:2155984-2187700 GCA_037577275.1 Bryconaethiops microstoma
GTCAGACTCCACTGTTTCTTCAAAAACACTTAGTATATGATTATTATATGATAATTATACCACTATCATGCAACATATAACCAGCTTCATCACAAAAACTGTACGTGCAGGGAAAAACTAAACACAGATTTGAAATCAGCATGAAAAACTCTACAAAACCCACATAAACTTATCTGTGATGATTTTGACCTGTTGACCTGTGTAATTGGGTCTTAATGTGGGTATTCATAAGTTGAAGTGGTAGATGAATAAGTTCTATTAAAGCAGGAAAAAACTTTGTCCCAGATTGTATAGGACAAAGATACTCCAGGACCAGGTTGGAGAAAAGGCTCTTTTCTTCTTTGATGTAATTATTACTACCTTTGCATGTGCTGAGCCCTTCTGTGAGGTCTTTGAGGCCGTATGCATGGTCTCAGGAGGCAATAAGGTATTTGGTGAGGTGCTAGATGGAAGAAACAAATGCGTACCCACAAATCACTGCTGCGCCATTTCAGACAGAACCGATTCCTAACGGTGGAATAATTTGTGTGCTGCAGTGTGGCAAGCGCTCACTTCCCCAGTGACTCAAGCACAGTGCATCAAAGCGAATGGACTGATGACTGAGTGGGAGAGCAACCACAGTGCAGAACAGAGCAATATGTCTCAGCTTTTGCCTACAACCGCAGCAGAGGCATTAGGCTTCTTAGTGGAAATGTCCTGTTTTAAGTGCCGCGCAAGTACACCCAATAACACCAAATCACTCGCAGTACCTGGAAACAGTGGTGCCGTTATTATTCCTTGTTAATTGCAAACGCTGAGCAGTCAGCTGTCAGTCACAATCAAGGTTAATGGGACAGCAGTATGTTCTTACAGAGTAGCACTGGTTTGAGTCTCCTTGCTGAGAAAGAATGTCCTGAGTCACTCCGACAGATGTTTCCGGATGGAGCCGAGTGAGTAGGAGGAGAATGTGTAAAGTGTGAGATTTGCTCTTTACACTCAACGGTTTATAGCTTATTACTGTTGTTTCTTCTACAGTTAAATGAGTCACGTGACCTCATCCTGTTTCTTTTTATGGTCGAAAATACCGCCCTTTACATTGTGTGAACATTTCATGATGATGAGTCAATGGTTCATAATTACTTGGAATAAAATGTAGTTAAATTGACATACATTCAAATGAAAAAAAGTTTCTTCCTTTGTCTGTAAAATAAGCATCTGTTTCAATAGCAAAATAATTATATGATGGCATAATAGATAATGGCTTATGCCTGGTCTTGCTAGCAGATGCCTGGTCTTGCCTAGGCACTACATGTCTGGCTGATGACTCGAAAGTTTAACTCTGAGCTGAACTCTCTGGAATCTGATTGAATTTGATGGCTTACATCTTTTCCAATCAGAGAGCATTCTGAAGAAAGTCTCACCTGTAGTGAGCAGTGCAGTGCGGCCTTGGCTTTAGGCAAGACTTTTACGTTTCTCACTTTCAGTGGATACCCTATAGTTTCTTGCCCTACTTTTTTTCTCCAGTTCAGTCCAGTTTAGTACATTTGTGTGATTTTGTTGACCAAAAACAGTCATAATTTGTACATGACCAAGGTCTAGCCCCTAAACCCAGACTGTTTTTGTTACCGTGCTGTTAAGACAAATATATGTAAATTACCTCTGTTTTGATTGGCTGAACCACAGGTTATAACTGGAATGGGTGAGAATTAACTGCTTTTGGCTAAAAAGATGGGTATATGTACATTAGACATCACAAAAAAACTTAATTCAAACTGGCTTTTTGTACTCTTAATTCATAAATATGGACTGTGTGAACTGGTGATTACATTCAATATTAAACTCTAAAAGTAGGGAAAATGTAGTTTCAAATGCCTTAAGAGAGTGGATTTGAAGTTATTTCGGATTCTTATGCTGCATTCTGGGTGGAGAAAGTGCAAGACCTCTGTGTTTGAGTAAAGGTAGATGTACTTGGGGGCTCAAGCATTGGGAGGTTGGGGGTTTGATAATCGATGGTGCCCATGGCTTGGAGTCCAAGAGAGCACAGCTGGCTTCACTCTCTCTTGGTGGGTAGGAGGACCTCCCTCTCCTCCATTATTTAGAGTGAGACTAAGTTTTGTGGGCATGCCTTGGCTGACATAACAGAATTGGCAGTTAGCGTTCTCCAAGGATGTTGCATTATAATATTTTAAAAAACGTGATTTCACGTGATTCGGGGGAAGCACATGCTTACCTCCACCCACTCATTGTTGGTGGTGGTGTGTGATTTGGCGAGTCCTAGCTAGTGGATGGAACTGTACATAGGGAACAAAAGGTCTTGGGAAAATTCTATTTGAATAAAAGTGTTATTCCATGGGTGCTTGGATTTGACTGATGTTTCAAACCGATATATCATGGTCTGTTATATTCTAAAAGAGCTGTATGTTTAGGTAATGCTGGTTTATCCACATCTTTGTCATTTTAAAATTGCAACCCTACAAAAATAAACATGACCTTTTTAGGAAAATATCCATTAAGGTGAGTTTGAATTCCTTCATCAATATCAGCATCAGCAGGCACGTAAATGAAAAGCATTGGATATGGGCGTTGGCCCACTCTTCCCATATCAGCACTCACTTAATTTCCAGAAGCTCTGTTTTCGAACCAACACACAACTGAGTTGAATGGAAAATGAAAGAGGCTGGAGTGCAACCACTTGTGTCCAATTCTACACACTATTAGGACTCCCCCCAGTCACATGATACCATCAATGCTGGATATATTAAGGCCAGCATGAGCTTCCTCCATGTCCTATGAAGTGCCACCACAACACCACTGGACAGCTCAGCATGCTTGCAGGAGAACACTAAGTGACAATTCGGTTTCATTTGCTAACAGATGCCCATGCTTTCTAGTATTGTGCCGAATGACGATGGCGGAGGAGGGAGGGCCATCCTACACACCAAGAGAGAGAGGCCAAAGCGATCTCTTGGACACACTACTGCAGATATCAATGGCATCGCTGACAATCCTACCAGTCCTCACAGTTTCAGACAGATTAATGTCTTACCAGGATATTAAAAATAACATATTCTTTGTACATTTTACGTGTGTGTTTTATATGGATAGGCACACTGTTTGAGTTCATGGATACCACCTCTCTCTCTCTCTCTCTCTCTCTCTCTCTCTCTCTCTCTCTCTCTCTCTCTCTCAGCGTACCAGCTCCGTGTGTGTCAGCCCCCTCCACCTGTTGGTAACGCAGAGATCCTCGCCGACAACGACGAGCTGGAAATCGGTAAAGCAAACACGCATTTATTCTTGTGTTTGTTTTCATTTTTCACGCAGAGGCCTCATTAGCCCCGTCCGTTTGATGTCCACCGCCGAACAGGTGTCTTCCGTCCGCCCGTTTCCGTCACACATAGCAAATGTTTAAATTGCCCACAATTAATCCCCCCTTTCTTGTCAACCGAAGAACACTCGACTGCCCGTATTTGTCATCATTAGCGTCACGCTCGTGAGTGGTCGAGTCTCAATTAGCTAATGTGCTGATGAGCAGTAGCTTGAGAAGAAACATGGGGAGAAACGCAGCATGTATGTGTGCTTGTGTGGGTGTGTGTGTGTGTGTGTGTGTGTGTGTGTGTGTGTGTGTGTGTGTGTGTGTGTGTAATCACTCAACAGGAGACATCATTAGATACCGATGCCTACCTGGCTTCACGCTGGTGGGCAGTGAGATTCTGACCTGTAGGCTGGGCGAGAGGTTGCAAATGGACGGACCTCCTCCAGTCTGCCAGGGTGAGTTTGGCAGAATGTCCGGAACACCGGCCGTCTCATTTATTCCTCGTGTTCTTCTCATTAACATCCCCTGCTATGTGCACTGTCAGCAGCTGTCAAGGCATTTTTTGGCCTTTAGGTTCAGATGTGACAGATTTATAATGCTTTACTGCCATTAAGCTTAATTAGAAGTTCTGTGTCTTAAGGGGAATTTTAGTCTCATCCAAAGCCACTTAGAAAATGTGCAGTCCCATTTGGCTCTGATTGGTTCCCTCAGCTTATCTACAACGTTCAAATTGTTGAACTGTCTGGTGAAACTCATTAGACTCGGGGCAGTTGGGTTAAGGTTAAGTTTAGTATATAAGTATTAAGAGACTTTAGTTTTTGTTTGTTTATCCACTTCTAATTGACACACATAAGACTTTGTACTTTGAAATATTTACCAAGAGGTATGTGTTCATGAGATTAAACAAAGACATTTTATTTTGCTTAAAAAAAAAAGAAATTTATCAGGGTTAAGTATTTAGATACCACAGGTTAATTCATTAATACTGTGTTGAAAAGCCATTGTTTACCAATACAGCCTCAGGACATGTAGATAAGAAGTAATTAGCCTTTTTAACATTTGGTCCATTCCTCTTGTCCCCAAGGATACGAGTGTGCCTCTGTTAGGCTCACAATTTCAAAATTCTCCATAAACTTCCCATTTGCATGTTATTGAACCAGTTGTTCTGTCATTGTAGTTTTTGTTGGAGCTCTATTGTTTTTTTCTGAGAAATATAGGAAGCTCCTTCACCTTTACCACTATAGTCATGTGAAATCTTTCCGACCAGTGACATGTTTTATGAAGACACTAGGTGCGATTTGCACCAGAACGTTTTAAGTTTCTTGGTTACAGCGTTATTGTGGAACTTGATTCATTTTAATTTTTAACCTTCACATATATGTATATCTTAATACTACCGAGTAGTATCTGAATGCCTTTTTCCATATCATGTTCCTTTTTTCCCTGTTTATGCTAATGAATACAAAGTACAAAGTAGAAAGACATATAAAGGTTTTTTTCATTGTAGAAATTGTATTTATGTATAAGGTACAAAAATCGTCTGGTTAAGCAGTCCTTCATTAAAGAAAACCAGGTGCTCCTGATGGAATTGATCAAATCAATATGTTGGCTGGAATGCACCGTGAAGTCAGGATCCAAACCTGTATTCTTCTGTCCAACTCCTTTTGCACAGGACTGTATTTTTTATTAGGGCACATTTTATATTTTATATGTGCTTTTGGCACTGTTTTGCCTGCTGGACAGCTATGATCCAGCTGCCCCAACTGAAAAAGTTTAGGTAGCCTGCTAGAATGCACTTTTTCTGTGCTGACCAGTCAGAAGAGGCAGGCATACCATTAGTGAGATTGCACTGTTAGCCTTAACTGTATGATCAAAATGAACCAAAAGCATTTTTTATTTATTTTGTTTATACCTGCAGCGTAAAAAAATTGCATTACACCAGGATTGCCCAATGTGATTTGACCAGGATTGCCCAAATGTTTGCATACCACTGTATGTCATGCTCATTTTGATTCTCAGCAACCGCAACCATCACTGAAGGCCTGCCTCCACACAGATCTGATTGGTCAGCCCCCCCCAAAAAAACTAAATGTAAACCACTCATGATGCGGGCGCCTTGACTGCTTATAATTCATTTTTTTTTAATCTTGGGTTGTTTCAAGCATACGTCCCAAAGACACACAAAAAAGACAAAGACAGCATGCAAAACACCTTGGTCCACAACAACATGACTCCCACCACAGTGTGTTTTTCGACAAAAATAATCACAAAATTGATTCATTTAAATTATTGAATTGAATCTGTATTAGGACAGTATGGACTAGGGAGTGAAACGTTTTCCGTTTTTATGACTTTAAACAGGTATTTAAAAAACAGCTGGATTCTTAATGATGTGAGTTACAGATGTCTGAACTCGTCAAGGTTAAGCGATTAAGTTGTTTTCTTTGTCTTCTTCACCAGTGCAATGTCCCGACAGCGAGGTGCTGTTTGACTCGACTGGGGTAATCCTGAGTCCAGGGTACCCCGACAGCTACCCCAACATGCAGATGTGCTCCTGGATGATAAATGTAGAAAAGGGCTACAACATCACCCTGCACTTTCAGCTCTTCCAGACTGAGAAGGAGTTTGATATCTTGGAGATCTTTGATGGTAAACCACATCTCATGTGCATATGCACCACACATACTGATCAATCAACTGGTAAAACTTAGGGCTTTACACTGGCGGGGCGGGGCCGCTATAACTTCTGATTCTTCATGATTAATAATTGAGCAGGATGTTTCATTTTTCCCCCATATCTTTCCCAGGCGAACAGAGGAGAGCATTAAAGGACATATTCACCCCCCTCATTTCCATATGCCATGCTTAGCCTGGCAGGATGCAGTAGACATCCATGAATGTGTTGGACTAATTGTTGACTAGAATTGATTATCGAAATTTATCATTCCAAAATGGACTTAGAATATCATTAGACTGTAATTACTTAAGGGTGCACTATTAGCGAATTACTCCATTACTCATCATTGATTAGAAGCTCATGAGATGCCTATGATATTTTCAAAGCCCAGTGGACCAGCCAGTGAGAAGCAAATTTCATTTTTGTGCTTGTAGTGCCATGTTATTTATAGCTGTCCTTTAAAAGGAGCATACTTCTGATACTTTTCATTTTCTTGAACCTTCTACGGCACGCTTTGCATCAGTCTGACTTTCGGACAGCACCAGTCCGACACAGTGAAGATCAAGGGTCTCGTGGAGATATGTTGCTCTCAAGTTGAGATATGTTGCATCACAAAGTTCTGCTGGATACCGCAGGGCAGATGTAGCCTCAACCTCGCGCATGTCATGAATCACCACAAATTGTTTTTAATTAGGTCCGCTCGAGTCACTTTAACGGAACGTGTCGCCTGTTAGCTTACGTTGCTAATAATATGTGAAACACCGAGCAGTTAGCTTTGAGATCATGCTGTCTGGTTCCTACTGCTTTACGTTCACTGTTAGCCACTCTGGCGTTAAGAAATGCAACTGCTGAACACTAAAGCGTTTCCAGTACAAATGTTTCCACTAGCTTTCATCAATTTTTAGTCATATTATTTAAAAAAAAAACTCGCAGTGTCTGCTATGGAATAAAAGCTGTCATCACTAAAAAAAAATGACTGGACCCCACAATCTTTCATTCATTAATAGCCATGTAACATTCAAGTGTGTGCCACCAATGTATTTGAGATTTTGTCAACAATTGTTTTCACTGTTGTTGGCCATGTTATATGTTAGCATTGTCTTGTTATACGTTGACATTCAAAATGATAGCACTAACTGCTGGTGGTATCAGGAGATAATGGTGAATTCCTGATGTGTGTATTGATCTGTTTACACCCTCACCTCTTTGTGTTTTTGCACAGGGCCCAACATTTACAGCCAGAGCCTGGCAGTGCTGAGTGGAGACCTGGCTGTGCCCTTCAGCCTGACCACCACGGGCCACCAGCTCTTTTTGCGCTGGTCCTCTGACCACGGCACCAACCGAAAGGGCTTCCACATCACGTATGTGGGTGAGTATCAAAGTATGTATCCCCCCCGGTTGGTAAATCTTTCTCGGTCACATTTGTGTTTCTGGTGTGCGTGTCCATCTGCCTGTCTTGGCGCTGTCCCTTCCATGTGTCCTGTCATCTGTGTGCCTCTGTTGTCTGTGCACTTGAGCCTGTCGTGTCTGTCTGCTGTTTGTGATTGTATATGTTATTGTTTTTTAATGGATTCAAGTAATTAATTCAGTAGTGCTGTTAAATATCATGTATTGCATACACATATTCACACTGCATACATTAAACAGTAATAGGCATGCTATATATGAAATATGTTTCTGTTTAGTAAATTCTGTCTATACATTTATGTATTCGTGTCTATAATAATAATGCCCTTCTTTGCAGCAATGTCCTTTCACTGTAAGGCACAGTTAAGAAAAACAAACTGGAAACAGTCAGTTTTGTTTTAAAAAGATGATCTTTAAAAAGGATGTAAGACTAAAGCCATTCACTATGTTGAGATTTGGCCCCATTATTTGATCAAGAGATCAGTCAGTTTCTTCTATATATGCCAATCGGCCACAACATTAAAATCGCCCAACTGGTATTTTGTAGCTTTCCCAAATCATTCTGAAATGTCCAGGCATGGATTCAACAAGGCCTCTGAAGGTTTGCTGTGGTTTTCGGCATGATGATGTTAATTCCTTTGTCATGGAGGGATGTACTCAGTCTACAACAGTGTTTAAGTAGGTTATATGTGTCAAAGTAACATCCACATGAATGCAGGACCCAAAGTTTCCCAGCAGAACACTGCCCAGAGCATCACACTGCCTCTGCTGGCTTGACTTCTTACAGTACATCCTGGTGGAATCTCTTCCTGAGGCATTTCTTCCCCAGCTGACCACTGAGTCATCAGATCAGGCACTTCTATTGGTGAGAAGCGGTCAGGTCTCAGCATTGACATCGACCAGTCTGCGGCTACGCAGCCTCATATGTAGCAAACTTCTCCAGCAATTTGTGCTATGGAAGCTTCTGTGGAATCAGAGCAGGCAGGCCAGCCTTTACTCCCCACTCGCATCTTTGAGCTTTGAGTGCCTGTGACCCTGTCTCCAGTTTGCTGGTTGTTCTTCCTTGGATCATTTTTAGTAGGTACTGACCCCTGCAGACTGGGAACATCCAACAAGAACCAACAAGATGTTCTAAACCAATCGTCCAGACATCACAGTTATGACGAGTGCTTTACACTCGTCATTTATCTTGCTTCAAGGACAAGCTGTTCACTTGCTGCCAAATCCACTATATGGACAAAAGTATAGGGAAATTGTTTTTCAGGTTTTGGGCTAGGCCCCTTACTTCCAGTGAAGCATAATCTTAATACGTCAGCATACCAAGACATTTTGGACAATGCCATGCTTCCAACTTTGTGGACACAGTTTGGAGAAGACCCTTTTCTTTTCCAGCATGACTGTGTCCTAGTGCACAAAGCAAGATAAATAAAGACATGGTCGGATGGTGTGGAAGAACACAGAGCCCGGACTTCAACCACATCAAACAGGCCTTCTTATCCACCATCATTGCCTGCCCTCATAAATGTTCTACAGAATGAATGGGCACAAACTACAAAATCTTGTGTAAAGCCTTCCAAGAAGATTGGAAGCTTTTATAGCTGCAGGGGGCGCATTTGAATCCAATGTCATTAAAGTTCTTGTTATTGTGTTCCAATACTTTTGTCTCAATGGGTGTATCTCCCACCCATTGACTGGTTTCTTTCACTTCACTTAACAATGGTTTTAATGTTCTGGCTGATTCGTATATATATATATATATATTCCTGCATGTTGCTCATGGCCTGTGTGTTTATCTATAGCAATGTACTGCAGTACCCCAGACTCTCCGCAGCATGGCTTTGTCGTAAGCCAGACTGGCGGCCATGTCAACAGCGTTGTCCGATGGGCCTGTGACCGAGGGTACAGGATTATTGGGAAAAGCATGGCTGTTTGCAAGAAGACTGAATTTGGTTTTCTAGCCTGGGATACATCTGTGCCAGCATGCCAAGGTATGAGCTAGTATTATCAACATCTCTAGTTGCTACTGTCGAATATTGTAGCCTAACACAGTTATATGTACTTGAAAATATTTCCTGGCTCATCACTATTAGATATAAGATATATATCTGCACATATCTCCACAATGACAGAAGACAGAGCTTTATCCTTTAAAAACCTCTCTGCAAGTAACTTTCTATATGATCATTTATAATTATTTATGTCGTCCTTCACAAACATCTCCCATGGTTCATATTTCAGACAGTTGTAATATGATTTAAAAAAAAATCTGAGGTTGCATCACAAAACTATGAAAATCTGAGGCCAAACATGGCATTTTGTGCTCCTTCCAGATCAGGTGGTGTTGGGATGAGGTGGGTGGGGTGGGTGGCGGGGGGGGGGGGGGTTATTGGTCAGCCTGTCAATGCAAAAGCAGGCCATGTCAAGTGGCAACAGTGGAGATCAATCTTGCCTTTGTTCTTGCTAATTAATACCGTTAAATAACAAAGGGCCCTGTCCATGCACAGGCCATTATTAGCATGCTGTGTAAGAAGCATTGTTCCTTTGATTTATTTGATTAGATTTTTAGTGCTCAATAATTGCACATCCCATTATGTTTCATAGCCCTATTGATGTGGGCTTTGAACAAGCTCCAGCTCCCTTTTCCTTTCCTGGGACTTAATTAAAAAATATCTGCCACGTTGGCTAATCAGATGCCGGTTCGGTCACGAACTCTACTCTACCTTTTTTTCACCTTCATCCAAAAGGGCAGGCATGCTTGGGTCATTTGCCAAGGTGAACCCAAAACCCAAATCCATTGCTTTGCGACCTGTAGAGTCACTGACCGAAAGGTTTAGGTTGGGTTTCGCTCAGATTTGAAACAGTAGTTGATGCGTAAAGGTAACTTGGAGTTCACCAAGATGGAAATGAATCGATGGCATTGACCCAACCTTTGTCTTGCTGCCTGAAGATATGGGAAGTATGGATTGACCTCGTTGTTGATAATTAACCACCTACCTAGAGCCCTCATGGATTCTGTGGTGCAGCGTCATTGTGAAACGCAACATGTCTGAAGGAGACATGCAGAAGTGCAGAAATGCCCTTTGTCCTTTTTGGCAATACTAGCGTTCCTACATACGAAAACTTTGTTTGGTTTTGTTTCGCCCCACCATCACCACCAACAAAAATTTTTGATCACGCCACCCTTGTCTTTCTCATCGACAAAACGTTTCCATTCCTCTGTCACAAAAAGGCTGTGCCTGTTTGGAAAGGAGGCGCAGGAGCAGACTCGCATCTTTTCTTTCTTTATTTTACACAAGAAATCAAAGGCGGCACGACTGAAAAACTCAAGGCCCTATATACACAGAAAACAAACTGAACTCAATCCGAACACAGTTCCCAGCTGTTGCTAGGCTTCATATAATGAATGTCCACTTTCAAAATAAGATATTAAGACTTTAATGCCCATGGATGTTACACACATCTACCTTCACCTTCATTTGAGCACCTGCCCCTCCAAAGGTCTCTGCAGGGCCTTGGAGGAGAAAGTTCAGTTACATCAGCTAAAAATGGCCATGCTGGCTATAAGGAAGAGCACCCATAGAGAGCACTGCCAATTGTGCTCTTTTGGACTCTGAGAGCATCATCAGGGAGAAAACTCCCTTTCTGCTCATGACAGGGTCCATGCTTAAACTCATTTATGCTTTTTTTAAACGTTTTCCCAGAAAATCGCAGCCCTGTGGTAAACAAAAATATTCCAAAGCATTTTTCCATACGTATTTTGAGGTTTAATGTTTGACTTCCTTTCATGCAACATCATTTAGGTGTGCGAGAGGGTTAATATGCTTGTAGCATGTGCTGCAAGGAAGGCAGTGCTGCTCATTACATGTTATTGCTTTAAAATGAAGAGCAAAGGATTTAATAGGCTTTATGTACTGTACGTGCTTTTTCTTATTCTGTAGTTTCTGCATAAATATATACTCAGAATTTCTCTTAACCTGCTCGAAACACATCCAGCTCTTCTTTAGGTTGGGGCAGACTTGTGTATGTGGTTTAGCAATCAGTATGACTTACTATGACTTATAAAAATGAATAAAACTTGCAGCTTTTTAGACAACAAGATTTCATGACAATGACCATCATAATAGGAATCTAAACTGATCAGTCCTTTCCAGCCTCGGTGTTGTCTAAAATGGATGTAAAGGTGAAGTTATGTTCATTTTTAATGCTCACAGTAACTCACCCTGTACTCTAAACCACGTCTACACCACCTTAAATGTTAGAATTGTAGCTCCAGTTCTAAACTGAGGATCTAAAATTCAGACTCCAAACATGTTCAGTACATTTAGGATGAAGTTGTTGGATAGATCAGGTAAAGTTTGAGACAAAACTCTGGAGGAGGTTCTGTTGTCTGGAGCTGTTGAATGTGACCCAGTCTTGGTCCAGTTCATAATTTCACTCAAAGTCCACTATGCCACAGCTGTGTCTTGTGGGATCCCTGGGGCCCCGTTGAACGGAGGGGTGCTGGCGCCCGATTACTCAGCAGGCACACGTGCCACGTACTTCTGCAACGAAGGCTTCCGGCTCTCCTCCAAAGAGGTCACCAGCACGGTGTGCCAAGCTGATGGAACCTGGAGCAGCCACAACAAAATCCCCCGCTGCACTGGTGAGCCAGCACCACACATCTGCTCGTACACACTGCTTTATCAGTGTGATTTGTGCTCATATTTAAATGCTAATTTTGCTGTTGTGGGTGTAGACTTGATTAGTCCCATCAGGCTATTCTTGACTCGCATGCATTTTGACAGCACACCTACATCCAGCGTGAATACACTTCATTGGGCTCATTTAAAAGTTCATTTATATGATAAATTGGTGAAAGTTTTTTTGAAGATCCAGCTTTTAGATATTTTGCACTTTTGTTGGCTTGTTGTCGTCAGTAGGGACCGACCAATTTGACCGTTTTGTTATTAATATTATGTTAGTGTTTTGTGTCTCAATTTGCCAGTTCCACCTGTATTGCTCTCATGAGGGTGTATGACGTTGAATATCCAAGTCAGAGACCACTCCTTCATTTTCAGTTAAAAGAATCATTTTTCAGCAGAAACATATACCTAATACAATAAACAATGACTAATTACACAATAGAAAAGTACAAACGAGATTTAACAATTAAATATAATATCAAATGTTATAGTAATTAGTGTGTCCACCCAGCTTCCATTATTTTGGCTCATTTTCGTTTTTTCTGGATATATTTTCACGTTTTTTGTAAGCAGCTCTAAAGTTTAATCTTAGAAGTCAACTTCATTTTCTGCTTCTTACTAAGAGAATCACCATAAAAACCATAATCCATATTTCAGTTGATCCAGTTCAGATGCCCTAGTGCAGATGTTCGCTTTTCAGTCTCTTTTCTTTTTTGCTGTAACAGCTTTTTAAACAGCTGCACATCCTTTCAGACCCACAGTGTTGCGTTATCTTCTCAAAGTGAAAGGACAGACAGAAACACTTTTGGCTTTTTTCACTCAGAATCAAGAGTGGAGTTTGATTTTCTTCTCAAGCATGAAAGTTTTAAGTGGTGTTTATCTGAGGGGGGCAGTTTTGATGGTGTACCAGGTCTATCACAGTTGTTAAGTGTTCCGTTTTGTCTGTGAATCATTTTATGAGCTCAGGTTTTAAAAACCTTTGTTTTTTCCTTTCTTTTCCTTTGACTTTCTCTTTTCGAATATCAGTATTTGGTCTTCTATCTTATCTCCTCAGAAAGCTTTCCTTTAGTCATTTTAGAAGCAAATAAAGAGGAAACCTGAAAGGCAGCTGAGGTGCGTGTGGGTAGTTCCTTGTGTTTGCTTCTTTGAAGTAAAGTGAACATTCTGTCATACGTAAACACACCACAGCACACAGTCTAACAGCATGAAATTCTTCTCTGCATTTAACACATTCACCAAGTGAAGCAGGGCAGCAAGGAACACAGTGCCCAGGGAGCAGCAGGGGGAACAACAGTAAAGAGTGGAAAAATTAAACACTTAATTAAACAATTAAACTTTCCATTAAATACATAGACCAAATGATTGTGGACTTAGATTAGATAAACAAATGTTTGGACTCTATCTTTCACGCTGTACTGTAAATGATGCACCTCACAATAACAAATGTGTCCGTTCTCTATAATCTAAACAAGCCACTTGTTGCTTTATTGGCTTTTTGTAGTAATCAATGAATTCAAGGATGTTAAATATTGACTTTTTTGGTCAAGCAACATAACAAGGAGCAAAATGAAATGTTGTTTTCAGGCCTTGTGGTAGTTTTTTTTTTTTAAATTACTTTATTGATGCTCTTTTTAAAGCCAATATTTCCCTTTTGTTCCACAGTCATGGTATGTCCCAGTATAGGCTCCTTCTCTCTGGATCACGGAAAATGGAGGATCGTTAATGGATCTCGCTATGAATTTGGGACTAAAATCGCCTTCCATTGTAATCCTGGCTACTACCGCCTTGGCCCTGCCCACATCCACTGCACATCCAATGGGACATGGAGCTGGAGGAACGAGCGACCGCGCTGCAAGAGTGAGTTTAGGACACACTGTGTCTGCAAGCCCAGCGTCAGAGCGTCCCCGTCGTTAAAATATTGTGCCCACCTCAGCTTTGTGTTCCTATTTTCTCCTGCAAAGTGCCCACCCTGCAGGCTGCTTTTACGAGAATTATATGGATTTTCCAGCTGAGCAAGTCTTTCAGACCTTTCATTTAATATTGTTTCATTTGAACGTATCAGATATACAGTCGTATGCAAAAGTTTGTGCACCCCTGGTCAACTCACATGTTGAGTGAAAATCAATATGCTCCTTCTCCAGAGGACACACCTCTGCACATTTTATTGTAGAGGTACTGTTTATTTGCTGAGTCCGACGTAAGAAAACACCAAATGTAATATTTGCAAAAATTTTGCCAAGTTTTATTGTTTTTTTCAATCCAGTAATTCTGCATTAAAATGTGCAGAAAATGCCAAATTTAAGTTGTTTCTCACTTAAAAGATCAGCGAAATATGTCATTTGATGAGATGTGTTTTAGACCCTGGTTTCTCAAACTATGGGCTGCGGACTGGCGGAGCCCTGCTTCAGTCAGACTGGGTCTCAGTGCTTCTGTCACTGCAGGCCTTGCCCTGCCCCCTTGACTTCACGGCCTGCCCCTTGTGTTAACATTCTACAACAGGGGTGTCAAACTCATTTTCTCTGTGAGCCGAATTGGAGGCCGGACCAAACAAAAAATTTTCAACGTGTGCAACCCCAACCCCAACCCCAACACCAACACCTGCACCCCATACCGGAAAAACAACCTTAACCCTAACCCTAGCCCTAAACCTAACCCTTACCCCAGCCTTAGTCCTAGCCCTAACCCCAACCCCACCCCCAGCCCGAGACTGAATGTTTATGTGCTAGCTGTGGTGTAGTGTTTTACCGGTGGGTTAAAACACTCTGGCTGATGAGGGTGTGGATCTGGGGCAGGTGGCCTTCAGTTCTCTCAGGTGTCAAGGTATTATAAAGTATCATTCATGTCATATATATGTAATGAATGATAATGCCTTATAATATAATGCTTTATAAATGCATTGTGAATGGAAGGGATTGCTATCTATTTTTTTTTTTTTCATTTCAACCTAATTAGCTCTAACATGTTTTAATAGCCTTGCAAACAGCAGGACTAATGGCTTTGTCAATTATGTGTTGAGGTGTTTGAGCTGGTGGTTCACACGCCACTCCGAAGGCTCCAGCCAGCCCCTGTACAGTTAAATAGACGTTGATGGCCTGGCATGATAAGATTCCTACAAGACCCGATTCGAACCGTAACTCATCACCACGTGATAACATCACACCTTCTTATTGTTCTCGAGGAAACAATCGGAGGATTAACGCTTGGTGGTAAAAAAAAAGTGACGACAGGCGCGATAAAGTCATCGAATGTTATCGGCCACGATGGCAGCCGAAAAATCAGACATCTGCCGTATGTCTACAGGGGTGAATGTGAACTTGGCATCGTGCCAAAAAAATAGGTGAGATGTTCCCAGGAGAGACAGCAGTTTCCACAATAAAGCATCTTATCGCTCACATTATCTGAGGCACAAGGGCAAGAAAAAAGTCACCGCAATTTTCCAAAATGACGGATATCAAAAGGATGGACGGCAGAAGTAAACGCTGTACGAGATAATGATTCTGCGGCGGTGCTCGGGCTCCGACTCCAGAGGGCTCATATATTTATGTCAGGGATGTGTGTAGCATATATATCTCCGCTCTCGATGCGGGGGCTTGTTTCGATCTGTGATACAATGTGTTTGGGCCAGACTTGCTTTATCCTGAGCCAATAAACTGAGGTGTTATCAAGATTAGTCATCTCACTGGCCGGCTGAGACGTTTCTCGCACCCTCCTTTTGTTCCTTTTTCGCCATGGTGTGTATTTTGAAGGGGGGGGTAACCAGGCCATCAAATTGGGTGTAAATTACAGCTGAACCTTTGACTTTGAGGTGCGTGCTAGCTCATTCCTCTGCCTCTCTATTGCCTCTTACTGCAGTTATTTCTTGTGGGATGCTGCCCACTCCTCCTAATGGAAAGAAAATTGGAACTCAGACGACCTTTGGAGCGACGGCCATTTTCACCTGTGATGCTGGCTACATCCTGGTGGGCTCTACTGTGCGGGAGTGCTTGGCATCGGGGCTGTGGAGCGGGATGGAGACCTACTGCCTTGGTACTACACCAAATGGGTAACACTTTACAATAAGGGTTTATAAATGATTTATAATCAGGTTGGTAATTAGGTTTGTAAGTCATTGATAAGCAGTTATAAACAAATCATACATTGATACTGGCTTACTATTTGGCAAGATCTCAGATCTCGCTTGTTGCTTAGCTTATCATGTCCCTTTCTCAGGCAGAATGTTAAACTGTCAGCTTCATCAAGTCTTTATTAACATGCTACTACCATTAAAACACCAGATCTTGCCTAACAAACAATAAGCCTGCCTTAATGTTTGGCAAATGTCATAACATGTTTATACCTGCTTATTAATGATTTATAAACTGTCTACAACCTAACAACCAGATTATAAATTATTTATAAACCCTTTATAAGGGCAGTCTTATTGTAAAATGGTATCCTAAAATCTGAAGAGCACATAGTCTGAACCAAAATCTAAAATCAGAATGCTGATTTATTTTATTTTTTTTAGCTGGAAAGTAATGGAGGAATTAGTGTTATGAATTTGCTATCACAGACTCGCTCCAAAAATAAATGTATTACTGTTTTTCAGATTTGGGATGAGTGTAAAATAGTGTAAATTCGATTTTTCTAGAGGGAAATAGTCAGCATGTATGACAGGAATGTGCTGGACTGGTTGTTGACACTCTGCTGATCAATGTAGTTACAACGATTATCGTAATTATTAGATTGTGTTTTTTTTTTCTCAGTGCCTGTTGTCACCAGTTGCATTGTAAGGCGCCAGTATATCGATGCATTGTTAAAGTGCCCAGTGTGGACCTTTTAGTTCACTGTCTGAAAGAAAAAAATGAGTAATTTTTGCTGCTACCCAGGGAATCAATTTTTCCTTCCTCCCTTTCATATTCTTCCTAAGTTTTAAACGAGTATTAAAAAACAAGGGCATTGGATTTGATTTGAAGGTTGTGCAACGCTCAAAAAAAAACCCCAGAGTGAATAGACATTAATATATTTATAAAAATTACAAGTATAACTTAAATCAAACCAACCACAAAGAAAAAAATGAAATCCAAATCATCAACTACAATTACTTTTTCAGTCAAATCAAATCTTATAAACCAAATGACTTACAAAGATATAAAGAAAAATGAACTAAGAATCAAATGCAATCCATAGAAAGGGTCCTGAGGGAACCCAAAGGGCTTCTTTTGTAGGATCACTTTGAAGAACCTTTCCCATCTTTACTTTTTAGAGTCTATCATCCTTCATAATGCTGCCTCTCTTAAAGAGTGAGTCAGAAAGGTTTGGAATCCGCAGGCCCCACCAGGACGCGTTCCCCATGTCTTTTCCCTCTGTTCCCACTGCTTTAATATTCCGACACACCTCCTAAGCTGTTCTGAGCAGGGGGGCCAAAAAACTCAAACTATCACGACAGGAAATGAAGCGAAAGCATTAGAGTAGGAAATCAGGTTGGGCGCAGCCTTTTTTCTTGAGCGTTAGCTTAGCGGCGGCTCAGTGAAGTGTGAGGGGCTCTCCTGGTGAGAGCGATCGTATCATCATTCAGATCACATGGCACCGCAAGCTGCTCCGGATTCACACCCGGTACCACCAGACACCCCCCAACCATCACATCCCCCCCAAAAAAATCTTGCCGCTCCTCATCATGTCCCGTCTAAGCGGTGCGCTGTTCTACATTACGCTTTCCATCATGCGAACCCTCGCAGGAGCGTCTCAGCTCCCAAAACACCTGCCTTATGCATGACAGATGCCTCAATGCTGAAACACCATCTGCGGCGGGCTTGTACGACGCGCCTCGACACAACAGTCGCAACCGCTAATTTTCATAAGTATCCAAAACATGTCTGGGGTGAAGGGGTGGTCTGTTTGGATGGGAATGATTTTACAAGGGAATGTGCGTTAATGTAGTTATTATTACGTTGCCCTCCATTTTAATATGTCACGTTGCTAGAGAGTAGAAAGTGATGAAGTTTCGGGCTTCATAAGGCTACAGAACTTAATTGTAACTGTTCTGGGGGAGGTTTTAAAAACCAATACATTTATATAAATATATATATATATGTGAATGTGAATGAGGCGTATTGCAGTGCAGCCATTCAGAACAGAGGCCATTTACATTTCATTATAGGTGGGTATTAAGAGAAAAAATTTAATACAAGAAAAATTTTGATAATATGAGTAAGAAGAAGAAGAAGAAGAAGATGAAAAGGTGAAAAGTAAAATTCTTTGAAAATGGACAAAATCAGCCTTTATGATGCCAGACACTGGCTGGGACAAGCCTTTATTAATGTTTATAAAGTTTAATGTCAGAAGGATTATATCATGATGTATTTTGATGACTGCAAATATTGTTAAAACTGTCTCAAGAATTCTACGCTTCCATTTGATTATCTAGCCAAGTCACTTACAATATTCCAATAAAACACCATTCGACTGAAATCCATCTTAAAAACACTGTCCTGTGTTATAAAATCAGTAAAATGTTCTAAAGTGGAGTTTGCTCAAAATACTCAAAATATGTGCTTGGAATTTGGAGTGTAGTGTTCATAGACACTTTTGTCTAAGGAGGAGCTACTCATGGATGGTGTTTAAAAATAAACAAAAAAGTATTTTTTTTTAACTTTAAAAATATCTGAATGGCCTACAGAGATGCCGACATCACATCAAACAATATTTTGCATGCCAACCTACTCAAGTTATTCGCAGTTACTTATATGAATTATTTTGCATATACCATTAAATATTAATTATCTACTATGCATTATTTGGAATTTGAGATTTTCTGTATTATCTTGTTATTATTTTGAATTGTCCTATATCTACTATGTATTTTTCCATTAACTTATTACGAATGATCGTTTCTATCTACTGGGAGTAATACTATCCACTATTCATTAGGTGTTATACATTATCCAGTGCCTCTTATCCATTGACATTAAATAACAACTATGAATTATTCCGCGTCTACTATGAATTGTTCACTAACTGCTTTGAATTATTCCGAATCTGCTATACGTTTTTCAGTATCTGCTTTAAATGTAATTACTGTGACCTGATGTGTCCTGTAGTTGTGAGTCTGAGGAACTGAAGTCTGGGCCCACACACAGACCCACAGTTTGAGTGGTTAAGACAACTGTGCAGTGCATGCAGTGTCTCACAGTTGCTGTGTTTAATAAACAGTCTGTGTTTCTGTCCACCAGCGGGCCACTGTGGGGAACCCGAGGGGATTGTGAACGGGCAGGTCATTGGGGAGAATTTCGGCTACAGGGACACAGTGGTCTATCAGTGCAACCCTGGCTTTCGACTCATCGGCTCATCTGTTCGCATCTGCCAGCAGGACCACACCTGGTCAGGGCAGCTGCCGTCCTGCGTGTGTAAGTGACCACTGTTTCCCTGACAAAATGGACTCTGACTCGAACAAGACCTGGAGGGAAATACAAAATTTAGTCTGCCCTGCTTTAATATTCTCTATTCAACTTATTAACCATTAGAAATTAGAAATGATATAATACGAAGAAGAAAAGGAAGAAGAATAGTATTACTAATAATAGTGAACATATTTAAATTATGTTACAATACACTCTGCCCACAAATCAATTCATGGTATTGGATTCACAATTTTTGGTCTTGAAAACCAGTACTTTTACATATATTCCATCCTATTCAGCTGGATGCACTTTAGCCCTGCCCATTCAGTGAAGAGTGTTTCAGCACAGATTGCTTGGTGAATGAGATGCAATGCAGAGCAGCCATACAGAACAAAAAAAGATTTACATTTCATTATAAGTAGAGAATAGGAGAAACTATTTTGTTGGATATGGACTTTGTTATAATAATAATAACAACAACAGCAAGAATAACAACAACAACAATAATAACAATGACAATAATTGTTCACAAATCAGTGCATGATACTGGATCTAGAATTCTGTATTTTTATTGCATTTATTTTAATTTGAATGAAGGAAAATAATGACTATAATCCTGTTTTTGCCCAATGTATTAACTGTATGTAAAGTAAAGTGGCCCCTTATAGTCACACATGAACACACAACAGCACACGGTGTGAACGTCTTTCTCTGCATTTAACCCATTTACCAATGGTCTGCCACCAACAGGGGGGCATACAAGGAGCAACTGCCCCAAATAACAGGGACTTGAACCCTGGACCTTCAGATTAAAAGTCTGTTGCTGAACCGACTGAGCTATCTGGGCTCTATGTATGTGGTAACTAAGCTGCAAAAACAGCTCATTTTGAATTGAACCGAATTGACTGTCTTAAAAACTAGTAAACTGTCTTAACCACTCAGTAAAGTTGTAAAGAGTCTTTCAGTGCAGATTGCTTGGTGAATGAGTTGCATTCAGCACAGCCATTCAGAACAGAAATGATTTACGTTTAATTATAAGTGGATATTAGGAAAAAAGTTTACATACTTTTGGAAAATAATAATAACAATTATTAGTAGTAGTATTAGTAGTATAAACCAAATTTACATTTACGGCATTTATCAGACGCTTTTATCCAAAGCGACTTTCATTCCCTAACTACAGGGGACAGTTTCCCTGGAGCAACTTGGGGTTAAGGGTCTTGCTCAGGAACCCAGTGGTGGGGCGGAAGGTAGGATTCGAACCCATGACCTCTTGGTCCAGAGGCAAGTACTCTACCACTAGACCACCACCACCCCACAAATAATTGTAATGGAAGTTAATGAGCAAAAATCCAGGGACTAAAAGCTGATCAGTTGAATAAAGTCCGCAGAGAATCGTAAGCTGTTCCTTGCTTTTGTTCTATTCCGGTGCGCGGTACACCTGAGCCAGGTAATCAAGGGCTTACTTGGATCAGGTGTGTTGGGCGCTGTAGCAGAAGTTTTCACGGTTCCGGTTTCTTAGAGGATGGGACTGAGAATGTCTGATCCACCGGATTACCTTGACAAACATGCAGAAAATTAGCAAACCCTTCAGCCAAAACAGCCATAAATAAAAAGGGTTCCTTCCATTGGCTTACAGATAAGGACTGAGCTCAGGACTGTGAATTAAAAAAGTAAATGACGCACCATAAGATTGTAGGCATCTCATCATCCAGTGGTTCTTCTAACATCAACTGAATTATACAGGGTTTTTTCCCTCCATTCTTATGGGAAGGCTTTCCACTAGATGTTCATTGCTATGAGGATTTGATTGAGGCCACCAGAGCTTGTACTCTGTGTGGACAAAAGTATCGGGACACTGGATTCAAATACATAGACCTTAATATGGGGTTAACCCCCCCCCCTTTGCAGCTATAACAGCTTCCACTCTTTCTTGAAAGCTTTCCACAAGATTTTGGAGTGGGAATACGTGCCCATTCATTCTGTAGAGCATTTATGAGGTCAGGCACTGATGTTGGATGAGAAGGCCTGGCTCTTTGTGGGCCAGTCAAGTTCTTTCACGCTGAACTCATTTAACCATGTCTTGTAACTGAATGTCTGGAAACTGTTGGACTTCTAGTATATTTGCAATGTGGAGATGTTTGCTTCAGGACTAGATTCTGTTACATGTTTTCATGTAGTCACATGCTAAATATACGGGCATTTTATCATTAACCCCTAAATGCATAAGTGTTTCATGTGATCCCAACAACAAAAACAGAGCCACAAAGAACAAAAAAAGAAACACCACAAGACTACGTAAGTGCAGACAGGACATGAGAGAACAAGAGAGAGAGTGCGAGACAAACCCAAGAGTAACAAAACAACAGGACAGGACAATATTTAGTGTAGTTGATGGTTGAGTGAATACAGTAGTATGACAGATACTGTATTCTAGCAAATCTAGAATACAGGCTGACTTGCTCAGTCTGTCATACCCAAACACTCCACTACCCCAAAAGAAGTAAGACACAGCTAACAACATGACCAGCCATCAGGCTAGATTTGCTACAGGATTGGATTTTCTGCTGATATTGGACCAATACTGATACCTTAAATAGAACCAGATGTGAGTTTGATACTATAGTTATGCCAAAGACTGTGAGGTTTAACTTCATGCAACTTTGATGAATAAGAGCATTTGCATCCTTTTTTTGCCAATTTTCCTCTACTAGCCGTCAGCTGCGGTCACCCAGGCAGTCCGATCTACGGCCGTACAGTCGGTGACGGCTTCAACCTGAACGATGTGGTCAGCTTCTTCTGCAACGACGGCTACATACTGGAGGGTCCTTCCCATGCCCAGTGTCAGGCAGACCGGCAGTGGAGCCACCAACCTCCCACCTGCAGAGGTGGGCTCTCCACGACAAGGCTGCTATCATTAAAGTCCAACTTTAACCACGGCTTCGCTGATGGAAATGGTCTCCCCAACCCCCCACCCCCCCTCCGCTACTTCGTTTAGAGCAGCAATGACCAATTTTAGCTACAAGCGCTCTCAGGCTTTCGCTTGAGCCAAAGGGTAATTCATTCCAATCATTGGCCTGAATTGTGACAATTTTTGCCCTGTGGATCAGGAGATAAGATGAGCTCTTCTCAGCCCCTGTCTGGTGACCTGTGCACATGAGAGCGCTTGGTCTGCTAAATAGGGCTTAGCCGTGGCCATTTAGGGCCTGTCGACATCATGCTCATACTCAGCTGATGGATTCTAATAGTTTGGAAAAAGCTCAGCAGCCACACAGTAAACGTTTTCTGGAATGGTAGACACCACAAACCCCTTCTCGTTACACTGGACATGAAACACACTGTTAAAGTGCTTCAGTACAGAGTTTTGTCATGTTTTAGGCTCTTCATTTACATATACGGCATTTATCAGACGCTTTTATCCAAAGCGACTTCCGTTCCCTAACTACAGGGGACAGTCTCCCTGGAGCAACTCCCCACTGCTCAGGAACCAACCACTGCTGGGTTCCTTAGTAAAACCCTTGGAGGTAGGATTCGAACCCACGACCTCTTGGTCCAGAGGCAAGTATCCTACCACTAGGCCACCACCCCCTCTCCCTCTACGTAGTTCATAGTGTTAATGGCTGCTTGGACTGTTTTCTGTTGATGGCAGATGGCAGTAAATAACAGCAGCATTTACAGTGATGTGACCATTTAAATGGACTGTAAACATAATGAACGGTTCACCGTTTTAAGGTCTTGGGTTAACCCTTAAAAGCCACTGTGATGGAGAAAATGGAGAAGCAAGGTTTTTTTTTCCTGACAGTGATGAAATGTGCTAAAGCGTTACCACCCCTGTGCAAATTACAAATGAAATACTCAACCTAATCAATAGAGAATAAACTTAAATGTGGCATTTTTTTGCTAATTTTAGTGCGGTTTTTATATAGTTGCTGAGTTTTATATAGCAGAAAAATGCAACATATAGTAAACATGCGATAACTTTTGCACAAAATCTTGTGCAAAATAATTCTGCAGGTGCATAATTCTGCAGGTGCACTTCAGGTTTTGTCTGCATTTTCTTGAGTCCGTATACTTTTCTCACTTAGAAAACCCATAAAAAATAAACTTAATACGACTCAAGAAAATGCAGACAAAACCTGAAGTGCACCTGCAGAATGATGTAGAATTATGTATGTAGTTGTGACTTCAAAATAGCTATTAATGCAGTTTCTGAATACATTTACTGTACATTAATATCTATTTCCAGCTGAGATAACGATACTGAGATATTATACTGCTTTGGGGAAATATTTTGTCACGTTTAAACAGGACGTTTTATAGCTGGTACTAATTGCTGGCTCAAGAGTTGTGTGTAAGCACTTCTCAGTAGGTGATGACAGATGGAAGTTCTAATTGAGCGTTAAAATAACAGCTCGGCGTTTACACTGACACAGGTGGCGGCGTTACCGTACGTTAGCCATTAAAAGTGCGATTATGAATAATCAGTCTGTTTAAGATACATTAAATTCAGCCTTTATAGAGGGCTTATTGATTGCATACACCTTGTTAGCGCTTCATGTTTGAATTTTATTTTACTGTTTCCTCAGTGGTCAACTGTACTGACCCTGGAATACCAGCCAATTCCATCCGGAAGAGCAAAATAGAGTTCGGAAACTTCACCTTCGGAACAGTGGTGTCTTATGACTGCAATCCCGGCTACTCTCTGTTTGGGGCGTCGGTTCTGACCTGCCAGCCTGTGGGTTACTGGGACAGGCCACTGCCAGAGTGTATCGGTAAATTTGCAACTGCTCTCATTTCATTCTCTTTATTTTCATCTTCTCTTCTTTATGTTATTATTATTGAAATTGTTTTTATTGAACTTTTTCTGGTCTCCACAAAGTTTGAATGTCGAATTACAGCCAGTACTTACAGGAGATATCAATGAAATTACGTATTTCGCGTTAAGCGTACTAACAGTTCCTCTTCTTTATGTTGACTGTTTTCTGGGCCAGCTTAAACCTCTGGCAGTTCATTAAAAAAAAAAAAAAAAAAATTATGACTGTTGTTATTAATTGACTGACCTTGAACATGTGTTTTAAATTAAGGTTCACTTAAGCTAGTCAACCAGTTCACCACTAGTTACCAGGCAGCAGTTTAAGACAGTACCTGAAGAACACTGCTGAAAAAGTATTGCCCTTTGCTCAAGGGTGCCTCAGTGGGGCAGTCCTGTAATTCAAAACCACAACCTTCTGATTGCAGGAGCAGCTCCCTAACTGTCAGGCCACCAGCTGTCATCCCCAACTACCCCCCCCCCCCCCCCCTCCGTACACACACTACAAAACAACCAAAAAACCTTGGAATTGTCTGAAATGGAAATTGATGTATCTCGGTCTTCATTAAGCCTATTCAGACCTATCAGTGTGGTTTAGGACACAGTCCTCAAATTTATACCACTTGTCCTGGTGTTATCTGAAAAGCTGAGGTTTTCTTCATTTTTATGACTCACAGTAAGTCCTGCTGTGTCCTAAACCATACGGGTTAGTCTGTTTCACCTGAATGAAGATCTGGATGCACTTCGAGAGGTTTGTGAACATATTTTTAATGGAAACATTTGGGCTGTTTGAGTGACTATTGAGTTCTCAGTTCTAAGGAAGCAACATCTGGACATGTCTGTGCTGATCAACAAGATCTGACCTTAGTGGAGATTGCATAAATTAGATCTTTCTCCCCTTTAAAATGGGATTGCATGAGTGTTTTTCAGTAGAGAGGCAACCACTTAACTTTCCCCCAGACTGATAGAACCAGGGCCCCAAGGTGGCGCAGTGGGTAGCACTGTTGTCTCACATCTCCAAGGTTGGGGGTTTGAATCTGGATTGTCCCGCACTCCGGATTGTCCCGCACTCCAAAGACATGCGTGTCAGGTGAATTGGTATTCTAAATTGGCCGTGTGTGTGTGTGTGTGTGTGTGTGTGTGTGTGTGTGTGTGTGCCCTGCGGTGGCCTGGCGGCCCGCCCAGGGTGAGTCCCTGCCTCATGTCCTCTGGCCACAGGATAGTCTCCGGGTACCCACGACCCTAATAGACATTTAGTGGTTACAGAAAATGAATGAATGAATGAATGCTAAAACCAGTAAATGGAAGCGTGGATGGCCGGAACCATCTGAAAGAAGTCTTACCCACCTTGACAAGGTGTTTACTACTGTGTAGTGTTAAGCTAGTGTTAAAACACTAATATAACAATTAAAACAAATAATATTAATGCAGTAAATAGTGGTTTTGTATGTGGCAGAGTGTTCGCTTAACCATTTCCAAACCTCTTTCTTCAAGGAAGCCCAGTATTACTCATAGCTGCCATCAAATATCATCAAATACCTGGAATGGCTCTTTTTACTTCATTCGTTTAAATCAAGAGATTTTTATGGGATTTTATATGTAGGTGGCATTATTGCCCAACCCTGTGATCAGTGTATAATGTCATTTTAATATGTTAGTCCTGTGGATTTCCACAGCTTGTGTATATTTGTGTATATTTCCAAGAAATATACACAACTTAGGAATGTGAAAGCTTTATTGATCCCGGAAGAAATTGCTTATGCAACGACTGCACAGACACACAGAACCACAAACACAAGAACAGTATAAAATATAATATGAAGTCAAAATAAAGCTCTCCAGAAAGTACTCTAAAAAACAAAATGTTGTGGTGAGAGTACTTTCTGTAGAGTTTTATTTTGACTTTATACTGCATTTTATATTGTGAATGTGAACACAAATGACAACATCCATCAAACTCATGTCTCTCAGGACGATAGAGGACGATAGAGGACGAATGTGTCTGTGACCGGGACATATTGTTATTCCACCAGTCAGAGCTACTAAACACAGGGACAGTAATGAAATGCTTTCTGATAATGATAACAGGATTGTATCATTCCTGCAATGAATATAAATAAACACTCACACATACATTATTCCTAACACTCATCATTTACTATATAATATATGTGAGTACAACTGGCCAGAGGCATTTGACCTTTCCATTCAACTGTTTATTATTTACATTTTGTACCTACCATTAATATTCTTACGCGTGGTCATAAAATAACATATTGAGTACAACCTTTCTATAATAAGTATGATGTAAAACTACCTTTTGACTCTCGACATTATTATTTGTTTACAAGGAAGGTTTCCAACTAAGGTGAGAGATTCCTAAAAATCCATTGAGGATGTTTTTTTTTTACAGCACTCAGACGTGTTTTCGGAACGTTTGCAGGCCTTTAATGCTAGTGCTTGGTTACATCCCTCTTAAGAATGGACTTTTGGGGCAAGTGTGTTCGGTACCACCCAAACCATTCGGCTTTTATTTTAGATGAGAAGAGTTTGACTAACTTTTAGATGTGGAGAAGCTGGAGAAAACAGAATGTTCCCTCTGTGAGTCTTGACACTTTCAGCCGGTGAAAAAGAAATGCCATTAATTACACCACTATATTATTTTTATTTTTTATTTTTCTGTGGCTCCTGGAGCTGAAGCTGAGCCTGGTACTGAGGTTTAGTTAGGGAGATGTGCTCATTTGCCTGTGAGGCGCTATAATTGGCTCTTGCTTCAGTTTTTTTTTTTTTTTTGCCACCCCCATCCTCATAATTGGTACATAACCTGGGGAGCCTGGCTCCTCGCTGCACTTCCTCGGTCTTCGACTCATGGTGCTCGGCGCGTGGTGGAGGCAGCACGGCGGCCCGGCATTCCTGTTTTTTCCCCCAAGCGTGCAAAATTTCTCGTTTCTCTTTGTCTGTACGTTGGGAGACCGTCCGCCGCAGCGAGGAAGTGGAATTTTAATGAGGAGGCTGATCTCCCTTGCCAGGCAATCACTCTCCGAAATAGCACAGAAGACTTGCTTTTTCATCATCCGTTTTTGTTCAGGTGCATATTTCAGATGGAGCTATTTGAACCCGCTACAAATGACCTCATTTCCTCCCCGTTTTTTTTTTTTTTCCTTCCTCAGAAGCGACAAACGAAATATCAAAATGTAACACATGGCTTGATTATTTTGTCTAGAATGTGTTGGCAGTGCTGTGGTGAGTCATTACCTGAGGGATGTATGGATGTGCAGTAGGATCATTTTTACCATAAGTACAGTTTTGGGCAAAAGTTTGAACATCCCCTCTCAAATGATGTTTTTTCTATGTCAAAATCATTTAAAACCTCTTAAGTTAAAACCTCTTAACACTTAAATAGGAGGTTTTAACTTAAATAGGAGGTTTTAACTTAACCTTTTTCTGCCAATTCAGATCACAGTTTAACATATTGGGAAAAAACATACTACAGCATCTACACACGCTATATTTTACATGTTTTTTTCAATGTTATATTCCAGTATATGTATATATTCAGTTTCCATATATGTGTATTTAATAAATTGCCAATGTATTACATACATTAAGTTAAAACCTCCTCTACAGTTAAAAATACACTTAAATATGGTGTACCAGATAGCAAGCCGTAGCTTTTAGACATATTTGTATATAATGTATATAATTAAAGTAAATACCTCCCCCAGTTCAAAATATACTTAATACATATATAATAATATAGACAGTGTACATTATTACACTTTTACATTTTTTTTCAGTTTTTTTTTCACAGTGTTGTTTAAGGCAGTGGTTCTCATGAGGTTACCTTTAGAGAATTGAGGATAGTTGCTGAAAGTAAATACATTTACAGTTAATTTACCAACAGAAACTTTTCCACAGACCCTGCTGGGCCTCTTTTGTCAATATGAGCTAAAAGTGCGAAGTGAAAAGTGCCTGTGTAAGAGATATATGATCTCTCTCTATAAATAAATTAAATAAATACAAGCATGTCCAGTCAGCGATGTGCAGCTCTGAAGCATCTAACTGTAAAGTGGGCATTCCACTTTGTTTAGGATGAATGAGTTGAGAAAGAGACGTCTCAGAAATCTAAATCTGAGTTTCTGGAGTGGAAGAAATGAGAAAACAATAACATGACATTCCGTTCAAAATGCACCCTAAAGTTTGCTGACCACAAGGTTGTGTATGAGATGTAAGTGCTGACTCCTCTGTCTTGCCTTTCAGAGCTGGACTGTGGCCACCCCGGTGTTCCGCCCCATGGCGTCCTGATTGGGGACAAGTTCTCCTACGGCTCGACGGTACACTACACCTGCACCGGTGGTCAGCAGTTGATCGGGGACTCCGGACGCACCTGCCAGCTCAGCGGCCAATGGAGCGGCTCGCTGCCCCACTGCTCAGGTCAGGCTCCCTCTGGGACGGGTGCTGGAGAGAGCACGGCGTCTCAGCTGTTATCAGGCCTACCAGCGTAGGCTTTGTATCAGAGAGGGTAGTGGTCAGTAGACGCGGATTTAGTCACACCGGAGGCCTGCTCATTTCAGAGCTGCAGATAAGGGAGTGTGCCGCCTGCTTTTTTCCTTAGAGCCATTTTTATCTCTTTATTCCGCCTGGAGATAGAGGCTGGTGACATTAAAGGAAGAGGGGGGGGGGAAGAAATAGATGGTGAACGAGAGAGAAAAAAGAAAAGAGGAGGAGGAAAAAGAAGTCATACTGTAAATGCAGGAAGCATGTAGCTCTACGGTGGTACGGGAAAGTTTGGTTGAATGTGTGGTTTTTTTTTATACCTTTAGAGATGTTCTTATGCTGAAGTGCTTGGATTTTGTTTCTAAGGTAAATCAGGAGTTGTTAAAGTTCAGGTAAATGATTTACAGCTTAATGTTTTTTGCACTTTTGTCCTAGTTTGGCCCTCTTAACCTTACATAATATTGCAGGCTGAAGCTCTGCTGCTCGGATGCAGTGTGTTGGAATTAAAAATAGAATCCAATTGTAGCCGCCTTGTTCAATTATAGTGTTTAAAAGGCTTCAAATTGGAATGCCGCTGAGGGTTAAATTGGGCTGCCCATCCCCGTTGCAATCTTACCCCACATAGTAAAGTGCAGTTTAAGCCCTAGAGATTGGTAATGCTTTACTTAACGCTTCTGCACAACATTGACGTGACCATGTCGTAAACATGTCATGGCAAATGTTATATGGTGTCAAGAACTGCCTTGATAAATTTTGTTTGGTAATTTAACAGCGTTGTTACCATTAACAGATACCATGTTTGTAGTTAAGACAGCTTATGTCACTATCTCTAGTTACCCATAGTGACATCAAGGACTGTAGTGTTTGCCATAACCCTTAACACTAACAGTACAGATTACATGACGTGATCTGTCATGACAGCTTGTTACAGTTTATGACATCTGTCATGACATGTTTATCGCTATATCTGTCACTTGAAATTGTGAACCAAAAATGATTTAAAAGACTACTATGTCCAGTACTGATGATTCAAATTGCAAACAGTTTAATGGACATGATGTAAAATTTATGTGAAATGTTAATATTAACACATTATCTATTAGGTTTGTTTTTGAAAGTCTTCATTATGATTCTAAAAAGCAGAAAAGAGGCTTAAAACAAAGTAGACTCTTATTCCCTGACAAGATTTAAGTGTAGTCTTTGACTAAAATGCAGTGCATCACTTTCGGAAATGCTTTTAATTCTAGGCTTAGGCTTGATGGAGATCCGGGAAACTGGTCCTGTGGCTGAGTCTGTGCTAACCGTTGACTGCCACTATATCTGTGTTGTATGTAGTAAAACAGACGGGTGGCTGTTGGGCGTTTGTGTGGTAATTAAATGTGTTTGAGTAATGACTCCTGTCTGTGTTTGTGTAGCGCCGCCCCTCCAAGATCATTTGTCTAATTGATAGACCGTCACTAATTCTGGCCTGGACTTGTTCACGTTTAACGACGGATAGCATAAAAACCCATTCGATTTCACAAGCTGGCGCCTCCCTCCCTCCATTCATCTCCTTCTCTCTGTTTCTCTCCCTCACTCTCACTCTCCCCATGTCCACCTGCTTCCCTCCATTTTCGCATCTGCTATCTCTGACCCTGTGACCAGAAACACTTCATCTCACAAAGCTCCGCCCACTCCCTCCTCCTCCACATGTGCCTTCAGACCTCTGCGCTCTCTCTCTCTCTCTCTCTCTCTCTCTCTCTCTCTCTCTCTCTCTCTCTCTCTCCTCCTTTCTCTCTCTCTTTCTTAAAGAAAAAGAAACTGTTCCACAAAAATAAACATTTACACATTTCCCCAAATGTAGTCAACCAGCCAAGACAGGTTTGTTGTCTGTAATTTTCTTCTTAATTTGTATACTATAGCTATGAAAATAGCTACAAGGATAGAACCTCACATTCCATCAGTTTACATGTTGCTAACTGTGTACCTAAATCATCAACTCGAGCAATTTTGCGTAGGTTAAGTTATTTGAAGTAGACTTGCTTATGTAGTTTCTGACTCTGTATGACACACTGTAATCTATACACATAGGTGCAAAAATCATTTTAAACCAGACACCACACCACAATATCCAGTTTTAAACTTTATTTTTTGCGGCTTTCCCTACAAACATACGCAAAATACGTCTTCACATGCGACTGCTGTGCGCAGACTAAAACATATCAGAGCTTCCGGTTAAATGTTGTTTCTAGCATACAGTGCATCCGGAAAGTGTTCACTTTTCCACAATATCCCAAACAGATTAAATTCATCTTTTACCTCAAAATTATACACACAATACCCCATAATGACAAAGTGAAAAAAAGTTTGTTTGAAACTTTTGCTAATGTTTTTTTAAATAAAAACGGTGCATCCTGTTTCCACTGATCATCCTTCAGAAGTTTCTACAACTTAACTGCGGTCCACCTGTGGTAAATTCAGTTGACTGGTCATGATTTGGAAAGGCACATACATTTCTATAAAAGGTCCCATAGTTGACAGTGCGTGTCAGAGCAAGAACCAAGCCATGAAGTCCAAGGAATTGTCTGTAGACCTCCGAGACAAGATTGAGGCACGGATCTGGGGAAGTCTACAGAAAAACTGCTGCAGCATTGAAGATCCCAGTGAGCACAGTGGCCTCCATCATCCATAAATAGAAGAAATTTGGAGCCACCGGGACTCTTCCTAGAGCTGGCCGCCCGTGCACACTGAGCGATCGGAGTAGAAGGGCCTGAGTCAGGGAGGTGACCAAGAACCCGATGGTCACTCTTACCCCTTTTCCACTGCTCTGGTTCCCGTGCCGGTTCCGTGCCGGTTCCCAATTCTGGAACCAGTGCCGTGCTTTTCCACAGAAAAATAATAGGTGCCGGTGCCCTCAAACAAGCACCGAACCGGCCCCTAAACTGTGCTGGTCTAGCAGCGAGAACCCGTGACGTCACGAGCGGTGGGCGGAG
>JBBJLS010000001.1:2187800-2201780 GCA_037577275.1 Bryconaethiops microstoma
GGAGACTGTCCCCTGTAGTTAGGAAATGGAAGTCGCTTTGGATAAAAGCGTCTGATAAATGCCGTAAATGTAAATTGAATAGGAGCTAAAACTAAGCAATAAAAATGTATAGAAAAATATATTCAAATATAATAGTGTAACAAAATATAATATATGCTGCAAAGTGCAGTATCCTAGTTTACTGTTGTTGTATGTAAACTTAAATAACAAACAGTAGGTGAGATACAGTTCATAGAAAATGCTATCCATGAGAAATTCTCTTGTCCTGCAGGCATTTTGTCCCATTTAGGTTCGAATGTTTTATATTTTGGCACACATTTTTATCCAAAGCAAGTCACAGTTTTTGCTTATCACAGATGTTAACAAATGTAGTACAGTACGTTCTGAGAGCACTCACGTATAGTGAAAAAACATGCTGTTGTGATTTAGAAAAAGCCTGACTATGACGTCTGGGCCTCGTCCACCAGGCCCCCTCGTCCTCGTACTGGTTGTTAATGTTTGTGTGAGGCAGATGCTCATTCCGTTCAGGTATCTGATTGCCTTGCTAACCATCGCACCCAAACATAAACAACCAGCATGAGGACGTGGGGCGTGGTGGACGAGGCCCGGACGTTACAGTCAGCTGTACTCAGGGCCGGGAGGTTTGAAAATCTGCGATGTACTGAAACCACAAGTGCTGATCTGCGTTAAAGCGGGGGCTTACTGTATTAGAAGTCTTGCCCAAGGACTCTTTATTGGTGGAGTGTGTCACCCAGGGTAGGAATCAAATCCCACTCTCTAGTTTGAAAGGCAGCGAAATAACCCACTACTCTACACCGACCACTATACAACACTTTTATCACTAAGAAACCATGTATAAATGGTATCACAGGCGTTCCCCTGATAAGCTTAAGTCAGATCAAAACAATCATGCAAAACATGTGTGTAATACTCAGAAAAGCAGATAAAAAGTTTACAAAGCAGAGATGTCTTAGAACACATGTAAAGTGAACACATGTTCAAGTACTGATCATTTTTGCTGGTATACAATTTTCCTGTTGAAAATTCTGTCTTTCACTCCTAACAAACCTCTGCAACTTTTCTAACGCAGGTGCATTTTTGTAAGTCATAAAAGGACATAGACAAGGGCGAGTCAAAAACAGTGTTGAAATGCAGGGCATAACATCTCCCTTGCGCGTTTCTCTACAGCAATCATATTTACACGCATCTTGTCAGATGGATAAATCAGCTTTGAGCCGTTTCTCTCGGCAGCTGGATGCAGAGCGGTCCTGAGCGGCGGGCTTCCTTTGTTGCCTCGGCTCTCTGTTGGGTAAACACTGCCAAAGCACTGACAGGAGCGATCCACCGGCCGCTCGGCTTGAACGTAATTAGACAGTCTCTACAGAACTCTGGCAATTGTGCTGCGGCACGGGGATGGACCTGTGGCTCACCTCGGCCATTAATATAAAGAGATTTGTTGCCGACTCTGGACACATAATAGCCAGACGGACTGACACGAGTGATCAATCTCCCACTGACGAATAATGTGAGATTGATGTTGGCATAGAGACAAAATGATGAAGTGGTTTTGTGTGTGTGTGTGTGTCGGGGGGAGTGGGGGGGTGGGGGGGGTTCTGTGAATTTCATTAAGCCTCTTCACTGTCATTAGCCAATTCGGCCTGTCTCATGACGCAATGCACTTTGTTAATGGGTAAAGAGGAGAGATTAACACTTGGACGCGAGGATGGGTAATCAGGTCTGGAGCGGCATCTCTAATGGATGCTGTTTGGCCACATAAGGGCTCCATTACAGAGTCGTTTGACAGGGCCTGAGACGGAAGGGGGGTGACCTCTTCTGCCCAGGAGGTCAGCCACACAAATTACTTATAACAGTGGGAGGAAACAAACAAGTCCTGTGTCTCAGTATGGTCACTGTATTGCACAATATTCTTACACTGTACAGGCCTGCACACAAAATAGGGGTATTGCGATTATACCGCTTTATGCAATACAATAGGAATGCAATACAATGTGCCATGGTTAAAGATAGGCCGGCACTTAAGACTAGAGTTAGACAAGATCTGAAGATACCACTTCACAATAAGACTACCCTCATAGCGATTGTAAATGATTTATAATTAGGTTGCAAATTAGACAGTTTACAAATATTATTAAGCAGTTATAAAACAAGTTATAACAGTTGTTGCAGGCTCACTATTTGTCAATATCTGGTCTTCTAATGGTAGTAGCATGTTAACAAAGACCTGATGAAGTTGACAGTTTCACATTCTGCCTGAGAAAGGAACGAGATATGCTCAGCAACTAGCAAGATCTGAGATGTTGCCAAATAGTGAGCCTGCACCAATATATCACAACTGTTATAACTGACACAATGACATTACTTTTCTTCTTAAGTTTTATTTTTATTATCATGATTCTTTTTTTTTAATGATAGCTAAATGTAAAACTTTTTAATTGGTTGATCAGGAGCTATTGATTGTTTAAAAATAAATTGATTATTGTGATCAAGTCCCCTCTGTAATAAATGGGGAGAGAGAGAAGACGGTTGAGTCACCTTTAAAATGTGACAAGTTCACACCCCCCTGTTGGTCCAGCAGTAAAGTGCTGACCTTTGAATCAGAAGATTGCTGGTTCAAATCCAGTGCAAGATTTATTTTGCTCATAAAACCAGTGGCTGGGTGTCTCCATGCAATCACACGCAGCATTTTCTCATGGAAATGCACCTAGTTTATAACTGCTTATTGATGGTTTATAAACTGTCTTTTACCTAATTAATAACCTGATTATAATTCATTTATAAACCTTTTATAAGGGTAGTCTTATTGTAATGCGTTACTGGTGCTTTAATAAAGAATCAGGAGAAAGAACAAGAAAGAGAAATGAAATGTTTGGGGGTCTGTCACCAAACAGAGCTAACAGGTGGAGATCTTGAAGATAAGCTGGTATGAATGAATGGAAGATTTTTTTTTAATAAAGGGAATGGCTTTGTAATCTGCCCGCTGTCATTAGCGTGGGAGATAGCGTCCCATTGTCTGAGCTTTGGGCATCTGTGATGAGCCAAGGTGACCCAAGCCCTTCAAACGCGGCAGGCGACCGAGCATCAAAATGAAAGCCTAATTACACGAATTAATTACTGACGTTTAACCATTCGGTTTCATGTTTACACGCATTGCTGTTCATGAAGTGTGGGTTTGGGAATCAGATGGGTTTATTACCAGTATGCAGATGTTAGGAGACTATGTGGAGGGCGTCATTAATGGACAAGAGTGGAGGAAGCTATAAGGCCATTCCAGAGAGAAAAGATAGCAGCGACATAGGAGAGTGAGAGAGAGATGGAGAAGAGAAAGAATAAAAAGTGAGGGAGAAAGAGCTCAAGGGGAAAAAATGCCAAGAGAATTGCATAGGGATGGAATATGAATTCTCTTACTCTTATCTGGCCTTCATTATTGTTCAGAACAGAGTTAATACGGAGCTGCCGATACCGTTGGACCAATCAGAAACAAGCACCATTTTCCAGCCTATGCAGGTGTTTAAACCTTAAAATTAATTATTATAGATGTAGCAATTTAAGTAATTGCATAGTTAAATGATGCATCCAAACGTCCCTAACATTGTTCTCTGTTTTCACTGTCCAGTCAAAATAAGCCTTCACCCGTTTAATTCTAAAGCTTTCGTTTCCACAGAACTTCGCATATACCACAAAATATTCTGACCTAACCTGTGAAATATAAACTTCCTTTTGGCTGCACTAATCTAGACTTTGCTGAATTGATTCGCTGTTCATTTTCCACTTTTTCTCACGAGTGTGGACCTCGTGGACATCAGCGGCCGAGTGTGTGACTCCAGAGTCCAGATTAAACACTGTTTAATTTGATGAAAGCAGGGAGCGAGAATAAAGTAAGGATAAAAACAAGAACGTGGGGAAATCAATTAAAGGCAGGTTATGAGAACCATGACTTGAGTTTTGAACCCGACCCAAGACTGGAAACTCATATCTGAATGCAAACATACAAGCAAAACAACAAAACACCCCGCCACTTCACAAAAACTGGTTTAACAGTTCATTAAAACTGGTTATTTCCCACTCAGTAAATCCTTAAGGAGGGTTCCAGGTCCATATAGCAGTTCCATACTGAGTAACATTTGAATTCAGATCAATGTTTGCACTTCCGATTCCTTCTGTTTCTTCCAACGTCACTATATATGCAATGATAATGTCATTAAAATACAGACACACATGCGCACGCACACACAAACACACTCACTCACTCAGGAGCAATAAGCTATGAGGGATGAATGCATATATAAACAATAATATCTGAAGAACTTCTAAGGGTTACAGAATAGAAGCACGAACACCATGATCACAACCTCAGCTGGAGGTGGAGGTTTCTTTGAAGATCTTAATTCCAATGCACACCTTTGTCATGTGTTTGGGTCAAAGAGGATTAAGCTGCAAAGTGATGCCTGATACCACATTCTCAGTGTATGTAGATTTATTTAATGCTTCTTCACATCATTTTCTCTTTTCACTTCTCAGCCCCCAAACCCCCTCAGTGCTGCTTTGATTATTGAGCCTTGGACGTTCTTAATAAACAGATTTGTTTAAGCATATTGGCTTGGCCCTGAATAGCAGAGCGCTTATATAACCCTGATTGCTGTCTTATTGTCTCTAGTGTCCTGAGATAGCTTTGATAGCAGCTTTTGCTCACCTGGAGTTTGAAGCAATCTTGGTTGATTTTGAATGTTCTCTGCTGAAAATTAATTCACTGGAATTAAAATACAATCACTTGTTGCTTTAATAACCAGATAATAATAAGGTTTATATACATAATCCCCTGGGTTACGTTCCAAGAGCACCTGTGTATAGTAAAAAAAAAAACGCATTGTGTTGTGGTAAAAATAAAATGCCTAAAAATGCCTATTTTCATAGTGTGAATCCTTAATATGCCCCAAATATGCTCCCAAATACTTTAATTTCATTTTAAACTCAGTTTAATACATTAACCTTAACGGAAATATAAAGGTAAGCCCGGAATCGTACTGTACAGATTACACTGAACTCCCGCAGTGCTACAATGTAAATACCAATATTACCCCTGTATAGACTGCACTGTAATTCATGCACGGGTATTTTCTTTGGTATGTGCTGTCGTTTTCTTTGGTATAAACAGGCAAATACAGTAATAAATTAGTGTAATTTTTAATACAGAAAAATACAGTAAAATGTACAGGTAATCACCAATAATTTTTACATCAATAATTTACTGTTCGCCGGGCGCCGTGTCTTGTTCAGGGACTTCAGGAGGACTTGTATTGTAGTGACCCTCCTGTTAAAACAGAATCTGGACGGCGACTGAGCTCAACAGCTTCTTTTAATTTAATTCACAGTGATACAAATACAGAGCTTTAAGAAGAGTCAGGGCGGACTGGCAAACTGCTCGTTCTGGAAAAGAACGGCTGTCCGGTGCACGGCAGCCATTGTCCTGTCTTTCTCGGCCGAGATCCAGACCTCTGCACAGCTGGTGAAGAAACTGCAGGCTGTTCTTTTAGTCCCAGTCCGCCGCTGCCCTGAGCGCAGCTTATTTAACCATGTGTTCTCCCGACGGTGCACAAACATTTATACAGTTATATTTTAGATGGAAATGTAGCTGAATTTACGTTAATATTAATGTTACAAAATTAGTCAATTATATTTTCTTAATAATTTAGCATTAAAATGCGTGAAGAATTATATATTGCCACGAAAAAAGCAAAAGTAATGTGGAGCATATCTGCCGTTTCTGCGAATTTTTCATTTCCGCTAAGTTTTTGCCAACATTTATTAGTTTGGTTCTAAGAAAAAAATGACTGAATCCGAAACACTTAAATTTCATTTTAAAGTTAATAAATTACCCTTAATGAAAATGTAAAGGTAAACCAGTACAGGCTCTGGACAATTTACACTGAACTGCCATCTCCCACAATTAATTCATGCAAACATGTTTTCTTTGGTATGCGCTGTCGTTTGCGTTTTCTGTGATTTAATGTAAACCAATATTTTTTACAGTTTAATAATTTACTGTTCATCAGGCGCGTCTTGTTCAGGGGCTTCAGCAGGAGTCGTATTGTAGTGACCCGCAGGTTAAAGCAGACACTGGACGGCGAATGGGCTCAACAGTAATAAAATGCAGGGCTTTAAGAAGAACAAAATGAAAAACAAAATCAAACCTCCTGCCTCTGAGTACAGCAGTTTTTTTCACCATCCCAAGACGCACTTTTTTTGTGTTTCTCTGAACAGTACAAAACATTTATACAGTTATATTTTATATGGAAATGTAGCTCAATTTAATGTTTATGTTACAAAATTAGCAAATTCTATTTTTCTTAACAGTTTAGAACTAAAATGCATTAAAAAAAACATATTGCCACGAAAAAAGCAACAACAAAAAAAAACGGAGAATATTTGCAATTTCCGCAATATTGTGGGGATTTCCGCTTACAAATATCATCCGTGTAAGACTGATTCTGCGACTCCTCACCCATATAAAGCTGGGGGATTACTATATCTATATGTGTGTGTGTGTGTGTGTGTGTGTGTGTGTGTGTGTGTGTGTATATATATATATTAAAAAATAAGAAAAATTTAATCGCGATTAATCACATTGTTATGCACAAAATATAATAATTTAAAAATAGTGTATTGCGCACTTTTCTTTTTAAAGTGCTGCTATATGAACAAAAGTGCAATAACATTTGGTTTGCAAACACTATAAATAAATAAGGAGCTTTTTAACATCAGTGTTCCCTTTAACACAGTTACACAGTTACAGTTCAAATATTTCTGTAAATATCAACTTAAACATTACTGTAATCAAATCAAATATAAAACCAACACTATCTGCCATTGTAAGGCATTCATGTTTGATCTAGTTTGTTACAGAAAAACAAGTTCCCTCAGAGTCCAGAGCATTATAGCAGCTGCAAAGGGGGACCGACTCCATATGAAAGTCTGTGTATCTGAATGCAATGCCATTAAAGTCCCTGTTGGTGTAATGGTCAGGCGTCTCATTCCTTCTGTCCATATAGTGTATGTTAACTTGTGGGCATTTGTATTGTCCATCATAAGAATTTACAAGTTTTCAGACATAAGTTTCCTCTCAAATCAGGAACATCATGAGGAATCTGTCCTCTTTGCTGCTGTACTCTTCTGAGAAGACTTTACACTATGGTTGGAGGATTTGATCATGTTCAGCCACAACCGTAGGTACTGATGTTGGATGAACAGTTCTGCAACATGGAAGGTGAAACCATTATAGCTGTAAAGAGGGACCATATTAAAGTCTAGTGTCATTTAAGTCCCTGTTGGTGTAATGGTCAGTCGTCCCAATACTTTTGTCCATATAATATAGACAAAAGTAATGGGACACCTGACACCCACGAAACCCAGCCGAGACTTAGAGCTACGTGTTGCGCACAACCATGAGCACAAAAAAGCATATAATAATAACATGATAATAATGCGTTAACATGCCCAGCCCTAAAAAAAATATATATATATATATATATATATATATATATATTTTTTTTTTTTTTTTTTAATTTTATTTTATTTTTTCCTCATTCCATTAGCCTGGATATTTAATTAGCTTCAACGCTATTCTGAATGCATGCCATCTTATGGAAAGTTCCATGCTGTTCTATGCTCTCCTTACAGCATGGATCACAAAGTCAGGCAGTTGCTTCTCCAGAGTTTACACCACAGCTTCAGCGTCTTCCTTCTTAGAAGGACCATCCATTAGCTGCTGGATGCTCCACTTGGGAAGGGGCTGGGGGTTGCTATAGTAGGACCCCACTACGTGCTTTTCATTTATCTCTAAAATGCCAAACCAACTTTGCCCTGTCAAGTATTGGAAGTTGTTCTTGGTTCCCAAGTTTCAGTAGCTGCTCAGTCTTGGCTATTGGTCTTTCCAAATATTCTACTTGCTCTCAGCCGAGTCAAGACACGTTAAGTCACCTAGGTTTGTTGTCATTTCAGAGATGTACACAGAACAGAGTGAATGGACAATGGAGCAAACACCACAAGAATACGTGAGAGCAGAGAGGACAAAATACACAGAGTGCAAAGAGAGCAGGAGAAAGAGAGAGAGAGCAAGAAAAATAAACACAAGACAATATTTAGTAAAGTTGACATTTGAAGGAATATTATTACAGATGCAGTATTATTGTCACACAAACTTTATTCTAGCAGCGGATTCGTTAAATGTGCAAAAATGCAGAATGGAGGTACATGGCACTTAATAATAAAACAGATAACAGGATAGAGGATGTGCAGTGTATAATTAATAAAGGATGTTTACAGACGCAGTTGTGATGTAAGTGTAGCTACCTTTCTGAAAAAAAGTCCTCTTTCATACAAAATCATTGATTAAACAAGCTTGTTTAGAACATGGACAACGGTGAACAAGCTCTGACACTGTCCACCTGGTAACCAGTCATATGCTTGCCAAATGTCATTTTTATTTTAACCACAGATGCAGTGTCGGCAAGCCAAGTGAATCAAGTGAAACAGCCGTGTTTAAAAGAAATATGGCCTCAGTGGAAATAGTTTCTATTTGGGGACCTGATAAGGGGAGCGGGGAGGTGATGACAAAATTTTCTTCAGCCTCACTGGACAAAAATACATGTCGTTTGAGATCTTGAATGAGAAAGAGAGCGTAGCAAAGAGGGGCTGAGTGAATTGGTGTGTTGTGCTCAGCTCTCCAATGAAATGAAATGTGATCAGTTTCGAATAGTAATAAAAAGAACATCAATTCCAACATCACTGGACTCAGTGTTGACTTGGACTTCATCCTCTTGGGATGTAGTCTTCATTTGTTCTCCAAGTTCTTTGGATTTGGTCTTGAGTTGGACTGCAACATTTTTGGACACGGCCTTGACTTGGACACAGTCTTGATTTGGACACAGTCTCGACTTGGACTCCAAGCTCTGGACTTGGTCTTAATTAGGTCTCAACAAGTCATTTTCTTGGACTTGACCAGTGTGTATGTGACGATAGCTCTACTAGGTGCTAATATTTTGTTTATAATTATATTTAGTGCTCAGCTACATGTTCTTCAAAAGGCCTTTTTTCACCATGTTCTTGAACTTTCAGCCAGAGATACCAAAGATACCAGTTTCATGGTTTTGGGATTGAGATTTATGCCAACAGCACCTAACAGTGCTTAAAAGTGCATGGACTTTTAAATGAAGAAAAAAGAACAATCAAAACCAATATACTGATTTTTGCTTCTAAAATTCAGAGAAAGCTTCTTTGTGAGAAACTAGGCTCCTTCGTTTTGTATACCATACCTGAAGTCAAAAAGTTGTGTCTAACTCTGAATTCTGAGCTGTTTTAGTCACTGAAATAGCTTTTTCTTATTCACGAAATCCATGTGAGAGTGGCGCACAGAAACTTGTACATGGATTTGTTATAAGCAGAGTAATGCTGTCTTTACTGGGCTTCCTCAGGAAGCAGTACATCCTCTACAACGTGAGCAAAATGCAACGGCATGGATTCTGACTCAAAGAAAGAGGCTGCACATCACCATGTTCTGATTTTAAAGGTCTTTTGCTTGTGTATAAAGCTCTAAATGACCTTAAAGCGCATGAATACCTCACTAAATGTCTGTCTTTGTTTATACCTCTCTTTAAATTAAATTATGATCTGATTTTCATATATCGTTTTAAGCTGCTGTTGCCATTTTGGAAAGGGTTTTTTCTCTTTTTCTGCAACATTAACAACAGTAGAATAAAAACACTGAACTCATCTTAAAATGTTGATCAGTATTGAACATTGTCAGCTGAAGAAAGCATCTGAAAAGATGTCTGATAGACTTAAATGTATATTGTGGAAGCTATTAGTTATCACTTTTCACTGGGTCTGGAGTTTAATAAGAAGAAATACTTGACTGAAGAACGTTCGTGTCCTCGTCCAACAGTGATCAGCTGTGGAGATCCAGGAGTTCCAGCCAATGGGCTGCGCTTTGGAGAGACCTTTACCATCGGCCACGGTGCCTCGTACGCCTGCCAGCCGGGTTACCTGATGGAGAATGCCAGCAGCAGCACCCGCACCTGCACCCACAATGGCACCTGGAGCGGCATCCTGCCCACCTGCCAAGGTACAAACTTTTCACACCAAATCTTCTCAGTTCTAGGCAGATGAAGAACTATGGCTATTTCCATATCTTCACTTTTAAACAGATGTCTTCTTGAGTATATGGGTGAGAAAATGTTTTACACTGTCTAAAGAACTAAAGCACAGTTTATTCACTCTTAGCGTTAGTGGTAATCTGTACCTGATCTTTTGTCTGATTTAGTCGTTTGGCACGGGATAAGAATTTAAGGTGTGGGTTACAGAGATGGGAGTGTCTCCTTTATCTACATATTACAGTCAATAGCCAGTACATTCAAGGTGGTAAGTACTATCCGCAAAGGAAGTTCTGGACTAGAGTGCACCAAAATTAGCACATGACATAAGCTGTCATAACAAAAAACATACAATGTCAGGCCATTTCATGACAGCCAATGACATTTTTGGTTTGGTCATATTAGTGTTATTGTTGTCATTAGTTTGGGATTTCATTTCATTATTTTTTGTTTAGAGTTGTATACTTCATGGCAGTGCTTGATTTGAGGCAGACCAGTTCCTGCATACATTCAGTAAAATATTAACTATTCAGAAAAAGCGTAAAAACTCTTTTTCCACTGAATTTGATTAAATATTTACCAACTTTGGGCTTCACACTGGGTTCATTCATTTTATAGGCAGTAAAAGGTTATAGAGTCTTTCCAGAATCTCTTCGTGGGACACAAGCAGTCTGATATGATGGGTTTATAGACTAATATTACTGGGAAACACCAGTGATAACTGCATTGCCTCATCTCCCCATGTAAAACTAGTCCCTTTCTAAAGCCTAGTTGGATCTGGATTGGTTTTATCTGTGGAGGCGCCATCATTTCAGAGATTACTGACAAGAGTGATTATATTCCAGTACAAATCTGCCTGTCTGTAGGGTTTCAAGTCTGCTCAGTAATAATTTTAAAACTATCTTCTATAATTCACAGAACCTGTAGTTCCCTCAGTATAGTGGTCCAACCTCATGGTAATGACATGACATGACAATGACCCCCTTTCTTCCAGCTAACCACTGAAATGGAGCCTGACTTAGCAAAGTTTCTTTATCTTCAGTCTCAAAGCAGGACCACTGTAATATATATATTCGGTGATGACCTTCTTAGAAGGAGAATGAAATGATCTGCAAAGTTATTCTCAAATGTAGCAATGTGATTTCATTTAGTGAGCCCAATTTATTGAGCTTCTGTCTGATAGTAGCTTGCTACTTTTTTGTCTGGTCCTATAGAACTATAACCTTAACTTTGATACAAAGTTCAAATCCCTTACGAGTGATATTACTAGACCGCCTGAACCAGCTTGAGTAGAGCTTTATGTACTTTAAGGTACTTTAAATTGAGATCATTTGTTATCATTAGGTGTGATCTTTAGGTATTTCCATGTATCTCCACTTAAGGCTTTTTCCATAGGCATACAGGAACTATGCTGTACCTAAACCATTCGGCAATGGCATGCAAGTTGTATCACGCTTTGGTTTCCAGTGTGTCTCAGCCCGGAAACGGCCATTTCTGAAGCATCAGCAGCACAATTCTCTCCCCACAGTTTATGGCCAGTTGTCTCAAAACCACGGAGTCGAACCAGTGGAAAGTTTTTCTGTGAGAGACGTTTTTTTTTTTATTGGGTCTTTTAGTATTTATTCTACTGTTCGATTTTTGTGTTTTTTCTTGGCATTCTTTAGCCATGCCACCAAAACCTAACCCAGCTAACTTGTTAGTGATGTCCTGGTACACCTTCAAGATCATTTTGTTAGCGTCATTAAAAAACTCCCACTGGAACTTATCCTTGAACTTCGTTGTCATCCCAGTTGTTAGTTTGTGTAGTTTGTATCTCCATCTCCACTGTTTTTTTGTTTTTTTTACAGAGTCCACTTTAAAAAAACAGCGGCCTTGTTCCATGTTGTGATAACAATATTTTGACCCATCAAAGAGCAGTGATGCAGTTAGCTTGGCTCTGGCCTACTTTGGGCCCTGCTGTTGAGCACTAAGGGTCACTTTATTTGTAACGGAAAAACATTTGCTCGCAGTGCTGCACGATTCCTTCAGCCAGTGGGAAAGCGCGGATTAGATGTTGTTATCCAGGGTTTAGCAAGAGAAGCAACCTCAGCTGCTCTGGCCTCCATACTCTCAGCCTAAGAGTTTAATTACAGTATTATATGGTTTATTGCCTGTTTTTGTCCAGACTACATGTTCCTTATTCGGATACTCAAGTTCAGATGTCCATTATGTTCTAAATACAGTGTCCATACCTGCTTCCTCCCATTTCTGTGCGTTTTTCTTGGGTGAGCTGCCTTCAGGAGACTTTACAAAATAAGCAAGCATCCGTTGTCGTGCGCCTTTGCACTTTGCCCGCTCTAAGTTTTGATGCTGTGGGATTTTCAGAGATTTCCAAGGCTGTACAGAGCAGACGCGAACACCTGTCTCTCTGTAGCGCTGCCAAGATACAGCGCCGCCATGGAAAAACAGGTCATTGTTGGAAATCATCAAAGAGCAAGAGTTATTCCTCATTTTTTTGAGCAGAGAGAGAGAGGGAGAGAGACTTCATGAATAAGTTATACCGGCTCCACCGTCTGCCAGCTCACCCAAATGACCACTGACTCCCTCTGCCCTTCAGTCACTGAGCAAACCCAAACGGACCTTAACAATCAGCCCACTCCTTCAACCTCAGATCACCCCATTTCAGCATTCATGCCTGTCCTGCATCAAAGCTCTTCTCCTGCACTCCAGCACTCTTCCCCCACTTGGGAGCAGCTCCTGCTGAACCCAGTTCATACCTACATTAAAGCCACAGTTCCAAAAAATAACACACCAAGTTTTCTCTCTGGATATTTAGGGTTAAGTCCCAGTCGCATCTGCGTTTGCCGGCAGAATTGCATTTGCAAGCGAGTGAGATTACGTTCATTTCAGTTGAATTACACCTGGATGAGCAATTACATGTCACACTTCAGCGGCAATACATTCATAATTCATAGTGCTCAAGTGTCACGAGTTAACCATGAGAATCACATCTCACGGCCGTGAACTGGTAATATATTCATTTTATAGTAGTTTGGGCCCACCCTCAGATTTAAAAAAAAAAATATGAACAATAGCTTGCTCTTTCAAAATTTTATTACAATGAAATATTATAAATACTTGAAACAGATTTACTTGTTTTTTAGTCTGTAGTAACACATTATTTTGTCAGAAAGATTCAAACTGTAGTGTTTGGAAGAGAGACAGAATTAAGTCTTGGCTTCCCCACTCTTTAGATCTTTCTCCCATTTATCTGCAGAGATTAGCTGGACCAACAAGTTCAAAATGAGTTTCCAGCAAATAAGACTGAACTGTTTGCTTGAAAAGGTGCTGGGTGGGTTTGGACAAACGTTATTTCCAAAATTAGCAGGAAAGTATGCTGAGAATCTGTGCTGCTGTGACAAAGGCAAAGGGGGTGGCGGGTATTTTGATGAAACACGTACGTATTTCAAGTGTTTTGTTGTAATAAAATTTTGAAAGAGCAGCATATTGGTTTTTTTTTGTTGTTGTTTTAGGGCTGGGCAAGTTATATAGGCTGGCCAAGTTTACATGTTATTATCGCGTTATCGCATTATTTAATTAACACTGACAATTATTTCATTAACACTGTTTTTCATTACTATTATATTATAGAAGTAGTGGGACATTTGATCATTACACGTTCACGCGGATCAGCAGTCGTGGTTTCAGTCCATCGCGCATTTTCGAACCTCCTCTGAGAACAGCTGACGTCCTGACAGCTGTACTCAGAGACGGGAGGTTTGAAAGTAGCCAATCCGAGAACGTTATTTATTTCTCCTTGCTGCTGATTGGCTGC
>JBBJLS010000001.1:2216535-2244553 GCA_037577275.1 Bryconaethiops microstoma
CAGGTGACATGACTGAGACTTGTACCTGAAGTCAGACGTGTAGAGGGTGAAGAGGAAGGGTGATAGGACAGTCCCCTGCGGCGTCCCCGTGATGCTCAGGATGTTATCCGAGCGGCAGCTCTTCAGCCGGACATGCTGTGGTCGATTTGTTAAATAGTCCGTAATCCAAGCTACCAGTGGGGCGTCCACCTGCATTTCCGTGAGCTTATACCCCAGCAGTGATGGTCTGATTGTGTTAAAAGCACTAGAGAAGTGAAAAAGCATGACCCTCACAGTGTTCCCAACAATGTCCAAATGAGAATAAGCCTGGTCCAGCAGGTAGATGACTCTCTTAATAAAGTGGCTGATGCTTGACTACTAGCTAGTGCTGGATGTCAGGATAGTTTGTCAGGTTTGTCAGGTTTAGTTTACATTTGAGAAACGATGGCTTAACTTAGATGGCCCAGTCTTGGGACCTTCCTTTTGAAAAACCCAGATTAGTTATCGCCTGTTCCCATTAAGGTAGGTCTCATTCGTCACACATAAAGAAAGACATGACATCTACTACAACGTTTTGAACATTAGACTCAACACGCTTGGAGGAGAACACAAATCACAGATTCTGTTATGTCAGTTAATATATGGCTATGTTGTCTAACATAGTGCTAACTCATCCCACCAGTTCCAGAGAGGGCAAGGCCTGTTATGCTGTGGCATTGCTGGGAAATGGCTTCGCCATGTCCTGACAATAGTATGAACACTTTAGCACTTACTCACATGCACTCAGATCTTCCCTAGGCATTGCCCAGAGGTGTTCATGTGTAAGCAAATGTATGACTCCTTCAAACCAGACATTAAATTGAGTTTTTTCTTCCAGCCCCCAGTACAAGTCTGTGCAATGTCCAGTTGAGACCCTTAGTGAATAGAGCAGGTCATTTTCCAGAGAATTCACAGAGAGCAAGTGGGTGAGTTGATTACGTTCCTATGCAACATCCCGTGGTGGCGAAGAAGAGTCATTTACACAAAGACGCCAATGCAAATGTCAAACTGGACAGATGACAAGATTCAGGAAGTTCTGTCAGAAAGGGATAGCACCAAAATTGTCAGACAAATTCAAGGAACAGCAACAGATTTGGTTGTTTATGACCAAATTATGAACCATCTGCTTGGCTGCGTCACATTCTGCCAACTTTGTGCTCCTCCCAGGCATCAACCATTTGTGTAAACCACACGAGAACACGTACGACACAGAAAATGTCCTGCTATGAGCTACATGTGGGCAACTCTAGACAATGTCCAGACTGGATTTTCTAGACATTCTCTGAAGTTCATGTGTGGTAAACGAAGAAAAGCTTCCTTTTTGATTACCATCCTTTGGGCAGTAGCTAGTGTCTACGACCATTAATATGCGAGAGCTATCTAGCCGTCCATTAACAAAGCTAAAAATGGCTTTCTGCTTAGCCTTCAAGATCAGAGCTCTAAAATCTGCTAATCCACAACACACAGTTCAGGTTTTTTTTAACAAAACTGAGCCACAGTGTCTCGTTAGATGTTTTTTTTTGTTTTTTTTGTAGAGCTGTCCAACCTCAACAGTGGCTGCAAAAGTATGTATTTGTGGGTGGTGCCCACAATTAACTGACCAAAAAAGGAGTGTTTGGGCCCTTTTGGTAAATTGTGTATCTCTGTGAATCCCACCGGTTGCTGTGGCTGTGCCCTTGCTGAACTTTGGGCAGGGAGGAGTGTGTGGCAAGTGACAGCTGGTGTTGAAACGGAGCTGAGGCATGCAACGTGAATCAGTGGTTGCCCTGTGTGCCGCAGTCACTGAGGCTGAAGCCTGCTTGAGATTTCTGAGCGCCGTGTGTCTCCCAGCTGTCTGTCACGGGGAAATGACTTTTCTATCCGCTCGCTGACTGTATGGAGTGGAGCGAGGGGAAGAAAAAAAGCCCAGAGTCAAAATTGGCTTCCACTGATGTCAGCGTGACACATGAAATGGCTTCTTTTGTACGACTCCCTGGGTGTCAGACTGAGTCCGCTCTCAGGCCCTGTTCTAACTCCCCCCGTCCCCTTGACTGTTACACCACAGAACCGAACGGCTTCCATTCAGAACATTGATGTTATTTCTCCAGACTGACCGCACCAATTTATCACTCAGTGGTTGAGGTTTGAAAGCCAGGTCTGCCTGGAATGATGGACACATTGTATGTAAAATGTAAAGGATTCTGATTTTACTTGAGGTTATTTCATATACTTCTGACTATATATAATAAATGAGAGAGAAAGAGAAAGAGAACTGGCCATTAACCTCCATTCAAAGTTAAGAAAGTTCTTTCCTACTCCTGCAAAGTCATTGTACATATATATATATATATATATATATATGTACAATGACTTTAGTATATGTATATATATATATACTAAAAGAGAGTATATATGATATATAATATGCATATATGTAACATTGTCATATAATATATAATAAAATTAGATACATATGTGTATACATATACATATATATATTTCTCAGGATTTATCTTTTATAGCTGCAAGTATTGAACTGAACAGCTTTGCCGTTGTTTTTAAGAACTGCTGACAATATTGCTGACTAATTTCCAATAAAAAATAAAAATATTGTTCTTTAAAGCGTAATTTCAAAGGAAATGACGACATCAAAATAAGAGAAATGATGCAGTGTTTACAGAACTTGAATAATACAAAGGAAACTGAACCCAAGATCCTGCAGCCAAGAGGGTCCCCTATTTGGAAAAAAAAAAATCAATGGGCCTTGAGAGACAATAACACACAACTGTCCGAGATTTCTGTCACAGAGGTGCCCGGTATTATCAGCAATATGACAGCTATGCAGGAACTGGATGACACCGCTGGCCTCCCCGGTGCTTAAGTCATTCCCTATTTCGATTCATTATTGTGTCGAAAAGCGGCCTCTGTTTAAACATGCCCGCAGGATGAATTGGAACGTAGCAAGGGAAGAATTTTTCATTTCTTATCAGCCCTGTCTCCGAAGGGCCTTCAGCGCCAGGGCTGGAACTGGGTAACCATAGGGACAAGCATAAGAAATTCACTTGTGTTCAGATTCTCAACGTGTGCGGAAGGCTCATGAAATAGCACCTCCAAAACACAGAGCCAGGTTTGTTGTGGGTGATACATGCACTGTCCACTGTCATAATCTTTGAAAGGATATCTGCTCCAGACACGAAAGTGGAGGAAAGCATTTTCAGGAGGCCATCAAAATCACCAGGGCGGTATCGCCATCTAGAGGACCATCATGAAACTGAAGCGGAGATTGGTCCCGGTTATGTAAGCGCGACTGAATTTTAACCCTTACTGTGGGAATGTTCACATTTTCAACAAGCTGATGTCGCTGAGTTTGAATGAAAACAAATAGCCACCAGTTAGCTCAATGCAAAAGACATCATGCCTTCTTTCGTTCTTACATTGGTTGCATTCTTTCTTTTTTACCCATGTTAGCATGTCTGATCATTCCTTGTCCTGTTTCATAGAAATATATATCTAAATATATGAATCCTGACGTATTCACATAAAGGTGTCCAAAGTATTTCACTTGGGTGGAACTTGGACATGTTGGTCTGAAAAAAAAAAATCTGGACCATAAGCCAAAGTTAAATGCAAAGGACAGAAAAAAATAACAAGATCTCCATAAATAACTGTGAGTGCTCCATGACACCCAGCTGGCCTAGCACACTTTGGGCCAATTAGCTAATGTTACATGTCGATTACATATCCCAAAAAACATCTGGTGCTGCAAAGTATATTATCTATGCTGTATACGCACACATATTTGAAGGAGTTTTCGCCAGCTCAACAGCAGTTATCCAGCTAGCAAACATAGAGCAGGCTATGCTGCCTGACTAACGCTTCTCATCCTCTCTTGAGAGTTCGGATTTTCATTGCTCAGTTTTCTTCTGGCTCAAAACCATGTTTGACATCACTTCACTTTTCACTTTTGTTGTATTATCCCATTCTAACTTTCATTCCCTCTGGATTCCACATACACGAGCCAGCTAAATGCTACTGAGATAGCTAATTAAGAATTAGGGGGGGGGTTATACTTAAAAAGGGGTCATATTTTGAAGCGCTCTCAGTTAAAAGAACAGATGTGTTTTACTTTAATGCTAGTTGTCTCAAATTTTTGCTATATATAAGCTGAGTTTTGAAAACAATGAGGAACATCTAACAGACTGTAGAAGGGGTCAAACTGCCAAAGACTGAAAGGCTGCCAGTTAGAACATCACTGACAGTCGGGAATAGTGTCAGAAATCATGACAGGCTGACTAAGGATGAAAGGACTGGAGAAGAAACACAGTAGCCAATTCATTCCACCTCTTTGACCTATTTTACACCAATGTTGTGCATCATTAGCTTCTTGATGATGGTCTTGGTATAGCCGACATTTTAAAATAACTATCAACAAGAGCTAATGTAAAAACAAATGGGTGGGGGGAGAAGCATAAGTGGGTTAAATGAGCCACATAAACTGTATCCCAGAGCACTGGAAGAAGGTAATATGCTAGGATGAGCTGTCTTTTCCCTGTTTTTTTCTATCCTTGTGTTTTTTCGCATTGAGAAAGCCATTGGAAGCTTCCAGCCCACACTGCCTGCTCCCAGCTGTTCCACATAATACGGAACTGAACAGCTGAAAGCCAAACTGCTCAAACATGTACTGTATAATCACATTTCAGAAGCCACAAAAGACATTTGTTCTCTAAAATCTCTGAAGTCCATATACTACATGTGTGAATAATTTTATTTTTGCTCTGCAGGTGATTACAACAAACTGATAGTTAAATGTGTTCAGATTATGTCAGTTTATAGCTCTGAAGAACAGTATAACGAACATCAGGCTATTTCCCACGTACCCCAGTTGAGTGCCTCTGTGGTTGAGCTGTAAATTTGCTTTATCGCAGCTGAGAAGGTGCACCAACCGGGCCCTATTCGCTTGGTGACGTTTACTGTATAGAGAAATACAGCTCTCATTTATGAAGGTCAGGAAAGCAAATAAAGCATCTTAGCAGTAGTAATATTCCATGGGTTATTTTCTTTTACGTCTCCCTGGCAAACTGGTCTGAATGTACAGTACAGTGAAAATACGTTATGTAATGCCAGCTTCTCTACATGTCACTGGAACATTCAGGGCCGACACAGCAGTCCGAAAGTACAGTATTGAATGTAAAACTGACCGGAGAAGCAGAATAGGACAAAGTGATGCAACATAATTTCCCACAAAACTACTATGCAGGGATCTTAAATTCAGTGATCTCATTAAAGTTTGAACTAAATCAGCATTCTGGCATCTCAAGAACTTAGAGGTTAGAGATATCGTGCAAAAGCAAGATTTGGAGAAACATATTCATGCCTGTACATCCTGCAGGGTTAACCAATGGTCTTCTTTTTAGCTTCCCCCAAAAGGCCATTAGACAGCTACTACATATTCAAAATACTGATGGTAGAGTTCGAACAAAACACAAAAAAAATGAGCCCATAACTCTGATTCTCAGCACTTTACCTTGGCTTCCAATTACTAGATACAGAACAGAGTTCAAGGTATTGACCATTGTTTATAAATCGCTCAATGGCTTGGGCCTTAAACATATCACTGTAATCTTAGTGGAATATCAACCAGGTGGATCAGCTGGAGCTGGTCAGCTACTGGTGTCCAGATGGGAATCGAAACAGGATGAAATGGCATTTAGTCATTATGCTGCCCACTGCTGGAACCAGTTTCCCATGGAGTTCAGATCTGCTCCAACTGTTGCCAGTTTTAAAAAGCATTTTCCCACAGTTAACCAGTAACACCATGCACTTTTATTTGCATTATTTTTCTATTCCATTCTTGCATTAGTTGCAACTTTGTTTAACTTTTCATTGAGCTTAAATCATACATTAACTGTTATTTTTATTGCTTACTTTATTTTTTATGCGTTTCATGGCTATTTTGTCTCTGTATAAGTACATTAAATGACCTCCGAGTATGATAACGTGCATAATAAATAATAAATAAACTCGCCTCGCCTTGCCTTGCCTAAAAGTAATGTCAGTGAGTGCTTTGAATAATTACATCTTCTTTTAACTAACACACTCAAATTGATCAGAAAGGCTGGTAAAATGATAATCTGGTGTGTTTAATCATGTTGCATGCCAAATGTCTGACGGGACCTTTCACTGACTGACATTTTCTTAATGATCGCGCATTGGCTGACGTGACTTTAAAGAGTTTAAAGAGAGAGTTTTAGACATTCAAATCCTCTGTTTTTTAAGGGGACCTTCTAAAACAATGAGAAAATGCTATAAAGTAGCAGAAAGAAACCACTGCTCACGTCTGTGGGTGTTTTAGTTTCAGGGCAAACGTTGCTGAGTTGGGGTAAAATTATGTTTGATGCAGGATGTACTCTAAGGCTCCACAGACTCTGGAGATGGTCCACATTTGCCTTGTACTCAACAGTAGCATGTATTCACTGGCCCTGATGAGCTCCAGGGTGGTCAGGAGCTGGAAATATGAATAAAACCTTGGAACGTCTGAAAGTCCCAGAGGGATGGGTTTGGAAAAACTGGACTAATACAAAGACATCCCCAACCTACAGTGCCTGGAATGGGCCCACTGGACTAGCAGCAGCTGCCTGAGGAGAAAGAGCTCATTGAGGCAGGAGAAGGCTTTCTCAGAGAGAAACAGTCCTCCTTACAGTACACCAACGGTTTCCCATTTCTCTGCCAACATTGGTACATGGCCAGACGCTGCAGATAGGGGGGAAGCATATTGAATAGTGGACTTGTTTCACAGACACTACGTATACCTTGAGGGGTTTTTTTTCCTCTTTGGCAGGTCATATTTGGCCAGTGAGGGTGGCTTTTGAATAAAAAATAAAAAGCTGAATAAGAAAAAGTACTTTATACTGCACTGCAAAAAGAGATGCACTACATGGACCACAGTATTGGGATGGCTGACCATTACACCAACAGGGACTTTAATGACATTGCTTTCAAATCCATAGACTTTAATATGTTGCTGGTGCCCCTCTGCAGCTATAACAGCTTCCACTCTTCTTGGAAGGCTTTCCACAAGATCTTTCTTATAGAGTTTCTATGAGAATTTGTGTCAATTCATTCTGTGAAGCATTTATGAGATCAGGCACTGATGTTGGCTGAGAAAGCATGCCTCACAATTTCCAATCCAGTTCATCGCAAAGGTGTTGTATGGGGTTGAGGTCAGGGCTCTATGTGAACCATTCAAGTTCTTCCACACCAAGCTCACCTAATCATGTCTTTTTGTGCAGTCACCTTATCCATTATAGCACTTTTCAAAATCACTTGTTTAGCCCCAACCCCCCCTCCCCCCCACACACACACACTTTTCCATTCCTGGACAACACTACCCACTAGTCCAGCACCACCCCGAACTACAGCTGAGACGCAGAGCGCTGCGCGTCCCAATACTTTTGTCCTTTTAATGTCTGTGTATATTAAATGCAGAGCACCTCATCACTCTACCGTAGCATTAACCCAATAGGCCGAACGTATAAAGATGGCCAAAAGAGATGGCAATAAAAGTACCACTGAAAAAGTCTTATTCTTGTTCAAATGTTCTTTTGCGCCTTAAATAATGAAGACACCAGAATATTATTGGTGCACCTTTTGAGGTGGAACAGAAGATTCCACCTCAAATTTTATACATTGTATTCATTTTAATATGGGGATGCTGAGATGATATAATGGAGCCTATGAGATTCAGCATTGCAATACATCGTTTTATCACATAATTCATTGCTTGTTTGTTGTGAAATATTTAAGCATCATGAAAAATTAATAACATTATTGGAGGGGTGAAAAAAGGCTGAATAAGAAGCTCCGGTTCCACTGAATGCAATTAAGTGCTTTGCAGAAGGCCTTGTTTAATCAGCAGCTTTTTGGTGTGAGCAGAATTCCGGTGCCAGGAACTGTTCATGCTAGATTAGCTCATTAAGAGATCAGAGATTTGCTGAAACACTGTGAAAACAACCCAAAATCCTGTCCAAAAGCAACATGTAGGCATCCCGTGTCTGACCTGACACTGCTGTGTGCAGGTTTCAACAGAGCCTGAGTGTTGGTACCTCAATAAAATAATGACTCAGGCTGAATAAGGTGCAAAGTAAAGCGTCCGCCAAAGAACGGAATCAAATTACAGAGAAGAAAAGGCATGTGGGACAAAATGAGAAAGTAGAAACATTAGAGGTAAGGTAGAGTCATTTTTCCCATGAAATTATCCAGTTTATAACACAAAATTTCCTTGGAAATACCTTAAGAGTGTTTCCCAACAAAAGGCCTGGTAAGTTTGATTCACAAGTCATGTGCAATATCACTGCTTATAGTGGACAGACAAAAGTACTGGGATGTCTGACCTTTCCACCAACAGGGACTTTAATGACATTGTATTCAAATACGTAGACTTTCACAGTCATGCTGGAATAGAAAAGGTTCTTCCCCGAACTGTGTACACAGTGTTGGAAGCGTGGCGTTGTCCAAAATGTCTTGATATGCTGAAGCGTTAAGATTAGGTCCTTCACTGGAAGTAAATGGCCTAACTCAAACCCTGAAAAACAGGTGTGTCCCAATACTTTTGTCCATATAGAGTATGTCACTAGTATGTGCAATAACTGATTCGGTATAGAGAACAATTACAAACCAGTATTTGTGTTAATTAGTAAACTTCAGCAGTAATTTTATTTATTTATCTATAGTATTTATATAGGCTATAGGCTCCCAACAACAGCCCATACAGAAAAGTGAGATATCAGAAGAGGCACTTTCTCAGACGGGGAACTGAATGGATACAACTGAACGAACTTTGTCTCGAATGGACAATAATCAGGTTTGAAGACGACCAATAGCCTAAACAGAAATGAGAGATTTAAGGAGTTGTAGAGTCTCAGACAAGGAACTGTATGGTTTCTCGTCCAAATCTCGCTACAAGCTGAATCCTACATGAGGGTGTTGGAACACGGCTTGCCTGCCAATGTTGACGATAGGTCACCTACACCAGCCAATCATTTAGACAGGAAAAAATGTTGGAATCTTAATGTGCTATTACAGATTTTCTGAATGACTTTGGCTTAACCTTGATGAAGTGAGTTTTAAACTTGTTGTTGCGAAAATATGAAATATAACTTGAGAAAAGGGCCACAGCAACTGGAAAACACTGTAAATGGAAAAGAAGAACTAGAACTCAAAGGCCAAACAACAAGCAGTCATTTGAGTGGGGCTCAGTGCTAAAATATATATAGGGGTAGTGCCCACCCCGACCCACCTGAAGGCCCACCTATGCTAATCAGCTAATTAACAGAATGGTGAACAAGCGCTTACGGTTGATGTGTAAAAACAACGAAAACAATGAACCGTGCAGGTCTGCGGTTCCTCCAAGGCTGAGGTTGAGAATGCAAATGCAGGTAAAGGGTTACACCTGTACTCGTATGATGCTTTGTTCCTTTGGTTAGCTGATGATTAAATATTCTGTATATACGTGAGCTGAATGAGTAAAAGGTTTTCATTCATCATTGGGGGTTTAGCAGATTTTTAACACATGAACAAATGCGTTCGTGATTACAATTACAAAATAGTTTGTAAAAAGAGAAATAGTTGTACATAGAAATAGTTTTATTTTCTCCAAATTTGAAAAAAGTATGAGATTACCATTCATAATATTCTATACAATTCGCATTCTTTTCATTAATAAGGCAATCAAGTCAAAATTTTCATTTAACGTATAGCGTCAAGAATGGGCTCATTAACTTTATTAATAAAAACTTAAATATTATCCAATATCCTAATATCATAATGCATCTGGAAGAGATCATAATACTGTAGAATTTTATCACTTTAACATCATCTACAGTGTAAAGAAAAGGTGTCTGCTCTTAATATTTTGATGATCTTATGGGGTTTATTTGTGAACATTTTTTTTTTTTTACTTTTAGCGGAATTGTTCAGCCTGTTTTCTAGCAGATGCTAGAAAATGTTGTCACTCATGAATCGGTTCGAGCGAAGAATCAAAAGAATCGATTCAAAAGAATCGACTTCTCCGTCCAGAGATCACACAAACGGCCGTTGGAGCTGGTTTAGATTTCTTTCATTCATGAACATGAAGCAGCTAAGTGCAACGAGTACAGTGCTCGTTTTTATCTGTTTAATCTTTCCCTGCCACGGAGCTGAGAAGACAAAACACAGAGGACTCCGACAGAAGGACGTTGAATACGTGGACAAAGTAAGACTTTACTTTTTTTATATTTCTTTTCAGTGTTTAGTACGAAGTTTCTGTTAACCTTTTCCTTGCAGAGACGAGAAAAGTAGTTTAAACCTAAAGCAAAAGTCCAATAAAGGCTGAAGTAACTGACTGAAATTACTCCCTCAAAAAGTATTAGGAGGTAAAACATGGAACTATAAAAATAACGAGATGAGTTTTCTAAAAATATAACTAGAAGTAGCAGTATATATCATTTTAAACTTACTGAGAAATTTATCAAAAGTGCACTAAAGTATATGGAACTGATTGCCCATCTCTGCTCACTTGGTGAACATTGTTCATACACTGTATGGACAAAAGTATTGGGACACACCTCTTAATTCTTAAATTCAGCTGGCTGTTTACTTGCAGTGAAGGGTTCAATCTTAATGCTTCAGTATACCAAGACATTTTGGATAACGCCATGCTTCCAACTTTGTGGACCCAGTTTAGGGAAGAACCTTTTATATTCCAACATGACTGTGTGCTAGTGCACAAAACGAGCTCCATAAAGACGTGGATGGATGAGTTTCGGTGTGGAAGAAATTGACGGACCCGCACAGGGCCCTGACCTCAACACCATCCAGCACCTTTGGGATGAACTGGAACAGAGATTGTTAGGCAGGCCTTCTTGTCCAACATCAGTACCTGACCTCATAAATGCTACAGAATGAAAGGGCACAAATTCCTACAAAAACACAAAATCTTGTGCAAAGCCTTCCAAGAAGAGTGGAAGCTGTTATAGCTGCAAAGAAGGGACCAACTCCACATTCCATTAAGTCTATTTATTTGAATGCAATGTCATTTAAGTTTCTGTTGATGGGATGGTCAGGCATCCCAATACTTTTGTTCATGTACTTGATCTTGTTTTGAGTTAAGTACAGTCAGGGGAATACATTATCCTCCTTTAACTCATGTACAGCCTTCAAAACAGCTCACCAATTGATATCCATTAGGCTCTGGGATCTGGTCTCCATTAGGTGCCATTTTCCTGTTTACAGCTCATATCTTAACTGGTCCCAGTGTTGCTGATGCCACAAAGATCTGTGTCTGATTCACCATATGTATATTAAAAATTGTTTTAAAAACTGGTGGGGGTGAAGAGTGAGTTAATGGTTTTATCAAGCAGTAGAAAAAGTAATTACAGCCCCAAACACGCTGATGGGAGTTATTTGTGATCCTTTTAGTGCGCTGAGGGACACACAGGCAAACAGAACTGCACCAGACACACAGCTGAGAGCCAGTCGACACAGTATAACATGGTAATTCTCACTTTCACTTATGTTTAGTGTCTATCAAAACCAGTTCGTGAATGTAGAAAGTCAGTATGTTGTGCTCACTTTTGGTGTTGGTCCCCAGAATCTCTATCTCTCGCCTTCTTTTTCACTCTTTCTCCCTTCCTCTCATTCTTCCTCTCGCTTGCACTGGCTCTCTTTCACTCTCATCTTGCTTTTCTTTCTCTCTCTCTCTTTCTCGTTTCTGGTCTTTTTCTGTGCCATACTGTCTCTTACCCTCACTGTCCCTCCATGCCTCACTTTTTCCTACTTTTTAAATCACTCTCTTTCTCTCCCAGCTTTTTTCTCTCATATCCAAGTTTTAGCTCTCACTCTCATTCTCTTCCTCTCTCTCTATCTCACTCCTTCTTTCCCATTCACTCTCTCTCTCTCTCTCTCTCTCACTCTCATTCTCTTCCGCTCTCTCTCTCTCCTTCTTTCCCATTCACTGTCTCTCTCTCTCTCTCTCTCTCTCTTTCTCTTTCTCTCTCTCTGTCTCTTCTTCTCTCTCCCTTTTGCTCTGTCTCTTTCTGTCTAACTCTGTCTTTTGCTCTTTCTCACTTTCCCTTCCTCCCTCATTCACGTTGTTTTTTTTTTTGTCACACTCTCCCAGCTTTTTTCTTTTTTTCTCTCCCACCACCTCTCCCATCTCTCCCAGTTTCATCTTACTCTCATTCTCTCTTTCTCTCGCTCACTCCTTCTTTCCTGGTCACTGTCTACCTCGATCAATATTTTGCTCTCTATTTGCGCTCTCTTTCTCTCTCTCACTCTCTCACTCTTTCGCTGTTGTTCTTCCTTTCTTTCTGTCGCACCTTTTTTGCTCTTTTTCAAACTCCCTTCCTTCCTTCCTCACTTTCTCCTTCTTTTTGCTGCTCTCTCTTTTCGTCTACTATTCACTTTCTCTCCTGCCATCCCAACCAGTTTCACCTCTCACTCTCTCTTTCTCTCTCACTTGCTCCTTCTTTCCCACTCACTGTGTCTGTCACCCTCCTGACTCCATCATTCTCATTCTCTCGCTTCCTCTAACTCTCTCCCTTACTCTCTTTCTCACTCACTTTTTTTTTCTCTCTCTATTTATATAATGCTTTTCACAACAGACATCACAAAGCAATTTTAAAGGAATCCAGGTCCAAGGCCCCCAGTAAGCCATCTCTCTTTTCTCTGTCTTACGTTCTCCTGCAATCTCTTTCTCTTTATTTCTGTCTCTCTCGTTCTTTCTCACACTCCCTCCCTCACTTTCTCACTCTTTCCCTAACAGTCCTCTCTTGTTCTGTAACGTTCACTCTACTCTCTCCCTGACTCTCTTTTTCACTCACGTTCTATCTCGATTTATTTGTATTTCTCTCTCTATTCATTTGGATAGTGCTTTTCACAACAGACATCACAAAGCAATTGTAAAGGAATCCAGGTCCAAGCCCCACAGTAAGCTATGTCTCTCTCGGTCTTACTTTCTTTTGCAATCACTTTCTCGCAATTTCTCGCTCTCTCGCTCTTGCTCTTTTTTACTCTTACTCCCTACCTCACGTTTTTTTTCTTTTTACATCACTTTCTATGCCAGCTCTCTCTCTCTCTCTCGCGCTCGCTCTCTCGCTCGCTCTCTCTGTCGGGTGTTCTCTCACTCTTGCTCTCTCTCTCGCTCTCTCCCTCACTCTCACTCTCTCAACTGTTCATTTTCTCTCCCAGCTCTGCCAGCTCTATTTTCTCTACCACCTATTTTCTCTACCACCATCTCTCATAGTTTCATCTCTCGCTCTCATTTTCTTTCTCTCTCACTCACTCCTTTCTCTCTCTTACTCACTATTTTATTTTTCTCTTTCTTGCTCTTTCTCTCTCACTCTTACTTTTCTCTCTCTTGTTGTCACCCTCTCTCTGTCTACTATTCTCACTCTCTCTAACTTTTTTCTCACTCTCCCTCACTCTCTTTCTCGCTCACTCTTTTTCTCTATTTATTTGTATAGTGCTTTTCACAAAAGCCATCACAAAGCAATTTAAAATGAATCCAGGTCCAAGGTCTTTCTTACTTTTGCAATCCCTTTCTCTTTATTTGTACCCCACTGTCTTTTGCTGTTTCTCACTGTCTCACAGGCTTTCTCTCTGTCCTTTTCTGTCACTTCTTGTTCTTCTTTGTCCCCCTTTCTCTTTCTCTATTACTCTACCACACTCCTGACCTTCTTGATGCATGATCCTGAGCTTGAAACATGTAGAAATGTGTTTTGCACGTACTTTCTCTTTAAAAAGAGAGAGTGCATGTCTGTTTGGCTCTGAACCCATCGATTTTATGACGTATGGTGCCACTTTTAGTACTCAGGTATGTTGAGAGAGTCAATGCTGCTTGATCATCGGCAGATGGTTAAAATGCTAAGAGTGTGGCAAACAACTGCAATAAGTTATCCTAAAAAGCCTCGCCTTGCTCTGAGGCATTTTGACAGCAAGTGGAAATAGAAAGCAGTAAACAGAGTCAATTGATGGCTACAGCTCTCCGAATGAGTTTTTAAAAGAGCCGTGTCTGACCAGCAAGGACTTGGAAGGAGCGAAGTTTTTTTTTTGTTTTTTTTTCTCCCTTCCTTTTCTCCCCCCCCCTCAGGCTAGCCTGTTTACTTCTGGCCATAGGACACCAAAGAAGTCGCCCACGTGACGCCTCAGCCTGGCAAGCCGTATTCAACAGGGAATGAAAAAAAAAGAAAAAGATCAAGGCTACAGTCTATCTGGGATGGAGAGGGAGGGAAAAAACGGTGTAGCTCCCTGATTCATCACAGTTCATCATCTAAAAAAAGCTTCCCCTTCAGCATCTTATTGTAAATGGTTCTATTACTTAAATATCATACCAGATTTATCATTGTAATGAAAAATCTCAGAGCTAAAGGGGAGTGCTCATCTATTTGAATTGATTCAATATTCACTCCATTGTGAGGGCCTGTGGAGTGGGCCGGCTCACCTCAGTGCATTTTTCATCTGGGCTCCCCCGTGAGCCTCCTCAGCCTGCGCATTTCAGTCGGCGGCTTTCAATTGATGGACCAGCCGAGGTCCACCCCGGTCAAACGTAGTTGTTTGTCTGTGTGTGCATCCAGGCTTTGTTTGTGGGGATCCTTGAGCTTGCTGTCAATACGAAGGTGCCAGGAGCGTCGAGGTGTGAGAGCACCGGGGCCCTTAATAAATATGAATACCTTTCCCTCCACGGTCTGCCTCTGGCCGATAGTGAGAAGATTTATGGCTTGGTTAAAGACCCTTATTTCCACGCTCTGTGCTCACAGGCATACCGATGAGGCTGTGAATTACTCTGGCAGGTGGGAACGGTAGGTGACGGCACAGCTATTCGATGGCAAAAGCAGACCCGCTCCTCTCACAGTCCACCTCTTGGCTTCAGCGCCGGGGTCAGGTTACAAAAGCACTGCTCCTTCATGTTAGCCTCAAGGGCAACACACTCTGTCTTTAATAGATACAGCCTTTTATTCACTGGGTGGCAAAAACATCTACAGCACGTGCTACGCCTGGAGGTACATGTAACATACAGCCTACACCAAAACCCCAACCTAGGAATAGTTTGGAGAAAAGTCTCATTTAACTACCTTTCGCCATTTCTCCCATTACTTCAAGTTTTCCCCTTTGTCTGACATTTCTCCCGTTATCCCATTACCTCACTTTTCCCTATCAACTCATTACCTCACATTTCCAACATTACCCCAATACCTCACATTTCTAACATGAACCCATTACTTCAAATTTCCCCATTATTTCACATTTTCCCCATTACTCCATTACCTCCCATTTCCCCATTACCTCACCTTTCTCCTATTACCTCATTACCTCACATTTGCCCCATTATATATAAATATAATGTTAGGAAAGTGAGGTAATGGGGCAAATGTGAGGTAGTGGGGTCATGTTATAAAAGTGAGGTAATGGGATAAGGGGGGAAATGTGAGGTAATGAGGTAATGATAGAAATATGAAGTAATGGGGTAAATGCTTAAAGACCCTTATTTCCTCGCGGGGGTTATGTTCAAGAGCGAATTGTGAAAAAACGTGAATTTGTAATGTTTAAAAAAATAAAGCCTAAAATGCCTATTTTTATAGTGTAAACCCTGCAAATGTACTCCCAAAACACATTCGTTTTATTTTAAACTCAGTTTAATACATTACTTTTAAAGAATATGTAAAGGTAAACCTGTATCCATACTGTCCAGTGTACACTGAACTGCTGTCTCCCGCAGTGCTAGAATATAAACTCTGATTTCAGTAAATATAAACGATGTAAAACAGTCTAGAACCGGTGTTTACCCTCAGAACTCGGAGTGTATCAGTAAACTCTGATTTCAGTAAATATAAACGGTGTACACCACAATATGGTTTCTAAATAAAAAAAGAATAAAATTGATTTCTTAGATTCTTATATTATTATTATATTATTTTTAAATTGTTATTATAAGCCCTTTTATCAGAATAAATTCTGAAATTCATGGAAGCGCATTTTCTTTGGTATAAGCTGGGTAATTACAGTAATTTAATTTACAGTAATAAAAATACATGGCTTTAAGAACAACAAAACAATAAACACATTTTAATTTGCTACTTTCTACTTTAAGATATGACTGACTAAAGCCACGAATTCTGAATTGGCGGGCGCTTTGTGTGTGTGTGTGTGTGTGTGTGTACACATCAGACTTTACACTCCATATGACTACAGTAGCAGAGATTCATGATTTAGTATTGCTATGGAGTTTAGCAGAGTCTGCTTTCAGTCATACAGCGAGTGGCATCACAGTTCATTAGGATGCTGTTCTGTTAGTATAATTCTTGTATAATTAGCAGGACATTTCTTAGACATTTCTTCTTGGTTTGTGAAGAATATCGCGTGGAAAAATTTACATAATCTCCACTGATTTAAAAGCCAAGCTTTTTCTCCAGGGGTGGCTTTACAGTTTTGAAACACATAAGATTCTTTAAAAGAAGTCTGATTGCAGAATAACTTTGCCAGCTGTAGCGCGAGGGCGGTAAAGGACAGGCTTAGCCAGCCCTGAGACAACGTCAAGGACCCCCTGCTGAGAATGTGTGGATAAACGTGGTTCTTACAGCAAAACTTACAAATAAATTCAACTTATTTAAAAATACATTCAATTTACTTTCCTAAGATATACATTTGTCTGTTTTCTCTGTTGTTCACTTAACCCTAATGTTCCTTTATTTTCTTATTCCTCCAGTCACTGCTTAGCAACCGTTAATATCCACCATTAGTTCGGTCAGTCCTGTGGGTAACGTTTCTATGAATATATTTCTAATTCAAAGCTCCAGAAGAAAAGGTGTGCATGAAAGACCTGTAAAAGTGAGACCTCATTTTAGAGTGTGTATGACAGAGTAGATTTCCTACAGTTTTTTTTTTTTTTTCTAGTTTCTAAAGCTTTTGTTTAAAAAAAAAAAAAAAAAAAATTCTACCTCATTAAAGTAACAGCTGTAATTGCACTTTAGTCTAGAATGCTTTACAGTATCAAAATTCAATATTTTATGGTACTGACAAATCTTTAGCACTACTAATATTGAAGCATTCTTGTTTCCTTCATTATCAAATTTAAAATTAATCAGTCTTTCGGTCTTGTCAGCATCCATGAGCCAATAAGCATGTTTTTTATTCCAAAATATAGACTTCTGACTGGCCATTTAAATGACATTCTGTAAGTAAGTCAGTAGCTTCTAAATCTACAGATTAGAAAGACATTGTTTGGAAACTTTGGAATCACATTTATATCCAGTGATGAATTTAAGGGTATCATAAAGAATGTGGAGATGTATGGTTGTTTCACTTGAGAGGCCAATGTGCTTGAATAGCTGTGTAATTGTACATTGGATTTTTGTACATTTTGTTGTATAGGTTCTGTTTTAACAAGTCAGAAGAGATTTTGATATCAGTTGGACATCTTGGTAAAAAAAAAAAAAAATAATCACAAAAGCTCAAATTTCACCACAGTTTGATTCTGTTCAGTTTGTGTCCAGTTTAAATTTACATACACTGAGTACATTAAACAGATGCCTAACTGGAGAAACGATCTGCACAGCTGTGCAATATGGACAGTAGAGTGTAGCGAGTGTGTATACTTTCATGAATAATACTGTTTTGCAGTAATATATTCTCTGTTGTTGAATCATCGCCTTTAAATCAGTAAAACACATTTATGCACTTCATGCTTCAGATAGTACTGTTTAGTTTGCACATCATTTGCAGTTTAAATAGTGACACTTGCTACTTATGTAACGGCAGATATGGAAATATGCCATAGCTGCAGATCTACAGAGAGCCTTTATAGGTCACAGTAGCTTAAGCCTGTGCAAATTTATCACAATAACTCCTGTTCTGGTGTCAGGCGCGTACAGTGCGGTTGGAGTTGTTTGTCTTCTGTACCGAACAGGCCTGGTGGGTGGCGTATTGTTCTGGCGTCTTTGCTGGAGCGCGCCGTCTGTGTTTGAATCAGTCTGAGACACATCCAGCATCTGTGTAAACAGCAGCAGGCATGGAAAATAAATCACACCACTGGTGACCAGAGCCTGTCACTGCCTACACAGATAAATGATTCAGAATCCTCTGCATGATTCATGGAGTGAGGCAGAGAGAGAGGACATGAGCCTTGACATTCCATTGGATTTTTTAATTTTTAATTTATTTTTTTTTCTCTCTCTTTTCAATTATTATTTTTTTTTTTTTGCTTTGATTTTATCAATGAAAGGCACTGACGATGGAACAAAAGACATTTCAGCAATGCTACAGTACTAAAGCTATGGTCGGGGAGGGGGCAAAGTAAATCTAATTTACTTTGTGGATGATTAATGATGATTTTAAAATCTGTTAAGAAAAAAGATTCAGGAAAGAGGGCATTGTATGCAATATGAAAAGTGCGATTGTATCTGTTGCATTTCAGTTCTGCTGCACCTCCGTATATCAGCCTGCCTCCTTCGGAACCAGCAGATTGCTCAAATTCACTTTGTGAATGCAAATAGTATGCTCTCGAAATTGCCCAGTGCCTATTTTAGCTGGATAAAGCATACCTTGTTTCTCCATAACTACTATTGCTTCCACAGTGGGCGTGTTCATACAGTGGCGGTAAACAGGAGGCCGATTTTTACTGTGGTCAGTCATGTTTTTCTCTCCACTTCTAGAGTACAATTATATCTGACCAGCTGATCCTCCCCTTCCCCCCCAAAGAACAACAGCCCCAACAATAAAATGCGCTTGGAGTGAACTTCACAACTGACTTTCTCAGTAGACATAAATGGCCCAGAACATGGAAAATCAAGTGCAAATTCAGAATGTTCCTATTACTCTCCAGTTTACACAGTCTATATGTGAAATTTACCTTCAAAGGTCGGAAATTAACCTGCACTTCTTGTTTTGTATTTACTGTTTTTTGTGATGTCACAAAATCAATGCATTGCCATGTAGGCTACAGCTGTTTAGCCCCGCCCATTTATAAGTTATAAGTTTTCCTTTCTGAGAACTCTTTAAATGATGCACAACATCCATTCAGAACAGAGGTCATTTATAGATTACCTGTGGTCAAATTACATATTTTCTTTATTACAGAATTTCTGAAAATAAGTATACATTTTAATGCACAAGTAATGTTTATTTGCTGTTTATTTAATGAAATTTTGTGTAGAAGATTTTTATAAATCAGAATCAACTGGGAGTGTTCAGATGTATGCATTTGATTTTATATCAGTTTTAAAGAGACAAACAAAAACAACCTGATGGATTCTAAGGAATAAAGACACGGAAATGGTGTTAAAATATAAATAATGGTACAAGCATTTTAAGTGGACCTCAGGCAAGAAATAAAATACAAAAAAATGTAGGAAATGGGTCTTTTAAAGCAATAGTTCTGCACAAAATCAAACTTAATGTGGTTTCCCTGTGACACTATGTTATGTATAAAAATGGAAATAAAGTACAGGCAGAAAGCAGCTTCAAGAATGGCTCTGCAGTTATTATAGAGTCTGTCGAGACCTCCGTCCTAGTCTAGTGCAGGCCTGCCACCAAACATGACATTCAAAAACTGCAGCGTATCATCAGGCCTGCAGAACAGTCCACTGGTATTAATCTGCCCACCCTGTCTCCAGAACCAGGCAATATACAGAGAAAACCATTACTGACCCATCGCATCCAGGCCATAACCTGTTCCAGCTCCTCCCCTTCAGCTAAATAAGAGTTCAAACAACCACACTTCGAAAAAGTTGATTTCCTCATGTATTCACCCTCATGAACAGATGTTGCACAAAAGCTGTGCGGAATTATGGGGCATGCTGTTTTATATTTAAAGGCGAATTCCACTGATTTATCTAATTTTCTGCATAGTTAAATGATTACAAAGCTATTCGGTTGGATGTGAAACGCTTTGTTCTAAAGAAACTCACAGAAACATATTACATGAAATAGTTATGAACGCACTGCCTCAGACATTATTTATGGCAGATACTGAAACGTTTTTGGCCGAAAGTATATATCTATTTACGGTGGAGAAGTACAGGCAAATGGTCCTGATTCTCTAACACAAAAATCAGTGCAGTTCAGATCACTCTAAATTACAGGGATTTTTTTTTTTTCCATTTCAGAAATTGATTCATGAATAAATAACTCATTACAAATTCTTTGTGTTCATAAACATACTTGGCCAATAAAGCCTGGTTCTGAATTTGCTCCTTTGTAGCAATGCTAACAAACTCTTGTATAGATAATAGAATGGCATATTGTGTATTTGAGAATATTTTACAACTCTGTATTGTTTGAAGTGTTTGTTGATTTCAGCATGCAGTTAATTAGTGCGTTTTTTTTTTTATTTGTATCAAACGATTGCTTTAAATGAATTGTGGTATGTAGTACCATCAGGTTTGATCATCTCTTACCCTGTTTAAAGCTGCGTTATGATTGTAAAGCTATTTGGTTTGCTTATATGTAATGGCAGTTCATTTAAGATACCCAAAGCGCTCGCAGTAACATTTGGCAATATTGAAGCTTTGTGATTGCAGAGTTTACAGCGGTGGCATAAACAAGGCAATTAGAGCTTCAGCACGTTTCATCAAGGAACTGTTTAGTCTTCCTCTGAGTTTGACAGAAGCAGCATACTTCCAGCTCCTTTTAAGGTTTATAATAAATCGAGGTGGAATGGTAATCCTTTTTTTTCCTAGAGCGTTCCTTCTCCAAATTGGGTTTTTAATGGTCTGGAGCATGTGCGATCCATTACAATGACAAATAAACTCGTTGTTGTTTATTTTCCTGTTGCAGTACTCCACCTGCTTGCAGGGTCCGTCAGGCCTGCCAGGCAGAGAGGGAAATCCGGGAGTGAATGGAATCCCAGGAACTCCAGGTGTCCCGGGTCGAGATGGGGTAAAGGGGGAGAAGGGCGAGTGCGTGAGTGAGATATTTGAGGAGCCATGGAGACCCCACTACAAACAATGTGCCTGGAACTCCCTCAACTATGGCATTGACCTGGGCAAAATCACAGTAAGAGACACAGGGTTGGTTGTAGTTGAGGGGTTGGCCTTAGGAGCTGAATCAGCTGTGTTAGTGCAGGACAAATGCTAAAAGAATAGTCCTTTGACTCCTCAGGACTGGGAATGGTCACTGTTATCTGACAGTTACCTCAAATAATTGCATCTAGGCCTGCACGATGTAAAATAATTGTTTTTTAAAAGAGTGCATACAATTTAGCTATTTTCTTTGAGAAATCTTGTAATTTGTTTCTCAATCTAATATCAGTAGAGTGTGTTTGAATATTGACTGAATGAGACTATGCTACATTAGATCTGGAAGAAAAAGAGTCTAGCCGTTCACTCAACAGCATAATCCTACAGGACAGTTAGAGGAGTTGGAGAGCTATTTTAAGTTATAGTGACCAAACAGGCTATGAGTTTGCACATGTTATCAAGGGGATAAGGATTTGTCCTCTGCGGTGTGCTATTTATTCATATTTTTTAAATGGATAACATATATAAACAATATTCTTGGTAATTGAGATGAGATATGATCAGTTTATCGATTTTTCAGTTTTTCAAACTTTAATTATTATTGACATTAAATGATGAGGACAAATATTCTGTAATGAGATTTTTATGTCTCGATCCATAATTTTTATACAGCTGAAAGGTTTGGGGGGTGGGTGGTGGACATGATTTTCAGCTTTGGAAAATGATTTGTGTTGTTTCCTCAGGAGGACACATCCACTAAACCTGCCATTCATTTTCCTGTCTACAGGAGTGTACGTTCACAAAGCAGCGTTCAGATAGCGCCCTGCGCGTGCTGTTCAGTGGCTCTCTCAGGCTGAAGTGTAGGACAGCCTGCTGTCAACGCTGGTACTTTACTTTTAACGGCGCAGAATGTTCCGGGCCACTGCCCATAGAGTCCATCATCTATTTGGACCAAGGCAGCCCAGAACTCAACTCCACCATCAACATACACCGAACCTCTTCGGGTAAGATCAACATTTGTTGAGGACGTAGTAAATCATCAATTCACACAACAGCCAAGACATGCTGGCATTCAAAGCATCATTAGCATTGTGTAAACTGCTTGCCTGAATCAGAATCATAAAACTGGTTTCTGCACGGTAACACAGACAAAAACAATATGAAAGTACAAAACAATATGTAAAGTAAGAGTCAAATTAAGGATTCCATTACCTGGTAGTTACATTAACCTCATAGATCCAGTGCAGAACTAAAGAAGCAAACATGTCTGGGCTCACAGATTCAAAGGTTGGGGGGAAAATTGTTTACAGTAGTTGTGTTCCTTTAAAAGTAGTTTAACCTCATTCACCCAACACAGAGCTTGTGATGTCTTTAGAAGTACTTACTAACGAGATTAATAATTAGTAACGAAGTGGGGGTGCAATTATCATAACCTTGCTGGTGCATTGTGACTCGTTCCTGTTAGCTCTTTCATTCCCAAGAACGTTAGCATTTTTGGGTGAAATATTGCTTTCATGTCTAGCAGTTGTTTAGAAACAAAGACAGCAGGTTCATTAAAATTCACATATGAAAGAACCCATTCAGAGCAGTGCTGCAAAAGCATGATCGCATGTGTGCTTTCAATCATAATTGTTTGCAATCATATCCGTAATCAAAAACGCTATTTTGCTCTAATTGATGCGAGCCAAGGACTATAGTATTATCTACAAGAGCACTCAAAACAATGCCATCATATTTTAAACAAGACAGATCTATCTCAAGTGGGTGTTCAGGGAACACTCGGCATCAGGAAATACTTCAACTTTTTAAAAAAGCACTCAGCAGGAAGCTGTGAGAATAGTTTGTGTTCAGTTTGTGTTCTCTGATGGTTTGCAAAGACCACACATCTGAGAAACAGATTAACAGATTCATTTTCATCATTCTCATGGGATGTTCTGCAGTTGATAGCATTGTGTCTGTGCTGGGGGTTAGAATTCTGCTTACACACCACACAAAATGTATGAAAGCACACAAACCTAAAGTCAATTGGCCAGTAATCATCACCACATTTTACTGTCATCTAGTTTAACCAAAAAAGTCTTGCTATAATATTCCACTGGATTGCATTTCTGTACTCTCACTCTATACACGCAAAGACTTCCCCCTCTTTGTTTATACGAGTTATAAGTGTCTCATTATTCAACAAACCTCCTGAAACCATGAAGGGAAGCTTTGAATAGAGTGTCATGAAAGATTGGAATGGAATGAATTCATTGGAATGAATATTATTTAAGCAAAGGAATGGAGAATCACTTAGTTGTACACTATGGCTGTGGACAGTTAAACTCTTTCATGCTACTTTAATAAACATCCTGAAGAGACTTTTCTGTACATTTTATCTTGGGGGGGAACATTTATTCAGTTCTGCAAAGTTATTGTTGAAATCTCAAATGACTCTCAAATTTCTTTGACTTTTGGTACAATTCTGAACTGTTTTAAAAGCACTGAATACACGCATGACTATAACTCTTTCCACAGAAAAGGAATAATAGACAAACAAGCTCAGCTTTGGATTAGGTTTCAAAAAGCCTGGGGAGTTTACAGTTCTCTGTCCAGTGTTTTTGCTTCATTCCATTCCATTCCGAGTACAGGGGGTCCTCAAGTTAGGACGGAGCTCCGTTCCTACAACAGTGATGTAACCTGAATTTTGGTGTTAGTCGAAACACCCTAGCCAAAGTTAATAACCTGTCCTAACACAGTTGTAAAATCTATAAACACAACTAAGAAAAAAATGACAAAAAATGTGTAAAAAAAAAAAGAAATCGTTCAGAAGCCATGATAAAGTCACCAAAGCAGCACACACAGAACACTTGTGCTTAAGATAAGCACATTCCCTCACTCATATGTGCCTTTCTGCGCATTCTGCATTCTTCCGCCGCGCGCCACTAAACAAGTTTGCCCACATGAGTGTCATAAACTTGAAACATATGTCAAGATCCTCATAACTCAAGGACCCCTGTATTTTAATGTACTTTAATGTATTAGCGGACACTAGTCCAGTCTTTGTGTTCATAAATACAATACAGCCATAACATCTAGGTAAGACATGCATGACTACCAGTTAAAACAGCTTCCAATTATTTGACCTGTAGTGTGTAAACCTCCACTGAATAAAGTGTCCCATTTCTGATGCATTGTTTTCAGTGGAAGGCCTGTGTGAGGGTGTTCGAGCTGGGTTAGTTGATGTTGCTATCTGGGTGGGAACCTGCGGCGACTATCCCCGTGGCGACGCCTCAACAGGCTGGAATTCTGTCTCCAGGATGATCATTGAGGAACTGCCCAAATGACCTCTGATCTCTTCTTCAGTCCCATCATTCAAATCAACCATCTGGCTGTACATGTTGGCAAGAAATGGCTGTAACAAACATTAAAACAACCACTTCTGGACCAGAGTGACGAGTCACCCACCCAGGCAGAACGTTTATAGCTGAGAGCTGTTGGGAATGTTTTGGTACTCAGCATTACGGAACCAAATCTGTAGATATGCTAATCTAGTCGATGCTGCACGCGTCCAGTTGCGTGAAGTTTAAACACACCTGATCAAATTACATTTTGTAGATTTTCTGAGTGTTAACACATCCTCAACTGAGAGACAGTGCAGATATTAGTGGACTTTTTTTCCATATATTTGCTGATTTTGACATATCAAAAACGCCCAACAAAACAAAATGCACTGCCTCATTTTGAAGTTTAATATTTTAGGTTAAATTTAGTAAATAATAATAGTACATTCAAATGTATGTTCTATAGAGGATGTGTACTTAGTTTCACTTACACATAGACCAGGGATGCCCAAACCATGTATGTAGTCCATTACTTCATTGTGTTGTATCTTTTAAATGCATTAAATTTTTTTTTTTATATATATATATATATATATATATCAATTTCACTCGTATCACAATCATTCATAAATGATTCTCAGAATAAAAATATGTACTTGAATGTGTTCTATTGACACCACAAGAACAGGTTATGGTAAAGTCCAAAATAAAGACTACATGGAAAATGTGCCGTTGAGTTTATTGCACTGAACATCTTTCCATAGGTGTTCTAATTAAGAAACATATGCTCTTTCTCTCACACACTTTAAATATTCTCTGCCATTTAATTGTTCATTTATCTCAGTAAAAATGTCTTAAATAATCTAGTTGGACTTGCTGTTTTGTTTTAGCACTGTTAAAAGACTAACAAACTTGTATTTTCTTTTGTAAAAAAAAGCATTTTTGTGCATGCATTCATGTCCTCCCGTTCAGTTTGAGTCATGTTCCCTTTCCAGTTTGCCTCATTCTGTTAAAAGGAAGGCAATGAACTCTAGTATGAACTTCTTTCAGTTCCACAATCTATATAAACAGAAATCCACATCCATATGTTGGACATATGGAGCACGGACACCACCACCCCCCCAACCACCTATCCAAGCCTGGCCCAGATGTGTGGGGATCATGCTCCAGGTTGTCTCCCCTAAGGCGAGTGTACTCGCTCTAGGTTAGGTCAGTGTGGTCACCTTCTGCTCCCCAGCTCATTTGCTCTGCCCAAGGAGAAAGCTGGACACGTTCTCATACACCACGAACGTGATGCAGCATGCTGGGGTCACCCGGATCAGGTTGGGCACTATGCCTTTGTAGAAGCCCAAGGAACCCTCGTTTCTGCCGGAAGAGAGGGGAGGAAAAACGTGTTATTACAGTAGAGTAAACCTGTTTTCCCCACTAACATTTAGTTAATTACAGAACAACAATTCTCATAATTTGTGTGATTGCATCAGCAATCACAATATTGTTCTTCAGTTTTATTATTCTTTTTATAGAATAACACAAACATGGACCAAAACACATGGCAGAATCATGGACTTCGACATTAAAACTGAAGTCAGTTATGAAAAATAATCAGACCGTGAACGCAGCTTCATGCGCTTTCAGCCATCCTCAACCATAAATGGCTTGGTAAGAGCCGGCGCGTTCCACCACACAGTGGCACAGTGGTAAGGAGCCAACCTTTAAGGCCTCGTCCACACGGACGTTTGAATCTTGGATAAATGAACGCGCTCTGAACGCCATAGGCGTTTTTGTTGCGATTTGTATCTGCCCTTGATTGACTTCACGCAACATCAGGTCGTTTTTGTGCTTTTTGAAGACGTGAAGATTTCTGCAGAAGTTCTTTACACTCGCATGTCAGTAATGTCAGTATCTACTTTTGACTGGCGCAAAAGCACATTACACGCCACTCAACAATATTTGTTGCAGTTCCCAGAAAACTAGAATCGTGGGACATATTCGAATATGTCCTCCAGAACGTAAACCGAACGGCATGTAAACGCAATAGTGGCGTTTTCTTTGCGTTCGTCAGGATTTCGGCAGAAATTGACGCCAAGAATAAGTATGCCACGTTTTTTTGATGCCAGCCGACCGAGTGCAGGTGCTGAACGCCAGTGTGGACGCTTTGATTTGCTTCACTGAGCAGAAAAACGGTCGGCGCTCAGTCCGCGCTCACCTGGCCTGATTCTGACGTCCGCGTGGACGAGGCCTAAATCAGAAGATTGTGGTTTGTATCCACTGTACACGGAGATTGTTTTTAACGCAAACTTTGTTTGCCCATAAAACCGGTGTTTGGGCGTCTCCAAACTAGTTTTATAGCAAGCGTGCAATCACACTTAGCATTTTCTCACAGAAATGCATCTGGTCATGACTTACTCATTAGAAAATACTTATTTCTCATCCATTTCAGACCTTAGAAAAATAATTTTGTGGCTTATTGCACATTTAGTGCTCTGAGGAATTTATACATTTATTGCCTGTTCATAATTATGACTTCATTTTATCATAATTGTGACCTAAAGTCTCGTAATTATATCTACAAAACTTTTTCATAGCATTTCTCGTTGTTATGAAATACAAGATCAATTATTCCTTACTGTCACAGAATTGAGATATTTAATATCTTGTAATTGGAGATACATCAAAATTCTGAGAGCATCACATTATTATGAGAAACATTATTGTGATATTCAGCGGTCTGGCCTTTTTATGCCTAGTTGATCCAGCCAAATATTTTCTTACTATCAGTAATGTTTGTTTGAGGCATGTTGACATGACTGCAACTTCCTTTTTTTCAGTCAAGATCCAAAACACTTTTCAGACTCGGCAATGGGTGTTAAAATATGCCTATTATACTGTGAAAAGATTTTTGGCCCAGTCCTATTTCATTCAAACCATCAGCCTTCCATGTTATGACAACACTATCACTGGAAAAAAGGTCCCCTTAATTAATGTAAAGTATTTCTCTGCGGCTATTTGGCCTTAAAAACAAATAAGCATGTGTGCAATTGACCAAGCCACACAATAGATAATCTGCTGCTGATCGCCATAGGGGTAGAGGATTCGGTCTGAGAGGGCGTGGGGGGTATTAACAGGAATCAGTGATCAATGACTGCCCTAAATTGGCAACTCGGATTTACATAACTTAGCAAGATGCTTGAACGTGAAAAAAGTATGCTTCAAGCAGAGAAATTGTATGTACATTACAAATCTATAACATTCAAACCACACACCACAGAAAACAAAAGAGTTATTGTTGTATGTATGACCTTGCTCTATAGAATAGAAAGCTATTTTACGTTTGGCTTGAGTCCCTCATTGGTCAACAACAAAACTGTTTGGGTCAACACAGTGTGAAATCCAGTAAGTATTAAAAATTTCAACAGTTAAATACATAAACAGTGTTCACATTTATGTCTGCGTTTTTTTTAAATCAATATGTAAAGAATTCCGCAAAGAACTTGTCAATGCAGTGTGTATATAAAATGCTAATGTAATTCAAACACTAACTACGAAAAGTACCTATTTCATTACTTAGAAACAGTAATACCATACACACATGTTATATTATATATGTGTGTGTGTGTGTACATATATATGTATGTGTGTGTATATATATATATATATATATATATATATATGTGTGTGTGTGTGTGTGTGTGTGTGTGTGTGTGTGTGTGT
>JBBJLS010000001.1:2244653-2278267 GCA_037577275.1 Bryconaethiops microstoma
AAGAAGAGCCCCAATACACACACACACACACACACACACACACACACACACACACACACAGCCACAAAAAGGAACCAGCCAGCCAGTCAGTCACAAAGTGCAACTTTCAGGGACAAACACTGCTTACTAAGAGCGAAAGGCACAACTACCCAAACACAACCTATTTAGCTACAGAATGCTAATGACCAGCCAGTGCAAAAACTCTTGTAAAACAACCAGTGGTGTATTTTCACTGCAAGGAAGTGCATCTGTAGTCAATACACCTCAATATGTGAGTAAACAAGAAAGAAAACTACAGCTGTAGATTGAACACCGCAGTCAAATGACGGTTTGTTCATTTTCAATAGTGAAAATAAGGCAGGGATCAAACGTAAATATGTCATTCTCCTATAGCATTTCGTTTATCTGCACAATTTGACACAACGGAGGATGCTAACATATAAAAAGGTGCCATAACTTTTGCACCATGCACATTTTGGGCCCCAAAATGCTAAATTCTGCTAATAAGCACTAATTGTGCCTTAACTCGTGTTCTCAGAGGAGGACGTGTACTTCGTTTCAGTCCTAATGTCATTTGACCAGGGACATGACTGTATATGAGTCTATATGAGTAATAACCATTCCAAGTAGTTTCATCATTAGAGAGTAAAATACCTGCACTGGTGGATCGTTTCAATCAAGTGCTTGTAGTAGAAGTACATTGAAGTACAATCTTAAATAAAACTGTCTAAAAAAAAAAAAAGGTCTCATATATTTGATACTCCGAAACTGTCTCATATAAGAAGTAGCAGCTTATGCTTACATATATGATGCCGTGATATTATTTCTCGCAGTGTCGATTAGAAGACGAGCGGTGACGGATCAGTGCAAGACATTTTCTTTTACCTTAGCCGAAGTGTTGGACAGCAGCAGTGGTCAGGCCACGTGTAATACCAGCCAGCGGACCCTCAAGTGTTCAGGATGTCAGTTACAAAAGCAGCCGTGTGTGAGTGTGTGTGTGTGTGTGTGTGTGTGTGTGTGTGTGTGTAAGAGAGAGAAAAAGAGCGAGTGGGTGTGTCGGAGACCCAACCACAGACGGCACGCTCAGAGTGATGCATTTCCTCGCCTGTGGGCCTCTCTCTTCCTGGTTCTACTTCAACCAGTTCCACACTATTCAAATGCAAGTTCAGCTCAGTCAACTCCAATATTTCACAATATACTCACTGGCAGCTTCATTTCACCATGCCTCGGTACGGTTAGAGCCAATTTGTGCATTTTGGAATAGCCATATGCTCTGCTGTCACTCAAATAGCGCCGCCTCTGTTAATAATCTCTCTGTAGGGTCAGATTTTACTCAAGAGTCTTGAGGTTTCAGTCTGAGGCATTCCAGTTTTTCAGTTCCTCCTTAAATCGTACCACTGTGACGCTCCGGAGCCCGCGCGGCACCGTAACTGCCGTCTCGTTTAAGGTGGAGTGGAACATTCGAATCTGAGCTTCATGACTGGTGTTAAAAAATAAACAATTATTAAATGAGTATAAAAACGAACGTTTAGCCTTAAAGAAATAATAATTTACATACCCTGTTTTTCCTACTAATTTCCAAAGTATTTTTTAATCTGGTGCCTTAAACTGCTACCCCATTTAAAGTGGAGCAGAGGGTAAGCAATGTGGTCATCACATTAAAAAGCAGATATTAAATCAGTGTAAAAAAATAAAAAAAAACAGGGCATATAAACGCTGAACCTTATCATTTCTTTAATGCACTAAGGAATCCGCAGCCACGCCTGTGGTCACTCAAAGTTCAACACTCTTGAGATTAACTAAGAAAAACAAACGGTTTGGACGTTAGGACATTTCTCAACTGTACAAGATGTTTTGAAGTTGGAGGTCAGGTTTCTATGCATTTTTTTTTTTGCCATTTCTAATGAAGATTTGGGATTTTGTCTGTTTTTAGTTCATATGCCCAAGCCTAACAATGAGACTATGAGCTAAATAACTCTTCACAAGCTAGCTGTTTTCCAGCTAAAAGCTACGGTACAAGCTTACATATAGGCAAGCGGCTTTAGCTGAGGTATCAGATGATTAGCTGTTGTATCTTTATCTAAGACCGACTTTCTTGGTGTAAATTTCTTTTTTGTCGGGGGGGAAAAGCCCAATTCACATCCTACTAGCCAGGACACAGTTTCTCCAACTCTGAGAGGGTGAACACTGAGAGCACATGCTTCCTCCGAGTCACTTGATAGGCCACTGTATCTTTACAAACTGCAGCTGGACTCGACTTGAGTCCACAGAGTCGCGTCCACATCTCTTGGAAGCAGTTCTAGAGGTCCCTGAATGACAGGTTCAAGTCAGTTATGTGTTACATTTTTCGTAAATTTGAATGTTTGTGTGTCAACCTGGACACAGACAGCCTTGTTTGGTAGCTTTAAGAGTTCTTCTTCCAAGACAATGAAAAATAAGCACTGCAATTCGATACCTGAATATATCACATTTGATCAAAATGCCCACTGCTATTAGCTGTTATCAAGCCTTTTATCAGTGGGTAGTTCTGAGACACTCTTGGCTGGAAATATATTTGTGTGGTGAATCAGCACTGTGCCTGGTTACAGGGGTCAAAAACTGTCCAGTGATGAATGAGTGATAAACTGCAACAAAAGATTAGATAAGGTAACACTATATTAGTCCCACGGGTGGGATCATTGCAGTAAAGTGGACAGAACAAATCAAGAAAGCAGCATGACCAATATAAATAAAAACTATACAATATAACAATACAACAGAGAGAAGAACTGTACAGTATACAAAAGTATATAAAGGGCTGCAGTCTGTAACTATGCATTTACAGAGTGTCCAAAAAATGGTAGCCGGAGCTCATAAAGCAGCCAATGAGTGGAAGTCCAGGGCAGGAGGCTCTAGTAAAGTGACCAGTGAGGGTAGTTGACTGTTACTAAGCAGTTTGACAGAACCTGAAGAGCAAAAACAAGCCTTTGTCTTCCTTCCTTAGATGGCATGGGGAAGTGTCCCTGAGTGGACCATCTTTTTAGCAAACACATGACCTTTAAAGCCGACATTTTCACTACACCATCATTTTGGAACCATTTCAATCATTCCTGAGTTAAAATGAAAGAAGTATCCAGTGGCTTTGCCTCACACAGTAAAGGCACTGGCTGTTATCTCAGAAAATGGATAAAACTGACCGTCAAAAGTCACCCACGAGACATGAGGCAATGTCTCGGTAGAGTATTTCATAGCAGAAAGCAACCAGGGGTCTAACAGAGGAAAGGAAACACAACCTGCCCCCACATAGAATAAAGTGTCTCGCTCCCACGCAGCCAGATGGAAATGAAACCCTGAATGGACTTTCAGGTCCTTGGTCAGTGGAGACCACAGCCAGGCCAAGGAAGCTTCTGTAGTGACTGAACAATATTTTGAAACAAAAATGTATTTTGGGGAATATGACGACATTATCCAAGAGCTGGGATGGGCTCCAACCCGCCGTGACCCTGGCGAGGATAAGCGGCTCAGATAATGGATGCGTGGATAGATAATATTATCTAGATAAACCAGAGTAAAGCTAATTAGCACTCTAACAATGGAAAGGGTACATTTAGAAAGGGAATTAAGTTGTGAAATATTGAATTTGCAAGAATGATTTTCCACTTATTCCCATTTACAAAGTCATGATTGTAGGCCAAACCCTGGTTAGGATACGCAGCTCACATGAAGGACGGACGGATGGATAGACAATATTATCTGGATAACTATTCCCAAGTCAAGCTAATTAGCACCCCACCAATAAAAATGGTGTATTTTAAAGGGCAATTAAACAAAGAAAACATTTTGAAAACTAATTTTACCCATTTTCCACTTAATACGTGGTCAGCCACCCAAGTCGCGTTTGGAGTCCAAACCCTAGTGAGGATAAGCAGCTCAGGAAAAAAGATCTGAATAAACTATTCCTGGGTCGAGCTAATTAACTAATTAGAAGGAAAACTAAAGCAAGAAAAAGCTGTAAAAAGACAGTTTTACCCATTTTCCATTGGTCAGTGTTTAGAGTAAATATTTTTCTTTTTTAGTTTAGGATTGACCTGAATTTTTTAGGAAAATGATTGATATTTGTTGGCTCCAAAGAAGAACATTCCCAATAAAACAGGACACTCTGGAACAGCTGCACATGAGTCTAAGGTCAGCAGGCCCAATGCCAAGCCTCAGTAAGAGGGCTATGAAGCCTGCAGAGCAGTGGAACTGGGTTCTCCTTGAGGATGAGGAGTTGGATGAACTGAAATGTTGTTAGTGAACATCAGTACCGTGCCTCATTAATGCTCTTGTGGCTGAATGCCATCAAATCCACACAGCAACATCCAATGTCCAGAATAGTACAGGCTATTACTACAGCAAAGGGTGGGACAAACTCCAGATGAATATCCTTGATTTCAGAAGGAACCCTGGATGCTCAGGTGTCTGATCCTGGGTGTGTAGTGTCTGGGACTGCTCCAGTGGTGCTGCTTTTCGTTGGTTGCGATGACAGAAAAAAAAAGCCTTTTGATTAATGTGGCAGTCTGAAAATGACCTCCATGCGCAGCGGGAGCTGTCTATTTTACATTCAATATTTAATCACTTGATAAAGTATGGAACAAGCCCAATGACAGCGATTCATCACTTTCATCAGCGGGCCATCGCAGGCCGTCGAGCCACATGCCGGGCCTAAATGCTCCAGTGCTCCACCGGCTAATTAACTGACTGTAGCATCTCTAAATAGGGCTTCCTACAAAGTGCTCTTCACCTCCGTCTCATTATGACCGCCGTGGTCATTATTACTTGATGACTGGTAAAGTTTTTTCTTTCTGCTCTTCCTTTCCACACACCTTCTTCCAAGCTCCCCTCTACCGACACTGCTGTCATTTCAGCTCAACAGAAAAGGGACCTTTCCACTGGCACAAGGAACCGCGCCGTACCGCGAACAAATATTTTTCCATTACAAATAAAGAGACCCGTACCTGAGCCAAACCTGAGCTGCTAGACGGCAGGGCTAAAAATGGGCCGCAGCCAAGCTGACTTCATCACTGCTTTCTGATTGGTCAAAATGTCATCACAACTTAGAAAGAGGTCATTGTATTTTTGCTGTCTCCGCAAAAAAACAAAAAAAAAACAACAACAATGAAGATACAAGCTAACAACTGGGATGTTGACAAAGTATAAGCTTTACTGTCTGTTTTAGCGACATCACCAGGACATCACTAACAAGTTAGCTGGGTTAGGTTTTCGTCACATGGATAAAGAATGCAGAGAAAAAAACTAAAAAAAGACCATAAATAATTTGAAAAAACACAATAACAAAAGCAACGCAATGGTTTTGGGACGACCGGCCATAAATTGTGGGGAGAGAATTGAGTCAGAAACTTCGTTACTAGATTGAGACACACAGGAAAATCAAAACCTGATACATTTACAACATTAAGCAGATGCTTTTATCCAAAGCAACTTCCATTCCCTAACTACAGGGGGCAGTCTCCCTGGAGCAACTTGGGGTTAAGGGTCTTGCTCAGGAACCCAGTGGTGTTGTGTTGAAGGTAGGATTCGAACCCATAACCTCTTAGTCCAGAACCTACCTACTAGGCCAAAGTATCCTACCCACTAAGCCACTACCACCACCCAGTTTGCATGTACAACTGATATAATTGATACAACTTCAGAACCATTACAGTACAGTTTAGGTATAGTCCGGTTCCTGTAGACATATGGAAAAAAGTCTAAAGACAGCACAAACACACTTGTTGGCACCTTACTCGTACATCCTCTTGCTGTATAGGTTCACTGTTTATATATGCGATTACATCCCATCTGTGCCAGTTTCAGAAACCACAGGATCACAGGATCACTGCTGACTAATTATTATTATTCTGGATGGTTTTTCCAATAACAACGTCTCTGCTAGGTTGAGAGAAGCCTGCCACGCAAACATATCCAACAAAAAGAGGTTCTGTGGGCAGTTGGGCTACAGTCTAACTGTGCACAAGCAAGGGAGGGGTTTCTGATAAAATAGCCAGTGACCATGTAAAGAGGGCACTAAAATGGAAAACGTGTGAAACAACGGTCATACCCAAATAAGTTCATCAGGAGGAAGTTCATCAAACTGATGCACTGCTTATTCTTCACTGACATTTACTGATCCTGAATCCTTCAAGGACCTGCAGCTTCTGTTCTCAAACACTCGAGAGCAAAATACCAAAGCCAACAGTCAGTCCTTTTGTCTTCTATGTACAATTAACCCTCAGTGCAAATGGCACCCTTATGAACCTACAGCTGCTGCTCAGACACTGAAAAACTGATACTATTGTATAGCAAGGCCGAACCCTGAGGGCCTCCTAGGCTTTTGAAGAAGGGTAAATGATTTTTTTTCAAAAGAATCATGTGTTTAAAACTGGCAAACACTCATTTCATTTTAAGCTTCAGTTGGTAAGAACAGAGTTATAATCTTGCCCATGGAAAGTTATCCAATAAGAATCTTTTCCTTCAGGTTCTGGATTGAAGACCTACCATTTTAGATTAAATACCAACATAATTAATTACCCAATCAGGTTTGGTTTACTGTGGGTGGGACTAATTGTGTGATGGAAAATGTTGCTCCAGGATTGCTGGAGCTTCTAGACACATCACTGACTGTGAGTGGGAGCCTAACCAGCGGGTTTCTGTCAGATGGTACCTGACCTCACTAACACAGTCAGGACTCTTTAGGAGTCATTCTGGAACTGTAATATATATATATATATATTTTTTTTTTTTTTTTTTTTCCATTTTTCTTATATGTATATAATTTGAAAAATAAAATTTTTTAAACAAAGACATATAATACATTCACAATTTTCTATTTCATGGTCAATAAAAATGGTCCAAAATACTGAAATGCAAAACCATTTCCACATTGACGTTAATAGTAAGTTAAGAATGTTTTTCCTTCCTCTGTGAAGTTACTGTTCGATGACACAAGGTTTACAGTCATGGTTCACCGCTATTATATAGTCTGGTAAATGTCTACTCAGGGGTGATATTTTGTGCTTTAATATTAATATTTGATACTTATAGTTTAAGTATCAAATATTAATATTAAAGCACAAAATATTAGCCCTGATTCACTTTCATTAGATTACTTTGGATTAAATTTAGAGTTTCTTCACTGAATGCATAAAGAGGGCAGGAGGAACATAGTATGGGATTAGAAAAACACATTTTTGACATAAAACTGAGCATACTCTTGATTGGATAAGCTCATAATTAATCAGAACCGATTCTAGCATTCCAAAATCAGCGCTGTTGAACTGGCAGCATCACATTCTTCAACCTCATTTCAGACGCTCTTTGCATAAACACAGAGGGAGTAAAAGTCCACTAAATTGAGGTGTTGATTTATTTGACAGTGCTAGGCTGTAGTTAGTGAGGGAGGAGGTAAGAGAGAGAAAAAGAAAGAGAGAGAGCGAGAGAGAGAGCTTTGCCACGAGGGACACCAAATTGCCACTAAACGTCTCCATTACCGCTCCTCTTTAATTAAAAACACATGCGAGTGTAGTCGCCGCTGCTTCCTTCGCAGGGTTGCCAGGGAAACCTCCCAGAAGAGGTCGGGAAGTGTCGGGTGACAGCGGGGGATCAGCTACCCCACATGACGGGAAGTAAACACCGCAGCCTCTTCGGTTAGACTCAAAGGGTTAATTCGATTAAAGCATCTTAACTTCCTCTTAATCCTCCGCGCGCTTAAGGAGATACAGCAGCCGGAAGCAAAGCCCTCGGGGAGCCTGACCCAGTCCTCCAGTGCCTTTACACCCCCGCAGCAAGACCCATGTGAACATTTTAGCACCTCTCTCATACTGACTGTAACAGTTAAAGGTTCAAAATAACTGGACATTTCTGAAAAAATCACAGAAAGAATGGAGTTTGGTTGCAATAGTCATTGTTTAGTCTTGAGTTTAGTTCGCATGGATCTGTGTTGTCTGACCAGTTAAGTGGCCTTAAGTTTTAGGGCATATCTATAGTGTTAGTTTATTTTTAGCAAAACTCTAAGTTTAGAAACCAATTCAAAGATACACGACATGGACAAAAGTACTGGGACACGACTGTGCCCCAGTTCACAAAGCAAACAATACTTTTGTCCATACGGTGTACTTTTAAATAATCAAAAAGCCAGACTTTCCATTTAAAGTCTGTTCTTAATCTTAATTTCCTCCTCTTTATAGAAATTGCATGATCTGTGTGAAAGAAAATTAATGTTAACTAAAGGTGGTTTATGTTTTAAATAAACTGTGTCGTATAGGGAATTCCCAGCCTTGCACTGACGATTAGCACTGAGGATTAAAAGGTCTGTAATGAAAATGACTGGGCTGGATATAGATCTGGATTCATTTGCAGCAACCACTCAAAAGCACTGTTGTTGGAAACATGCAAAAAGTGTTTTTATTCCTTTTGTGTGAGCAAAAAAGTGGAAAAAAGGTAAAAAAAAAAAAAAACATGCTTTCTGATCTTGAAAAACCCTATTACTTTCAGAGCAGGGCTTGGTTTGTTATGAAATATCCATGAATATAAAGGCAATTTTCAGGTGTGTCAACATGAAAATTCGCCAGAACCATTTCAGGCTTCTGTAATTTGTGTAATTTGCAAGCAGACACTTGTATGAAAGCACTGTCAGTAGGATGGGACGCTCTGGAGCTGCTGCACATGTGCCTAACGGCACCAGTTGGCTAGGGAGTAAAAAGCCCACCAGCACTGGACCACAAACACTTTAACTACATTCTTTAGAGTGATGGAGCACTTTCCAGTACCTTTGGGATGAGTTGGAGTTCCATTAACATTCAGAAGTAATGGTCCAACATACCTGACCTCTCTAACACAGTCAGAAGTCAGAAGTTCTTTATTCTCAACACCATGGACGAACCTCAAAACGGGCAAAAATGATGTTCAGGTTGGAAGTGTGTGTGTGTGTGTGTGTGTGTGTGTGTGTGTGTGTGTGTGAGAAAGGTAGAACTCCTGGCCAGGATCATTTCACATAGACGTATCATTAGGAGGCAAAGACAACCATCTAACACCAACAACGTCACAGAAAAAGCAGAAACAGTGATACTTCCTCGTTAGAACTCAAGGGAAAAGATTTCAACCTGAAAATCGTACGCACGAAGACACACCCCCGTTACACACATGCTCACACACTTTCTCTTTAACCTATTAAGCCCTGAGGGCCTGCATGTGGGCCAGCACTTCAATCCACCACAGAACGTCCATTAGTTTCATAGCAGAGACTGAATAATTCATAGCAATTCCAGAATTATACGTTTAACAGAGTGGCTTTTAAGGGGTTGAGGCTGAAACTAACGTATCACTAATGAGGCAACACAGGCCCGCAGTCCACTCAGCATGTCTTTTGACTGAATCCCAGCCTGTCCTTGCACTAAGGTGACCACAAATAGGGTCAGAATAAGGTCAGAATTCAGTAAGAACCAGCAGGAAGCTTGTGTTAAAGCTGACCTGAAATAACGTGAGACTAATCCTTATATGCTAACGTCTGCACCGCCTCCAGAGCAGCTTGGTGAAGTCTGGGCGAGAGACAGAGAGACTTACCCTCAGCAGCGAAGGAAGAAATGAGTCTGCCCTGTCTTCTGTTTTTGATAGGTACAATGTCCAACAGGAAAAAGTGATTGCGCGTATACACACCCACTGAACACACCAGCTGGAAACACACACACACACACACACACCCAAACACCGACACTGGAGCACACCGTACCACCCACACAGACACACCTATGCCTACTCACGGTTTATGCTTTCTATTTTGCTTTCGCAGGGGTGGCCCTCTCTCCCTGTTGTTTCCTTTCAGTGTGCGTGTGTGTGTGTGTGTGTGTGTGTGTGTGTGTGTGTGTGTGTGTGTGTGTGTGTGTGTGGTGTGTGTGGTGTATGTGGGTATGTGTGTGTGTGAGTGAGTGAGTAAGTGAGCTGAGTAATGCCATGTCGAAAGGAAGTGGGTCAGAGCAAAGGACACAGATGCACAATGAACCAACATGTGATAATATGTACATGATCACTGTTCAAAACGATGTAACTTCATGAGAATACGTGTACGTAGAATATCATGTGAATTCTTTAAGCGCAACTAAGTATTAATATTTTCCATATTTATATGTCAGTTTCTATATGTAACAATAACATTCATATACTATATTTACACATACGAAATACACTTTAACCTGTACAATACTTACATACTGCATTTACATCTACTACGTCTATATGACAGAATACAATAGTAGTATTTATATGTATATTTTATGTGGATACGGATGTGGACATAGACATTAATCCTAAGCCTGGCTTAATCAAAAGGACACCAAAAGACACCTCCCTCACAATGAAAAACATTTAGCTGTATTTTTCACTCCTCACCTCAGCCCGTAATAGTTATAATCATTTTACCACACCTTTATATCCTATCAGGGGCAAAAAAGACACATGGGTCAAACTGTATGCCAGTATGACATCACTGTTTGTAAGAAAGCCTCTTATCTTGGAAACACATGAACGATCGTTTTGGTTTCAAATGCTAAAAGAAAAATTAAAGTACAAAAATGACAAACGGGAAAGCAGTTGCCTACAGAATGAGTTTGTAATGAGTGTATGTGTGCACTGTCTGCTGAGCAGGACACAGAATTCTTCCAGGAAACCCTGTGAGTCCGTCATGAAGGAAATGGCCTCTCCCTAAAGCTGCACGGGGTCAGAACCTGACCTGCAGCTCCGGGTTTGGGTCCAGATTGAACCCAGAGCAGGTCCTCGCCCCTGATCCTCCCACATTTCAACTAAGGGACAATCTTGTGATAAGCTATACATATAAATGAAAAGATATTATGGTGGACAGTTCTTTCCATCATAATATAATTTCCCTTATATGTATATGAAGCAAATGCTCATCATGTGAGGTCGTTCTTCTATGCTTCTTTGCATGACATCTTAGAAGAACCCTAACGGACCTCCAGTGGATGGTTCTTTAGAGAACCATCAACTAAACTAGTAAAAGAAAACCTCGACTTCGGAAAGATCCCCAAAACCGGTATAGAACCTATATATTATATATGTACTTTATAGTTTTTTTCAGACTCACAAATGTCTCTAACGTGGTTCTTACGGGGACCAAAACAAGTGTGTGTCTTATTCAGCATGATTCAGGGAAGCTTGAGTGTAGATTAAGTTTTAGACCCCCTGTTAGCTCGTGAATCTGTTGTACTGCTTTGTATTGTATTGTTTTGTCTTTTTTACTGAGTTTGTGGTTCTAATGAGCGCACAACATGATCTAGATAACAGTGTGAGTTAAATAGATCATTTTTACATGTAAATGGGGTAAATAAACCGTGCCTGCGTTACAGGTTTGACCGCATATAGTGCATAAAATTTCCCCAGACCCAACAAGACGCAGCATGCTGTTTAACTGGTGTGTGCTGTTGTTTAGAATAGGGGCCCAGAAAAATGTTGTTGGTATTTATTAAGGAAGAGGAAGATCTTTTCACCCTGTACTGTGTGCTGTTTCAGGTACGGAACGTGTGATAACGTCGGTACGAAAAATGCAGAGGACTCACTTCATTCTTACTGAATTCTGGTCGTGTGACATTACTTCTATTTCTGAAATGCTTCTTAGCTTTGGTGTTCAAGATCGGTGGAAAGTTCTTAATCAAGGTGTTTTCCGACCCCTGTAGGACTGAAAGTCTGCCCAGGGCTGAGCAGCAGGTACGTTACTGTGCAAAAGTCTTAGACACCTGCAAAAATGATATTTAAGAACTGTTACAGTGAGTGTTATGATCATATTAATATTACTTAATACACTACATATAACTGAACAGAATAAATACAAATAACATTCTACAGTAAATAGTGATGTTATGTTCAGTATATCAGTGTGTTTCTAGTTGAAGTCCGGTATTACTTGTAGTTTCCATCAGAAACCTGGTTTGACTCGATCAGTCCTTCATTAAATTAAATCAGGAGCTGCTGGTGGAGTTTCACAATCCAAACAATGGCTGGAGGAACCGAGGAGGAATCTGGAACCGAACCTGTTCTACTCACCAGCTCATACAATATCAACTACTTTTACAAACAAAATAAATCCTGATACTTTTTACTGCTTTCTGGTTTGTCTGTATTTATTCTAAAGTTAACTTTTCTGGCAGAAAGACATTTTACACTGAGAAAAATAGCTTTAAACAATTTGACTTCTGCAGATATGATTATTGTATACTAACAATTAGTCTTAATAGAAACAGAGCACAACCAGGCAAGTTGACTGTAATCTTTCATTCACTATAGGTGTGTATGGGGGTTTGTATTGGGGCCCAGCCAAGTTCAGCCACTGGAGGAGACTCAGAAGTGCTCAGAAGTTCTCTGGCAGGTACGCGTGTTCTCAGCTCAGCAAGTGTCAACACGTAAACATGGCTGAGCAGGTCAGGACGAGAGCGTACGAGCTCTGCTCTGAGCTCCAGAACCGAAAAAAAAAGAAGATGAGACAGCACCACCCCTGCTCAGAGCAAAACTAGATGATTAACACGCGACGAAGCTTTACCTAATCTATCCACTCTCGCCCCGGCTCGCAAACGCAACTTCCTGAAGTGCAGATTTACTGGCAGCACTAACATAACAGGCAATGAAGAAATGAAAGGAAATGCAACCAGATCTGCCACGACTGGCTGATTCAACTCCATTCAAAACAATATATCAGTATCTCCGTCTCCTCAGTGAATCAGTAATGATTAGTTGGAAGTCTGCACAGAGAGAATATACATATTAAAAGGCCACTTTAATGGAATACAGACTTTTCTGTTGTAATTAAACACTGAAAGTAAAAACACTGCCCAGTCCATTAGAGCCCATGGTAGGGAAAAAACTAAGCCCTTTTCGAATTTCTCCATCTTGTGATGTCCCAAAAACCAACCCGTTGAACATAAATCCACCTTCAGGATATAGGATATAGGATATATATATATATATATTATATATATATATATAATCCCCATCCAAGTTATAAGGAGTGTTTCAAGCTGGACAGCTTTATGAATGAGATGCAATTTAGAGGAGCCAATCAGAACAGAGATCATTTACATACAAAATGGTGATGTAAAAGTGACATTGTTTTGTTCCCAGCAAAAAAAAAAGTTGACTGCTTGATTACTAGAAATATTAATAGTGACAGCCGTTCTAAACGCAGCTCTACATTTACAAGCTGCTCTTGTGAAAACTCCGTGGCTCTTTTGTGAGTTCACTGGGTTTTTCTTTTCGAACCAAAAAACGATTTTGATGGCCAGCAACAATAAACTCTTGTCAAAACAATCCTGTCAGTGTCAGTACACACACACACACACACACACACTCTCTCTCTCTCTCTCTCTCTCACACACACACACACACACACACACACACACACACATTCTCTCTCTCACACACACAAACATTCTCTCTCTCTCTCTCTATCTCTCACACACACACTCTTTTTTCTAGATTTTTTTTTTACATCCGCGCATCGCGAGATTCAAATTCTTTCACTGAATATTCACCAACACGGTGTACGCAATTTGCGCAGTTGTGGCCCGACGCGTGGCGCTGGCGCTGCGCAGGGAGCGTAGGGTTTTTTGCGGAAGTGGTGCGTAGGGAATGTGATCGGTTGGTCGGAGCGGTTCGGAGAGGCGGGATGGGTAAGATTTTCAGAGCAAAAATAACACAATTCACACACAGATGTTGACTTTTTGACTTGTGGTGTCCGTGTTTCGGAGAAGCAGCCCAGCAGCTTGGCCGTATTTGTGGTGAACGTTATTCAGAGAGAGAGAGACCGTCTTGAGGCATTTCCTGTGCATTTTTTCCTTCATGTGTCACAGCTCGTTTTCACTAAAGTTAACCTAAACGACACGACAGACGAGCCACATTTCTGAAAGACCGAACTGAACGAGGGGAAATGAAGTTAACTTTTAACGAAGAGTCAACTTTATTGTAAATTAATACGATCTCTCCGTCCTTTGTGCTGTTTTAGCCGTAGCGATCAGGGCTAGCTCGTTGTCTGAACCTGGGCCTGACTAACCAGCCAACCATCTGTTGTAGAGCTGTACAAAGTGGACATAAATATTGGGACATACCTGTTTTTCGGGGTTTGGGCTAGGCCCATTCTAGTGAAGGGTAATCTTAATGCTTCAGCATACCTAGACATTTTGAACAACACCATCCTTCCAACTTTGTGGACACAGTTTGGGGAAGAACCTTTTCTATTCCAGCATGACTGTGTCCCAGTACACAAAGCATGGTCCATATAGACATGGCTGTCTGAGTTCGTTGTGGAAGAACTTGACTGTCCCGCACAGAGTCCTGACATCAGGACTCATCAATGCCTGACCTCATTAATGCTTGGCACAACTTCCCCACAGTAACACTCTAAAGTCTTGTGGAAAGCCTTCAAAGAAGAGTGGAAGCTGTTATAACTGCGAAAGGGGAACCAACTCCATATTAAAGTCTATGTATTTAAATGCAATGTCATTTAAGTCCCAGTTGGTGTAATGGTCAGGCGTCCCAATACTTTTGTCCATATAGTGTATCACTATTGTGATATTACTGGACTGAGTTTTTTCATGACAAAAGAATTTCTCTCGATAAATAAAGTTCTAGCTTACTGCTTAATATTGCAATTGTGATGACTTTCAATATATCAAAGGGTCTGTATCATCACCTGTCTGCAACGAAAAGGGTTTAAAGTCTGTAAATATTGCTTCAAATGGGACATTCACTCCCTCCTATCCAATCTGTTCATATATGGAAAATAAGCTACAAAAACAGCACAATTTCAAGTCATAATTTTTATTTGCCGCTCATTCATTCACCGACACCTTTAATGGTTAAAAATCAAAAGTCTAAGTAATTAACTTTTTGTTGAATTGCATGAAGACTTCAATTCATCAGAACAGCCAGTAACTGTGGCAGGTCACTCTGGCTGTGTATCATATTTTCGTGTTCTTCAGTTGCATTGTAGCTAGATAGAGGTGAACCTAGATGGGTACATGCAAGTTTAATGAAACATGCTTGGAGGACAAAAAACTTTTGAGGGTGGTTGGCAGCAGCAGGAAACGAGACCGAAAGATGTTCACATTAGACTCTATGGGCTTGGATCCCACACAAAATCTCAAGCAGTATTCTTAGCACTGAACAAAAGAAAGGAAAAGTCAAGTTTTGTTTAGGAGAAATAAATAGTCAAGTAGGAATGAATAGTGACCTTTGGTGACTTAGTGGTTAGGGAGTTGCCCCTGCATTCGGAAGGCGGTGGGTTTGAATCCTAGGTCTGCTGGTTGCACCACTGAGGTACCCTTGAGCAAGGTACCAGCTCCACACGCTGCTCCTTGGGTGTCGTGTCGCTGGCTGCCCACTGTTTCACGTGGTGAAAGGGTTAAATGTAGAGAACAATGTTATGCTGTTCACACTGCGCTGTGCTGCGATGGTGTTAACGTGTAACAACTGGGCAGTTTACACTCTATGAAATCGTCAATTTTGGTGTCTTAAAAAGCAATTAATATAACTTTTAAAGTGCTGCAGGAACCTTGAGAGACTCCTATCGTGATAACGATTATCAGACGATATGTTGTGCAGCCCTATTCTGTTTATCTTTGCCTCAGATGCGAAGTTGTAGATGTCACAACTACTGAAAAACGCACTGGTTTTTGTCTCTGAAGGTGAAGGGGAAAAGAGTCTGAGGGTGTAAAGAAGCTGATAGCTAGTAGAAGTGGGTAATACTGCTAAATGTGATGCTGATTCTAAGGCTTCTGTTGCTGTATCGGAAACAGTTCTCGTACTGTTGAGTCATTAACCTTAAATGAACTGTTATATGATCCGAAGTAAATTAAAGCGAAATGATCTGTGGCCATTCATCTCAGCAGGGAGCGATATCATTAGGGTTTTACTGAACAATATCGCTATATTTATTACTTATTTGAAGAAATAAGTAAGTTAACTGTCTTGAGTTTTCCTGTTTTAATGAGGGAGGAGCAAATTCCTACAAATGTTCTGCTCAACAAATGTGAGTTGGTGTTCAGAGCCCAGCTCTCATCCCTCCCACTGATCCAATCCAGCATCGACTGTTTAATAATGTCAGTTTTATTAGAGTGCAGTTCCGTTTGTTCAGGAGACTCTCCATGTTTCAGAACTGACCAGTCAGGAACTGGGACCAGTTCTTCTTCCCATCCCCGCGTCTCAGTTTGCGTGTATGAAAGTCAGAAGCGGATAGAAAAAAGTAGTTAGAATCTTGTGCATTTTTTGATCCTTTTTGAAATAGCAGACACACAAAGTTCAATGAAACGGCCGATGTTCTGTTTACTGCTGGAATAAAATACTCAGGATCGGAAGTATTGATGTTTCAGTCCATGATATTTCGCCAGAACTGGGTTTCTCTCCCAGGTTTGTTGATAATATGCAGCCTGCCTGAGGCCATCTCCAATTTTTCATGCTTGTAGCTTATCCTTTTTGCTGAGAGAATGAAGTTTTTATTGTTACCCCAACCATTGGATGTCACATCCCTTAGCTAAGTTTTCCAAAACAATAGGTCAGTTTAGCAGATAGTAGTGAGTTACCTTCAAGAAAGCAAAGAATTGTTAACCGATTAATGTCCTGAAACACTTTCTATTCCTGGCTTAAGGTGCAAAAAAGATGACCAGAGACAGAAACTAGTGTTTCTTTGCAGGGTCCTCATAGACAGCAGGAGAGCTCACCAATCCAAATTTGTGAGAATGCTTTAATATGTGGAGAATGCTTTTGTTTGTGCTTGTCATTTTCACTGAATATTCCCTTTCCGTACTATTGCAAAAGAATAGGCCAGTTTGGCAGAGCTCAGTGAGTGAGCTTCAAGAAAGTAACTCATTGTTAACCTGTTGATGTCCTGAAATCGTTTCAATTTCTGGCTCAAGGCACAGAAAAGACGAGCGGAGACGAATAGTAGTGTTTCTTTACAGCGCCCTGATAGAATGCTTCTATATGTGGAAGAAAATAAAGAATAATACTGTTATACACTCTTTTTTTCTGTTAATGCACTTGAGTAATCTAGCTGTCATGCTCCTTTTAGAAGCTGCAGCCCATAGTCATTGTGCGTGTATTGCTTTTTTTAAATAGATCAGTCATCTTTCAGTGCCAATTACCCAAACTTGGGGGCTATTTTTCACACTCGCACTGATGAGTTTCTAATACTGCTCGTTTTAAAGGTTGAACGTTGGTTTTGAGTAATGCCACCTTGGGGCCAATGAAGAGATTTATTTCCCCTGTAATGCGAACCAGCATGCAGAACAAATGATGCTGCTGACATTAAGGGAGCAGACAGAGTGGAACAAAAGATACAGCCGTGTGACTGCCTGCTCATCGTGCTCCCGAGTATCGTCTGAGCTCGTCTTGTTTTTTTATTTTATTTATTTTTTTTGTACCTTCAGATCCACAACAGCGACTGAAACACATTCTGTCGCTGTTAATAATGAATGAACACCAGTAGGAAGTAGCTTGCGTAGTTATACTATTCAGTTCCTCCTACATTCATTCATTTTTTGTGACAATAGCATTTATGATTCAAGTATTCCTATAAAGGGGAGTTCTGACAATCTTTCAAAATGTGTGTAAATGTTTGTAAGTTGGATTTTTAAAAAATATATACATTTTTTTACAGTGGTAGTGAATGGAACAAAGGGCCGCAATGTCTACAACGCAAATATATGCTAATATATTTATTTATTTTACTGTCCAGAACCAGCAGTGAACCTGCACATATCTTCTAGATGAGTTTTTAGATGTAATATTGATGGTAAAATAGATGTAAATCTGACAAGTTTTCTTTGTGCCTCACAGTGCCTTCCATGTGTTTCTCTGGCAATGAATGAATTAAAAAGTACATTTTAGACCAAATCCTTAAAACAGGCATCAGGCTGTGTATTCATAATAATATAATGTAACAAGGAACCTTTTAGAGGCTTTATTCACATCCGGTTCCGTTCACCACCGCTGTGAACAATTTTGACTTAGGTTCTCTAGAACTTAGAATGTCTTTTATTTTTTACCAAGGAAATTATTAATTATAATTAAACTTCAAAGTTGGTGGAATTCTCCTTTAATGAATACAGTAACTGCTAAATGTAAGTTATGTCAAACGTAAGTCAGACAACTCTTGCACTTAAACTACTTCAGTGGTTTTGTCGCGTAACTTGTAACGCTGTAGCTAACCATGGGACTCTAATATTTCTCGTATTCTTTTCTTTTCTTCCTGTGGATAAAACACCACATTCGGTACACTGGGACATCCCATCACATTCATTTTCTCCTGAACCGGACATGGCTGGGACTGGAAACAGCAGTGAGTATCTGTACAACACTAACACAACACTGTTAACACTAAACACGTCACTTGGCCTTAAAATTGTGACATAACTGTTTAAGAATTGCAAGCACGTTCTGTCTGCCTTTGGTTTTGTGGTCGCTGAGAATTTACAGCCTGAAGTACTGCAGACATTAGCTAAATCAGTAAGGCCCTGTGATCAAAAGTGTTTGTCTTGACTTTCTTGCAGCAACAGAAGAATCTGGAGGGATATGTGGGCTTTGCGAGCCTCCCCAACCAAGTTTACAGAAAGTCTGTAAAACGCGGCTTTGAGTTCACGCTAATGGTTGTGGGTAAGAGAACATCATTTCGTTTAACTTCCGCATCACAGCCTTAGGTTTAACCGTCAGATGTATTTTAGTAATGTATTGTGTTAAAGTGACGCATGTTGAAAATTCAGTTAGTGGTTCGTGTGAGTTAGTGTGTGTGCACTTCGAGTTTCCTGTCTAGTTTTGAACGTTGGCCAGCTGGGTGACTGCATTCTTGACATTAGGTCTACGTGCTGTCAGGATAACCACACAGGAAGCTAGGGTTGAAAGGCAGTGATTTCACATCCTGCCTAAGGTTTAAAAAATGAAAAGTAGGCCTGTTTTTCTAGAGGGAATTACTTAACGGCAGTTTTCTGACCAGATCTTTTAGCGCTGTTTGTCTTGGTGTTCCATTTCTTATGAACCTGAAGAGCAACTTTTTGGACCAAATGCACAGTGCTGTGCAAAAGACACCCCTCATTTCTTCATATTTTGCTTTCACAGAGCCATACTTCCTTGTATTTTTTAGTATAGTCTTGAACAGTTCTCCTGGCTTATTGAAAGTTTTCTCATTTTCAGTCCAATCCCTGACCCTGACCAGTTACCTTTTTAGGTTTATTAAGCCAGACAGTGACCTACATAAAAATCATACAAGCACAACAAGGAAATCTAACCTAAGGCTTGAACCAATGAAGAAACAGGCACAAATGATCAGGCGGTGATCAGTATACTGGTGGTGCTGAATGCTGAGTGTTTGGAACTCCTTTATCTAGGCTCCTTGTATCTTCATGCACTTTGCAGCCTGTCGCAGTAAAACATTAGTTTGTTTCTTTAATATAATCCACTCAGTATGTCAGATAAGACAAATTGACAGGCACAAAATAGTATTTATGCACCAACAATGTGATTCAAAGCAAAATTGATATCTAAAGAGCCAGTTAAAATATCTAAATTTAACAAGAATGATCCGATCAGTTTCTGCTGTTTTAAAGTGAACCCCAAATGTAGTCAAGACAATCAGTCAAGACATATTTGGCGTCCAAATTTTGCTTATTTAGTGTAGAACTATGAGGCTAATGTGGCTAACAAACACAAGTAGTCAATAGTCGCCTAAATCTTTCACATACAATACAAGCCTGAAACTTCTCTCAGCCTGCTCAAATCTCATCCAGCTCTTATTTAAGGTGGAGTAGACTTGTAGATGTGGTTTAGGACACAGCATGACTTACTGAAGATTGTCACCAAACTGGTTCTAGATCAACACACCAACTCCTGAATTGCTTTGAAGAAACAGACCCCGTTGTTTAAAAAGCGCTTGTTTTGTTCATTTTTTTGGAACTTGCAGTAAATAATCCTGGGGTTGAACCAACTTTTGCAAGTGTAGTTTTGGAGATGTAATATATTTTTTTTGCAGAAACTATTTAGTTAACCATTGCACTGAACTATGCTTTTAAAAAATGATATCATAAAGCAAAAATGCTGAAGCCTAGACGTAATAGTATTTTTAGTGGTAAAACACCATGGCAATTTTAGTTCAGAACCCAGGACCAAAACCAGCCATTTGCTGCAGTTACTGCATCCTTCACAAGGCCAGACTGGTTGTATATTTTCTTTCATTTTAGTTTATGTATGTATAAAGAGACTGTTTGTCCAGTACAGTGTAGTTTATCCTAGAAGCAAAATCTTAGCGCTAAGCAGCAAATTAATCCCATCATGCAGAATCAAGCAAATATTGTTCACTTGTGGTGCTTCTCTTCATGTACATATTTGCAAAAACACCACTCGTACGCTTTCGAATGCTTGAAGCATTCCTCAGAATGAAAAACCCCAGCACCGCTGAAACTTTGGGCGCAGTTCCTCATTAATGAGGCATGTGTTTTGTTTTTGTTTTTTGTTTTTCTATGTCTTTGAAGCTGTTTTGAGCATTTTCAGAGCCAGGCCATGAAATTGATGTTTTCAGTGTTTACAGAGCAGCAGAAGAGGATGGCTAAACTGCATAAAGCCAGATGAAGACCGTGGAGCATGTCTAGCTAAAAGAAAGCATTTAAAGGAGATGCTGTTAACCTTGCTTGGGGCTGGCAGTCAGAGCTATTTCATCAAGAGTTTGGGTTCAGTGCATTCCTTCAATTCCTTTGTGGGTTGCACTGTCCTCCAGAGATCTTATCCATAGAATGAAACTGCTGGGAAAGTTCATTAAAATGATCTTGTGTTTGTTGTGCAGTATTCTGGTAGCTTCAGTGTGATTATTATTTTATTTATTAATTTTTTTGAAGAGCTGCACAATACACTAGGGCCAAAATGATAGTTTTTTTGATATCACTTTGAAAGCCAGCTTTTTTTTTTACGTTGCAAGAGCTGCAGTTTTAATTGTATCCAATGTAATTCTGTTTGAAAATTGAGCCTAGTATCGCAGAGCTTGTGGCAATTTTGCACACTACATTCATCTTCTGGTCTTTTCAGCGAAGAAAAAGGCCCAGAGCTCATATTAGTGTGTTTTTTTTAAATTTATTTATTTTTGTTGCTGGATTTTGGCACCTGTTCTCTTCCAAGCCCATATTGAATTTTGGCAAAATTCCATCACTAAAATGTACTTTTAATATCCAGTATATTGCGTCCGTATTCTGATTTGATCAGTTGATCAGGGGTCGAGTATTGGTTGTTTGAAAATTGTATTTTAGTGGTAGAGTCCCATCTATAAAGTATGGGGAGAGAGAGAGGAGGGGAGAATCACCTTAAAAATGTGTAGCGGAGCGCAAATCAGTCCTTCAAGACCCTAAAGCTCAGATCAGTTATCAAAAAAGTTGTCTCACTGCTTGTTGTGGTTTAATTAAAAATAATCTGCCCATGAATGCGGCTGTGTGTGCTTTTATCACCCGGGTTTTCAGCCGTCCTTAATCATAAATGGCTTGGTAATGGACAGTGAGTCCTCGGCCATGGAGAGCGGCCAAGTCTACCAATAGTGGTGCCAGGACCAATTAACCTTGGTTGATGTGCTAACATCAGTGTGCGTGGGCGCACAGATAAAAGCCTGTTTATCTAAATACTGACCCCTGCTCTCTGTCTGGACTGTGCTTGGACACACACTGCCTGTATGAGCTCATAGGTCAAATCCAGTGCACTTTTGGTGTGAAGAACAATTAAGATTATATTAACCAAGAATCTCTTACTCAGCTTCTTCAACAATATTATATTTTGATAAATCCAAAGTTTGGGGTCCTTTTAAATACATTATTAATAAACAGTGTATGAACTATGAAGCTGTTAAGTCTTCATTTTTCTGAAAATAACAAAAATAACAACTGCTTTGGTAATAAATCCAAAGATCACCCCTTGTTATGATGTTAGCCCTCAGACCTTCCAGGTGTTGAACCCTCTTTGAGTCAAGAGTTTCAGGAGTTGTGTTTTTTTTTTTTGTTGTCCCCCCCCCCCCCCCAATGGTTGGAATATAAAACTGATGCAACCCCAAGTTAATTGTATTAATCTTTTTTTGCGAGACTTCACTTCACTGCTTCTTAAGCAATACTAAAAAAAAATAGGCCTCGGCATGAAGCTAATTTGGCTACACTCTCACTGTGTTGTAATGCTTGTTTCCCTACTATGCCATGCAGAGTCAACGTTGACTTTTTGGCCTCATAAAAAATATTTATTTAAGACCACTTGAATTTCAATTGCTTTTTTACCTTTATTTTTTAAGTTAAACAGACAACCGATTTGTGCTGTGTCATGCATTCCTGCTGTATTAGGCAAACAACTCACACAGATTTCAAACGTGATGCAGTTGTCCCATTTAACAAATATGAGAATACAGTACCGTGGAAAAGATTTGATCCACCCCTCATTTTTTTAAATATTTTACTTTGAGTCACATTGCTGGTACAAAAATTCTATAAAAAGTAATGTCTGTCATTCAGTCTTATCTTTGGTAAATGAAGGAAATGGGAGTTGTGTGTGATACAGGTGTGATACAGTAAGGTTGTGAGGCAGGTGTGGTACAGTGAGGTCGAGAGGCAGGTGTAATACAGTGAGGCAGGTGAAGGTACTGTGAGGCAGGTGAGGTACAGTAAGGTTGTGAGGCGGATGAGATGCAGCAAGTTAGAGAGGCAAGTGTGATACAATAAGGTTGTGAGGCAGATGTGGTACAGTGAAGGTGGTGAGGCAGGTGAGGTATAATGAGGTCGAGAGGCAGGTGTGATACAGTGAGGTGGTGAGGTGCAGTGAGGTCGAGAGGCAGGTGTGATACAGTGAGGTGGTGAGGTGCAGTGAGGTCAAGAGGCAGGTGTAATACAGTGAGGTACTGTAAGGCAGCTGAAGTACTGTGAGACAGGTGAGGTACAGTAAGGTTGCCAGGCGGATGAGGTGCAGCAAGGTAGAGAGGCAGGTGTGATACAGTAAGGTTGTGAGGCAGGTGAGGTACAGTGAGGTTGTGAGGCAGGTGAGGTACAGTGAGGTTGTGAGGCAGGTGAGGTACAGTGAGGTTGTGAGGCAGGTGAGGTGCAATGAGGTAAAGAGGCAGGTGAGCTACATTGAGGTAGAGTGTTACTTGGGCATAATGTGATTATGCCCTGAGTGTTAAATAAACCCTAAAAATGACAATTTTTTTCTAAGCAATAACAGCAAAATAAAGACACTTTCCTTCATTGCAGCTTCAGGAATATGCGAATGAGGCACTATATTAGTGATTTGACATCGTGCATCAACAAACTTAAATTTGTTTAGCAAATATACTACAAAAATCTCAACCACAGAAATACTGTTTTCTCATCCTCGGACGATCATGATGTTGTTTCGACACTTCCTCATCAGGCCTTCAGAGATGCAGCCAAATCTTTTAAGGTCCTCGTGTGTGTCCTCTCACATGGATCTAGTTATTCTCATTTGCTGCCAGAAGGGAGACCAAAGCACCTCGCAAAAGCAGCAAGATACAGCCTCATAAAAGGAGCATTCTGTGCCTTGGCATGGGTCGAACACTGCTTAGGCTGTCATTGGATTAATGATTGCCCAGGGTCACATTCAAGTCCTTTTCCTACAACAAACGGACCATCTGTGTGCACTACGAGGAACTGAGCTGTAGGACTTGTAGTCTGAAGCTGATTGTTATTGTTAGAGGCTTGTTTGTGAAGGGATAGGATGGCCCGTATCTGAATAGATATAGAGGTCAACTCTTTTTCCTGACATCAGATTTAGAAAACATTCTTCATCCCAGAGGAAACTGCTTATGCAACGACTGCTGAGAGACACAAAGATAAGCACAACATGAAATATAATATAAGGGGAAAAAAACACTCCAGAAAGTACCCGGAAAACAAAACAAGACATAAGATGCTTTAGATCAGAGGCTCAGACCTCCATGAAGACCTTCAGATCAGAATCACTGTTGTAAAATAAGTAGAATATAACTTTGCACTTTTTTCCTTTTGCAATTTCAGGTGAGTCAGGATTGGGCAAGTCCACTCTGATTAACTCTCTCTTCCTCACGGAGCTGTACTCCTCAGAGTACCCGGGACCGTCACATAGAGTGAAGAAAACTGTTCAGGTACCCCTGTTCTGACCCCTCTTCACATACACTTTTACCCAGGCATTTAACAGCAGTGAACCAGGGAAGTGAACAGAAGCTGGCTCGTTACCATTGTGACATATAAAGTGACGTTTACAGTAAAACTTCTGCAGCTCTTTTGCTTTATCAGGTGTGTTGGCATGAGTAAAATAACCATGGGTGGGAATTTTTGTAAAAGCTCGCAGACAAAAGCAATGCAGCACAGACCAGCAAAGCAAAGAATTTCGGTGGTGCCTTTGTTCTACTTTTATGTTTACAGCATCTTATTCAGAGTGAAGTACATGTGTGTTTTATAGTCCGCAAGAAAACATGTCCCTCACACTAGTAAGCCTGAGATTAAGAGCTGCTAGTTGACTAAGATTTTACCGTGGTGTTGTGGTTAGTCCACGAGGATTCTAAAAGATCGCAACACACACACAACTTTTTAAAAGTTTTTTGTGAAGTTTTTGTTAACTTAATTTACGATACGAATATGTAGATGTTCTTTTAAGTGCTCAGTGAAGAGAAGGGTGTTCAGTCTGAAGACAGTGAGGGTCTTGGCAGTTCTAACAGGGGAAGTTTGTTCCACCACTTTGGTGCCAAAGCTGGGAAATGTCAGCATGTCTACGTTCTTTGAGAAGTGTTGGGTCAATTCAAGCTCGAATTCAAGAGCGTGAACTGTGATCTGTGGTCCAGTCAGTGCTGATAGGTGAGACATACCTGGACTGTTTTTGACCGTTACACTTTTAATCTTATGGATAACAACAGGAACCCAGTGAAGGGTCTGCAGTAGTGGACTGGAGTGGTGTGAGCAGTTTGGTGGATTGAAGACCACACATTTCGCATCAATCTGGTGGTCTTCAGAGGAAGGTCAGCCAGGAGCAAGTTACAGTTACAGATTTCTTGTTCTAACAGACAAGATTCAATGAGCGTTCGAAAAGTCATTGGCCATTCATGCCAAGGATGTTCCATCTTGTTTCTTGTTGAATGGGACTTTTCTGACAAGTTTTCATTTTTGTCTGCTCTAATGGGCATCATTAGACTTGTTTGTTGGAGGGGTGGGCATGGATTTGGGGGGTTGATTGACTGAATGCTAGACCTTCTTTCCAGCACACTGGGTATTAAAATCTAAGACTGTGAAGATGCTCAGATCTGTACAAGCATCAAATAAAGCATTGAATCACATAGTGGGCAGAGGCGCTCTGCTTAAAACAGCAACTCATTTGACTTTCACATGTTTTGGTCAACGTTTTGGAACTCTTTAGTCGGACATAGCTCTACTGTTTATTGTTTTTCTAGACTTAGCATGATCCAGTTTCCAAAAGTCTGTTGCACCAGAGTGGCTCTGCTTCCCCAGCATACCACAGTAATGGTACATTGCCTTGCTACGTGTTGCTACTTGCTGCTAAAGAAGAAAGCGTCAGCTTTTTCTTAGCTTCACACCTGACTTTATAGTGTTTGAGGCAAAAAGTATTGAAATATTTTAGTCTAAAATGTGACAAGTCTGACTTTGAACTGGTCCAGGTGCATTCGATTCACCTGAGAGGAATTAATCAAAATTTTTGAACTACATCAAATGAATCACCTGTTAGGTGGTAACAACGGGTATCTAATAAGCCGTAATGATCTACTTTAGGTGCAGTAGACACATGAACCAGCTGTGATGAGACACCTGTATAATAATATGATGCATGATATTTGTTTATTAAGTTGGACCAGACACTATACGTACAAGTGATTTTTATTTATTTTTCCATACATTGGCTTCACCAAATTTAACTGATCAAGATTAATTATGTTGTTTTCATTGAAACCTGCAGTTTGTCAGTGTTACTTAAATACTGCCAGAATATGGACAAAATATTAGTATTGCCAAAACAGGGTGTGAGATAATTTTTAAAAAAAATTTAATCTCGAAACAAGGCATGTACTGGATCAGAGGATAATATGAGAGGGCCCATAATTTGACTGATTGGCTGTATAAACCATTGCATGAGTTTGTAATAGTAATAAGTACAGAGCAGTGTTGTCAATGCTGAATGCTTTATGTTTCAGGTAGAGCAGTCCAAAGTGTTGATGAAGGAAGGAGGAGTTCAACTGCTGCTCACGACTGTGGACACTCCAGGCTTTGGAGATGCTGTAGATAACAGTGACTGGTAAGTGTGACTTATAATCATAAATCTAAAGTAATCGTCTTCTTTAATGAAAATTTGGGCTCAGAAATATGGAAAAAGTGCTTTATTATGATGCCTTGTAATATGTCTCAAACTCACTGCTGATCCCATAATGTATTTTAGGATTGGCTTTCATCCTAAGATTTGGCTTGCAAATTTGGCCTTCACTTTTTTTTTTTTAATTCAATACCGTAATTCGATAAAGTACCTTCATAACGCTCACCGGAAATGTCTATTCCAGGAATGTCAGGAAGCTCACAGTTTTATAATTGGATCAGAGGGAGCATTTGCATGTATCAGTATGCAATAAGTTTGGGTGCCTCTGGTCAAATACCATGTTTTGTTGATTTCCCAAGTGAAAATAAATGCACACCCTCTGTAGAGAACACAGTCCTTCAAATTTTAATGCACAGGTGCTGTTTGTGCTGAATAATAAAACAAAGTATTTGTCATTATGTTGTAGGATTTATTTATTTATTGTTCAGATATTGCAGACAGGCTTCACAATTATTGGCACCCCTTGTAAAGATTAGTAAACTGTGTTTAAAAAAAAAAACGCACCTTTTGAGGAAGGAGCTTCAACTCACGCTGAAACAAAAGTTTTAATTTGAAATAAAACACTCAGTTTGAAATAAATTTATTCAGAGAAAAACCAATCCCATGTGGCACAATTATTGGCACGCATTCATTTAATACTTTGTACATGGTTGGAGAACAGCGTATCTGAGACCGTTCCTCTTTGCAGAATATCTCCAGATCATCCAGGGTCCTAGACCCTCTCTCGAGCATGCTCCTCTTTAGCTCACCCCGCGGGTTTTCAATGGGTTTCAGGTCAGGGGACTGAGATTACCATAGCAGAAGCTTGATTGTATGGTCAGCTAGCCATTTTTGTGTTGATTTAGACATGTGCTGCGGGTCTTTGTCCTGCTGGAAGATAAAGTGACATCTCAGTTTTAGTTTCCTGGCAGATGCCCTGTACCCTAACAAGGTTTCCAGGGCCTTTGGAGGAAAAACAGCCAATCAGCCTCACAGAACCTCTGCCATAGTTTACAGCTGGGATGAGATTATTTTCATTATAGCCATCTTTCTTTTTACGCCAAACCTATCTTGACTATTTACTGCCAAAAACTAACGTTTTTGTTTCGTCAGACTATAGTTCAAGTAAAAGTTGTAGTACCGTTTTGCAAAATGCAGGCACTTGCGTTTGTGGTTAACTGACAGAAAAGGCTTTTTTCTGGCATACTTTCCAATCAATCCCTTGGCATGGAGGTGGCGTCTGATGGTGGAGACTTGGTAACCCAAAGATGTTACTTTGTCCTGTAATTCAACAGCAGTGATCTTTGGGGATTTTTTTTGCCTCTCTTACCGTCCTCCTCATGTACGCGGGAGCACATTTTAATTATTGCTCTAACTTTATTAGGCATTTTCATGCATGTATTTTTTAATAGCCATTCCCACACTTATTAAGATCAGCAGACTTCTCTCTCATTTGGTTTGTGTGTTCTCTCACCTTTCCTGTGCTGATGAATGACTAATGGAATTTGGCCTCTGTGTTACCTCGTATTTGTACCCCAGTTAATCAGGAAGTCATTGATTACAACTGGAAAGTTCTTACACACTCCAATCAACTCAAAAACTTATCATTTTAGTGAGAAAAATGCTTAATTTAAATTGTGTTCACTATGATTTCCAGGTGTGCCAATAATTGTGTCACATGTGTTTTTATTGTAAATAATTATTTCTTGATGAGGGATTTACTTTTCTTGGAATACATTTATACCGTATAAGGTTGGATTTTTTTTCAGTGTGAGATGTGCCTACTTCGCCAAAAGGTGCATTTAAAAAAAAACTTGTTTACTAATCTTTACAAGGGGTGACAATAATTGTGAAGGGCACTGTATATTTTGCAGCTCTGAATAGTTTAATTCAATTTAATTGCTTTTTACAACCAGTGTTGTCGCAAAGCAGCTTTACAGAGTTCAGGTCCAAGCCCCTATTGAGCAAGCCAAAGCCAAAAGAGGTGAAGAAAAGCTCCCTGAGCTGGAATGAGGAGCCAAGACTCAAAGGGGAACACATCCTCCTCTGGTAGACCAGGGGATGGAGAGAGAGAGAGAGAGAGAGTCACTATGAAAATAACTAACAAGGAAAGGTCTTCGTGTACAAACGTAATCACTGTACAACAGACTGGCCATCTACGGCTAACAGAGTTGATAGGGTTAGGAGTCAATAGAGGCAGAAATTGTCGGAGGTCTAGCTGCGAGTCTCCACAACAACAAGAACAACAATCCGTCAGAGTTTTAAACGGCAGTTGTCCTTGGATGGGAGAAAGGCGTGTGGGGAGTTAAAGGAAGCCAAACCAGTCCAGGACATTTTGGCACAGGGGTCTCAGCGATTGCGGACCCGGGAAGGTGATGACCAGGGGCCCCGATTGTGATCAGTCGGGCTAGACAAATGTGCAGCAATTCCCCTTGGAAAAAACATAGAACAGAGTTAGTTCTGCTTAAGTTTACAGGGTATAATTTATAAATGTAAGGAGTGCAAGTTGAGACTTTAATAGAAATGGCCCCTTGGTAATCAATATCCAAACCCTCATTTGAATAGAATGTATATGTATGTGGCATCTAAAGCCTCATTTGAATAGCATGTGTATGTGTGTGTTATAGGAAAACGGGGTCCCCAAGTTACGAGGGTCTCTACATACAATGTTTCCAGTTTACGACGCTCATGTTTCATGTTTACGACGCAACTAGTTTAGTGGCGTGCAGCAGAAGAATATGCAGTAACACAGTGTAGGAGTGAGGGAGTACACTTATCTAAGCTCAAGTGTTCCGTTTGTGTTGCTTAGTTTGGAGACTTTTTGACCTTTATCATGGCTTCTATTTTTCTTTAAACTCATTTTTTGTCATTTTTTCTGTCGCTACAGTACAGTGCGCAGTATATTTATGTCCTTTTCCTTTTTCTGTGACTTAGTTGTGTTTTTATTTTCTAGACTTTACAACTGTGTTGGATAGGCTATTGAGTTTCAACTTACACCAAAATTCGGTCATTGTTTTCTGAACAGATCGCCGTCGTGACTCGAGGACCCCCAGTATACTGGTTCTAGGTATGAGAACTAAATGCCTGCCTTGACTCTGCTGTGTGTTCTGTGTTCTTTAGCTGGCAGCCGGTCATTGATCACATCGACAGTAAGTTTGAGGATTACCTGAATGCAGAGTCACGTGTCAACAGGCGACAGATGCCAGACAGCAGAATCCACTGCTGCTTGTACTTCATCGCACCCTCAGGGCATGGGTAGGTGTGTGTGTGAGAGAGTGAGAGAGAGAGACTCATAAAGAAAGATTCTAAGCTCTTTAGAAGATGTGCCTCGAGCACCTCACTTAATTGCCTTATTTCACCCCTTTATCCAGCCCTGCCCTCAGTTGTCTGATTCAGACCCTGGTTAGTTTACATTCCAGGGCAAACGTGAGGGCATTTTTAACATATTTGCCTGTCAAAAATCTGCTCTACTAAACAAATGCAGCCAGTAAAAAAAGTGATACCTAATTTTAGTTTTTATGTTTGACCATACATTTGCTCGATCACTCCCAAACCTCTCCTCATGTACGCCCAGTAACACATTGTAATTCTCATCAAATACCTCAAATACCTGGTTCAGCTCAATCACTACTTTGTTAGATTAAATCAGGAGCGGCTGATGGCGTTTCACTAATCCAAATAAAGGCTGGAGGTGAAATCGGACAACCGAACCTGTGTTCTCCTTACCAGCTCACAAAACTTCAAGTACTTTTAAAAATAAAACAAATCTTGATATTATTTAATGTTTTCTTGTTTGTTTGCATTTATTCTAACTGCATTTGCAGGCAATCCCTCACTAATTTGAACAGTTCGCACAAGAGCCTAAGACTTTTACACAGCATTGTACAGATTAAGCAGTTTCTTACGATATTTCATGTAACTACATTGTTTAGTGTTAAACAACCCCGCAGCTAAATAGAGTCGTCATTATTCTTCGGAGACTTGCACACTTTTAGCCCGCGATTTTAGGGCGTAGTGCGTTCACACTGACAACTAAAGCTAAAATTCAGCGCACTGAAAGTACCCAGATGGTGCACTGAAAACGTCCAGAAAACGCGGTGCAGAACGATGGACACTACTCGCACTAATTGGACGCCATTTTGGCTACGTAGCGGAAGGGAACTTTCTGAGTTGAATAATGGCGGCAACTGCTTCATACAAATGTAACGTTAAAAAAATGATTTTACTGACGTATACTGCAGTGTGTAGCCTGTCACTCTCTGAGGACAGTTATGGGTAGTTTGTTTGAGTTTGCCATTATATCGACTGAGTTTGCACACGTGAATGTTAGGCGGTCATAAATAGGTTGTATATGTTATATAAATGTTCCGTTTAGGACAGCACTTACCCACGGCACTGTGCACTACAGAAGGAAGTGCTCAGTGCGCACTACGCACTTCATTCCAGTGAACTCATGTAAGTGCGCGATTTCAGACACAGTTCAGATATTCATATAAATGTAAAAAGCCACACTCATCCCTATTGTGGCTTCAGACTAAAAGGCCACGCGCAGCACAAGAAATTACCACACCGACACACCCATTTCCTACTGTTTATGGACAGATAATGTTCAGATAACAAGGCCCACTATCTTTACTCTGACACATATCTTGGAGAAGCCATTTTGCATTGTATGGAAAATCTGAAGTATGAAGTAATGTCTCTTTAGATTCTCAGTTTTGTTTTATCCCTTATTTAAATAGTGTTACTAAGGTTGTCTCCTAAGAACCATCAATGGTTAGAACTTTTCTGTTTCAGTATCTCAGAGGACCTTGTCCATGCGTTTGTAAGAAGTAGACTTGTTGAACTGTGTCCTCCTTTGAAATGTAGCAGCCCAAACCCTAAAGAAAATGAAAAAGAACTGCACTGGTTACCTTTATCTTTTAGGCCACGTTTTAAGATCATATTATTGGGTTTTTAAACCTCCTAAATGGCCTCCATATCTCACTGAATGTCTGTTTATGTTCCACTTGATCCTAAGTACTAAGGAGTATCCGAATGTTTAGAATTCCCACCATAGACAGAGTACAGTGTCCAAAAAGTGCTCATTGTGGAGGGAGAGAGTGAGAGACAGAGAGAGAGAGTGGCTATGTGATTTGAGGTGTCAGTAGAATTTCAAATCTGATGGTGCAAAAGGTTGAGGGAAGAATTGGTACCTCTGTGTTTTTGGCCAGTGTTATTACATTAACCCTTACCTATGAAACCATAGTAGCCACCTAGTGCCATAATAACCACCTGGCAACACCATAGCAATCATACTTTGCATTTTCTCATGGAAATGCATTCTAGTTTCTTGTTTAGTTTTTCAAAGGAGCTGCATTAGATGTTTACAAACATCAGGTCGCTGTAAATTGGCAAACATTAAGTATGTGGTAAGGATGGTGCACAAGGTGATCGGAGTTTGTTAGCTCATATAACTGTAGAGACAGTAGAATATGCCTGAGGGAGCAAAATATGGACACAGCCAGAGCCTCTGTAGTCTTCTCCACGCTATGAAAACACTGACTGTACTAGCTCAATTATTGTGGACGATAACAAATGCTTGGCCGACTGTTATCACAACTGAGAACTGGCAGGACATCAAACACACACACACACACACAGACACCCACAGTTAGGCCAAAACGAAAGGTCACATTACTTTCAGCCTTAGGCCATACAGCTGAGATCTGTGTTATCAGCTATGCTGGAATGCGCTGTACTTTCTTGGAGGAGGTTGTGATTACGGCCCAACTGGTATATCATTTGACTGATAAAATTCCGCAGATTTATCTGTTTTAGAAGAAAATGTCATGTGTAACGAAGAAGGCAAAGTCTTCTATGTGAAGAAAACTTGATAGTGGCCTTTAGTGACTATTGAGCTCTAGTTATGATATACTGCAGGCTTCTTTTACTGTCTATAGCAGTGGTGTCAAATCCTATCTGCAAAGGACCTGTGCGTCTGCAGGTTTTCATTCTAAATGAACAGGAGCTTACCTGATCAGCTGTTTGAAGGCTGAGACCAATTGGAGTCAGGTGTGCTCTAGGACTGTACAATATATCGTCTACTAATTGTTGTCCATTTTTGCAATACTGCAGTGCTGATGTTGCAACAGGCCGCAATATGCAAATGAGACTCTAACCAATCTCAGTGTTTCTGACAGGTCGATTAATCACAGCTCCAGATATACACATGCACTATGGTTAGGGGCAGTAAACATGCCATTTGAAACAGTATTTACAGACTTTAAGCCTTAAGCCTAATTTTGGAAAAGTGATGATAAGGTCCCTTTTAATATAATGAAATATATTGCAATTGCAATATGTAGCAGTAAAATACAAAATCGAAATGCTACTAGTATGCTCCTGATCGGTTGGGACAAAAACCAGCAGCCACGTCAGCAGTACCCTTGCTTTAAAATCTTCTGTCTTAACCGGAAGGTCTGTCCACTTAGGGGGAACTGTGGCAACACTCCTGGGTGTTACTTACTACAAGACCAAGCACCTGTGTTATATCTATATTAAAAATCGCTTGTAAATTCTGCAAAAAAATCTAATACTGGTGGTGTTTTACTTAAATAATTCACTGGTTGTCTGTCCTGCAGTATATGCCCATACACCCATTAGCCATAACATTAAAACCACCTGCCTATTCATGTGCAGGTCTAGCACATCCCAGAGATACTAGATCAGGAGATCTGAGAAAATTGGAGGCCAAGTCAACACCTTGAGCTGTTTGTCATGTTCCTCAAATTATTCCTGAACAGTGTTTGGAGTGTGGCAGGACAGAGACCGGACCGCCTTTGTCCATTTCTCCATGGTCTGGTTCTGATCCCCACTAGAGACGCTTTGGGTAGGGATAGGGGTCAGCATGAGCACTCTGACCCGTCTGTGGCTACATAGCTCCATACACAACACTGTCCAATTCACTGTGTGACATTTGTTTTGTTTTCTACTCCTCTATAATGTCTCTAATTCAGTGGAGAAATTTGATATAGAAGCTTCATTGTTAACACACACTACGTTTGCTCATCTAGGCTGAAGCCGCTGGACATTGAGTTTATGAAACGGTTGCATGAGAAGGTGAACATCATCCCCCTGATTGCCAAAGCAGATACTCTCACCCCAGAAGAGTGCCAACAGTTCAAGAAACAGGTTTGCTCATTCTCTCATTCTGTTGTTCTCTCTCTCTCTCACACACACACACACACACACACACACACACACACACA
>JBBJLS010000001.1:2297436-2308138 GCA_037577275.1 Bryconaethiops microstoma
ACAACAAGAGACGTACCCACACACACACACACACACACACACACACACACTGGTTACACCATCCAACACACACACACACTGTTTACACCATCCAACACACACACACACTGGTTACACCATCCAACACACACACACACTGGTTACACCATCCCACACACACACACACTAGTTACACCATCTGACACACACACACACTGGTTACACCACCCGACACACACACACACACACTGGTTACACCATCTGACACACACACACACACACACACTGGTTACACCATCTGACACACACACACACTAGTTACACCATCTGACACAAACACACACACTGGTTACACCATCTGACACACACACACACTGGTTACACCATCTGACACACACACATACACTGGTTACACCATCTGACACACACACACTGGTTACACCATCTGACACACACACACTGGTTACACCATCTGAAACACACACACACTGGTTACACCATCTGACACACACACACACACACTGGTTACACCATCTGACACACACACCCACTGGTTACACCATCTGACACACACACACACTGGTTACACCATCTGACACACACACACTGGTTAGACCATCTGACACACACCCACGCACTGGTTAGACCATCTGACACACACACACCCACGCACTGGTTCTTAGACCATCTGACACACATCCACACACACCCTGGTTACACCATCTGACACCCACGCACTGGTTACACCATCTGACACACACACACTGGTTACACCATCTGACACACACACCCACTGGTTAGACCATCTGACACCCACGCACTGGTTAGACCATCTGACAAACACACACTCACGCACTGGTTAGACCATCTGACACACACCCACGCACTGGTTACACCATCTGACACACACCCAACCATGCACTGGTTAGACCATCTGTGACACACACACACGCACTGGTTCTTAGACCATCTGACACACATCCACACACGCACTGGTTCTTAGACCATCTGACACACATCCACACACGCACTGGATCTTAGACCATCTGACACACACACACACACAAACACACACACACACACACACACGCACTGGTTCTTAGACCGTCTGACACACACACCCACTGGATAGACCGTCTGACACACACCCACTGGTTACACCGTCTGACACACACACACTGTTTACACCGTCTTACACACACACACTGGTTAGACCGTTTAACACACACATACTGATTAGACCGTCTGACACACACACCCTGGTTACACCGTCTGACACACACACCCACTGGTTACACCATCTGACACACACACACTGGTTACACCATCTGACACACACACACTGGTTACACCATCTGACACACACACCCACTGGTTACACCATCTGATGCACACACCCACTGGTTACACCATCTGATGCACACCCACTGGTTACACCATCTGATGCACACACACTGGTTACACCATCTGACAGACACACACTGGTTACACCATCTGACACACACACACTGGTTACACCATCTGACACACACACACACTGGGTAGACTGTTGATCACATGCAGAGTCAGTGACGTATGTAAAACCTCCATAAGGTCTTGAAAGATCTTTCAGAAAAAGAAATCACAATGTGATCGATTTATTCTGCTTACACTCAGTGTTAATTGAGGTTTATTTTACATGTGAAGTCTCAATCAAAGGAAAAGCTCAGTATATCACTGGAGAAAAACAACATCCTAAATGAATCATTTGTCATAGGGTGTTTTTAGAATATTGTTTTCAGCCAACACTTAATGAAATAAACGTGGCACTCAATAATATGCAGCATTTGGTGATGAACATTATCCATTAAATAAAATGAAAAATGAATCTCAGAAATCAGTTTCCTTCTAAATCACACCAGTCTGAATACAGTTCAGAGTACAGAGAAACTTGATCCAGGCTGTAGTTCTTGAAGGGAAGGACAGATATTATACTAGCCATTCTTTTACCAATCAAAGTAAATAGAAATGACTGAAATATGAAAAATTTTACGTTACTTCTACACCTGTAAAGACAAGAAATGTGAAATAATTTACTGAAGATAAACAAGGTAAAATTCAAAGGTGTTTTTTTTGTGAACTCACTAAAATCTTCTACATTTCCTGGTTACCATCTTCTTGTAGACTTCAAGGAAGGAACCGTGAGAACATCTCCACTGGTGCAACCAAGAAACAAATGGACAATCACAGCGGGGAATGTGTGTGTGTGTGTGTGTGTGTGTGTGTGTGTGTGTGTGTGTGTGTTTTTATTCATGAAAACAAAATGTTTCACTCTTTTACTCCACCGCCTCCAAAATTTGATTCCTCAGACCAGGCCACCTTCTTCCATTACTCCATGGTCCAGTTCTTAGTGTAGATGCTTACGGTGGTGGACAGGTTCCACATGGGCATTCTGGCCGTTTTGCAGCTATGCAGCCCCATAAACAGCAGGCTGTCATGCACTGTGTGTTCTGCTTCCTTTGTATCAGAGACAACAGCAGGTTTTCTGTAGAATTACACTTACATACTTCAAGGACAGACTGTTCGCTCGCTACCTAATACTCCCCCCACCCTAGACAAGAGACACCATAGCAAGATCATCAGTGATATTCACTTGTTAACGCTGTGGCTGATTTGGTGTCAGTTTTAATAATTTTGAAGTTATGTGTGTGAAAAGTGGCCCCTTATAGTCACGTGTGAACACCCCACAGTACACAGTGTAAAATTCTCTCTCTGTATTTAACCCATTCACCAAGTGAAGCAGGGGCACCCAGGGAGCAGTGTGTGGGGACAGTACATTGCTCAAGGGTAACTCAGTGGTGCCACTAGCAGTTGGGATTCAAACCTACAACCCTCTGAGTGCAGGGGCAGCTCCCTAACCACTACACCACCAGCTGTGTGTGTTTTAAGAGTGTAAGCGATTTGAACATTCCTCTGTAGTTTTTGAGGTGTGGATGAATAAATTTGGGGGGTAAAGAGAATGTTGGTTGCTGCTTTTTCAGTCACTTGTGAAACTTTATGAACAGAATATAAATAATCAGAAGTCTGAAACAGAATACAAAAGAGAAGTTAGAAATAAATTTAACTTAGAAAAGAGAACACACTTAGAAATTCTCAGAAAACATGTTTCCCTGTATGTGTTACCAAAAATGTTTTTCTCCTTAAATTCATCAGCATCATAAACTGTAATTACACACTGATGTCAGGGTCCTGTGGAATGAATTTTCTCAGACAGACTTCTTTCAGAATGAAGAAGAATTCATTTAATATTTAAAATAATAATTCAGCGATCTCACAAATTAAAATGTGCTCAGTCTGTATCCAGTTCTCTTTTAGTGGCCAATTAACTACTTTAACTGCCGAACACACACTTCATATCTTTTTGTTTTAGTATTCAGAGCTCTTTTCTGCTTAAGCCTCCAAATATTTTGTTTGTTTTCTGTTTTTATTAAAGGGTTGGAGAGTATATTTATATATGAATATTTATATTTTGTGATTTCAAATTTGTAAAATGTCATTATTATTATTATTATTATTATTATTATTATTATTATTATTATTATTATTATGTTTATTTCTCGTTACATTTGCTTTTACACTCCTAAAATCTGTGGTTTCTGAAAGAAGAGAGAAAGCGCGCCCTCTTCCTGCAGCTGGATGGGAAAGATACACCACTCTGAAAACTATGACACTGGCTGTTCTTCAGATTGGCAGCATGTTGCAGTTGTTGTGTTCTACTTAAAGATGAATGAAACAGACCTGGTTCAGTGCTTGGCTTTTATACTGATTTCTTAATTATTTTGTACTTTGAACATAACTAACTTCATATTTGTCTGTATGTGAGCTCACAAGAAACATTCCAGTCAGTAAGAACATATCCTTTCTTTTTTTGTTTACCTCCTTTCCTCTTGTGGTTATGGGGTAAACTATGTTTGGACACAGCAATATAGTGTCTTTTGATTTTTATATTAGTTAGAAACTGGGGACAAAGTTTGTAATTTTAGGGGAAATCCAGTGCAAAGCCACTGCCTACCTGTTGATTGACAAGCAGAGACTGCCAAAAAGGTCAATGTGGTTGCAGGGTATGGTTTTAACCAATCAGGAGCTCACCTGCTTCCTATTCATGTCTATCCAAATGAAGATCCAGGTCCAGGTCTTTAAACAATTCATCAACAATTAATCAGCTGGGACTCCTGCTGCAAGGAAAACCTGCAGCCACACTCACCGTTTGTGGAATAGATTGGACACTCATGCTCTAAAAAAAACAATATATATAAAATAAACAGCATTTTTTTTCATCTACCCCGTTTTGTCATGGTCTTTGTTTTATCTCCTGTTCAGCCTGAGCCGCTGTAACTTGGGGTTTAGGGCAGGGGTGTATCAAGCTTTCCAAAAGTGGGGGTGTTCTGGGATGTATAAAAATATAAATACAATCACGACCAATTATAACTTCTGGAATTTCTACATTTATATACATCTAGGCCTGGCCTACAGAAAGGAAATAAAACCGTAGTACTGTTAATGACCCAGAATGGCCTTAATTAACAATTCTAACAATTATTTATACTGCTAAAGTGGTGCATCTAAATCTGACAAGAGTAAATACCAGACAGTACCTCTGCAACATCAACTACATCAGGGGTGGCCAACCAGTCAGAGAAGAAGAGCCACATTTTATACTGTGTGACTGCAAAGAGCCACATCATACACATGGACTAAAATGATCTTGCCCCTACTGGGAAACTTTGCGGTATTTTCATCTCACGCACATGCGCATTTGTCAAAAATACCGTTTGAAATAGAACTGTGTGATTCATGACTCATCCGGATTCATTAAATAACTCACGAGTCACGAATCTGAAGTATCCATTGAACTGAATACTTTGAGTCCTAACTACACCATGTCTAAATTGTAAACTCTGTTACATAAATACATCTTATAATCATTAAAACATCAATTACTACCATAAAAGTTGCATAACTTTACAGTTTCTTTGCACCACCACACTTAAAAACGAGGTATATCCTACAATCCTATAATCCTACAAACTTCATGCAAAGTTGAATCCTCCCAGTGGATTCCTTGTGTCAGTCAGAGCCGAAACCTCACAGCCGAAAACATGCAGTCGAGTCTGGATCTCTCAGAGAGCGGGTTAGTGCTCCTAAACACGAGTCAGTGAATCCGGTTAACTTCCTCCACAGCCGAATCTGAATCACTCAGAGAGCAGGTTAGTGCTCCTAAACACGAGTCAGTGAGTCCGGTTAACTTCCTCCACAGCCGAATCTGAATCACTCAGAGAGCAGGTTAGTGCTCCTAAAGCCCGAGTCAGTGAGTCCGGTTAACTTCCTCCATAACCGAATCTGAATCACTCAGAGCGGATTTATCACTCACACGAGTGTTAAAGCGCTCCCTGAACGACAGTAATGAGTGAATCCACCGGTCAAATACAGCTGAATCGCCTTGTCTTATTGTCTTATTGTCTTGTTTTATTTGAAAGTGATTCATTCTCATCACAAGGCATTTTACTTTCTTTTAACAGACGATTCAAACACTTCAGTTGACTCACAGCTGTCGATTTGGCAATACTGGCTCAAGTGACTCTCACACCCGGATCAGTTTAGTGAGTGACTCAGACGGAGCCTAATCCTAGAAATCCGAGTATTACAGCTTTAGTATTGAACTCGAGCGAAGCGAACCGGCACATAAAAAAAAAACACAAACACAAACTTCGATATCAACATAAGAACTGCATGAAACCAGGCAAAGAGCTGCGGGTTGGCCACCAGGGGCCTAATATTTTATAATAAATAAATAACAAAAAACAGAGCAATTGAAGGTGTCCTCCACTTTCAGAATGTGGAACTGGATCCCTGAAGTGACGGATCTGAACAGCTGTTTTGCACAGCTCAGTTTAGTTTCAGGTCTCATGTGTTTTCTCCATTCACTCAGTTATTTAATAAATGTTATGTATTTCCCTAAACAGAGTAGATGGTTTTTTTTTTTTGCGGGCATGTGTGTACATTTGTTACAAAATATTTTAACTTGATTTTAAATATATGCTACACTGGATTATATTCGTGAAAATAGTCAGTCAATTTCAATTCCACTGTCAAAATGGCTGCTGGGAGTCCTGCATAAAGAGGTTAAATAAGTGCTCTGATTAGTTGATATATATGCTGCTCTGTAGCTCTCGATACTTAGTAGCTCCCTGAAGACAGACACAGCTTCAGCTCAAATAAACAAATATTACTCTCTGCTGCCCTATAAATTCAGAAGTTGGAACTGCTATTGTTTTTGGGAAGTTCCATGAAGCTTCTTAGTAAATGCATTATTCTATTTTTACATGTATTTTCTTAAACACAGCTGATGGAAATGCAGTAATTACAGTTAACATTATTGTAACTGTAGACAATATGTAATAATTGTATCCAGCTAATAAGCTTGTCACGGTACTGAAATTTCAAACCCCATACAATACTAAAGGTGGTGCTCGATACTCAATACTATTATCGATACTACAGGGGGAGAAAAAACAAACACGGGAACTTTTTTTAAAATGATTGTGTGTGCTCATGGTACCGTCGCGCCGGTTCTCCACGGAGGAGACCTTTGCGACCGGCCTCCTTCGATAGGTCTCGGGGAGCTGAGGGTCCCTGTAAAATTTTGCGGCGCTAGGTTTTTCCTGGCCGAGCTACGTGGCAAAATGCTCAGTTTTAGCCGGCTCAGAACTTGGCAGCGCATTAAAAGCCGCACTCCGTAGAGAACAATGTATCCCCGTGGGCTCGGGGGGCAAATGAGGGCACGTTAGAAAGGTCTCACTCATTGGAAAGGTCTCACTGATGTCAAGTTTGGCATGCCTGGATGCTGTCCCTGCGGAGTGACGCGGCTCGGAATGTCTGTGCTCACGTTTGATAGGTCTGGGGGAGCTGAGGGTCCGTTTAAGAATTCGTGGCGCTAGGATGTTCCCCGGCCGAGCTACGGGGCAAAATGCTCCGTGACAACCGGTTCGGGACTCATTTAAAGGTGCGTGCCACTTTTTTTTACTCCGTAGAGAGCCGGGGGGAGAGCCTTGGGCCTCCAAAGCCCCAAACCTCCCCCCGGCTCTCTGTGGAGGGAAAAAAGGGGCACGCACCTTTAAATGAGTCCGGGGCTAGCTGTCATGTAAACATTGGGTCCTTCAGGTAGCCGTTTAGGGGCTGCCTGCTGCAATGCCTGTTTAAAATTGTTGCAGTCTGCCAGCGATTTCCATGAACCGGCAGATGCAAAACTGGCGTTTAAGTATCGATACCAATGCTAATTGATTAGTATCTGAAAATCTATTTTTTTGACAACATTACTGACATTAACATTAACTTACCTCTTAAGCGAGTAACTTAAGTTACTCTTACAACTGCAGAACTTGTAAATGGGTTTAATAATAATTGCCAAATAATCTACAGTAATCATAACCTTAATAACCGAGTAATAAACATGCAGGTTAAGGGCTTACAGAAACTGTGCTTACAGAGCTGGTAAAGAATAGGATTTGAATGATTTTGGAGTGGGATTATTGTCATTGCTCACAAGTACAGTAATAATTGTGTGTTTTTGTGTTATAGCAGACAAGTTAAAGCCACAAGCAGCAGGACCTCCACAGCAGCTCTCTTCGATGGACCTCATAACTGGGCAATACCTGTGCGGACAGTGGCCACGAGAGTTTCATCAGGCTCAGAACAACTGCATGACCGATAAATCCACACAGGTGAGACTGACCTGGGACCAGGCATCCTGCCCACAAAGTATAGTCACACACTGCACTTTAGACCTCACAGTCCTTAACCTTCAACCTCCAGCTGTGGCTATGGTCCATTCAGAGACTAAATAACCTATTTTTCACTGTTTTTCATTGAGCTGTAAACCCATTCAGTGTGTTAAATGTGAAATATATTTACCTATTGAGCAACTTGTGTTGCTTTTCCACCAGCAATATGAACCATGCTGTACCGCAAACAAATGTTTTTCCATTACAAATAAAGTGACTCGTACCCAAGCCGTACCCCTGATGCTCGATGGCAGTATGCCTGTATGACTATGGAGAAGAGCCTTTACTGACTCAGAGGTAATGATAGAAGACAGGGATCATTGTAGCCATTTTATTGACCATCTAGAATCCTCAGTGAATCTACATGTTTTTAAGGTTTTATTTGTAAAGTTGATAAGATCCTGGTAAATTAGATCAATTTTTTTGGTAGTATTATGCTTTAAAATACCATGCATGTAACTCTTTGCCACTTAAGATTTTTAGAAATACATTTTTGGCCGTAAATCTCTTAAAAGGCAGCATGTCCATAACATGTAATAACTTTCTTTGAGGGGGCTTTCAGAGGCATTAAACTTTCCAGATGTCTGGTTCCACTTACCTCCACTGTGAACAACTCTGACACTGTAAATTTCTCTGGAATTAAGCGTTTCACATCACTTCATGCCACGTTACATATTAAAGGAAAGATTTGATAGAAAATCTACTTTACTTAATTACACATACCATCAGTCAAGACAGTCTAGATGTTGCTTTTTGACTAACTTTAAGACTGACTTTGCCAATAAACACTAGATGTCAATAGTCACCCAAATCTTTTCCATAATACATCCTCACAGTTTCAACTCTCTCAAATGGTCTGCTTCACTTTAATGAAGACGTAAATACAGTTTTGAGAAAAGTTTGAGCTTTGTATTTTTGTGGAGATAGTTTGGATGACCGTTGATTTCTAGTGTCTGTTAGATTTACATTTACATTTACATTAGCAGAATTAGCCTTGCTGCTCCAGTTCTGAAATGAAAATAGGACTCCAAAACTTGTCTTGGCTTAATGACTACTTACAGGGTAAGTAGAAAATTGTCTAAATTGTTGATTTGAATTATGATTTTGCAATATACTGTATTTAGATACAGAATTCCCGTTTAAAAATGACCCATTTCACTCCCCAGAGCAGTTAGTGTATCCACACTGGCCATATTAAGGTGTATCAGCTATCACTATAGGAAAGGATTTGCCTGAAGTGAGAAACATTTCTTTAGATAAAGTTTAAAAGCATTTGACAATGATGCAAATTCTGATGTGTTTGCTGGCATTATGCCCGTTTTCAGCCACATAAAGTCGCCATCTGGCCCTGACAGAACGAGTTTAATTATGGATTTTCTACATCTCACTGTATGTAATGTCCTGTCTGGCTGGTTTAATTATGCTGAAACCCCTGTTCTCCTCCTAAAGAAACTGCAGAACAAAAGCCAGACTTTCGTCACCCTCTGAAGGCATAGAAATTTGACTGATGAGTGCGGCTCTGTGGAGGTACAGCAGTTTGCACCTGTCTTTCGCACCACGAGTGTGTGTTTGAGCACGGGCGAGCGGGTGGGTGTGTGTTTACACTAAGTCAGGCGAGCGGGTGCACGCACAGCCTCGCCACCTGGCCCTCCAGGCCGCTTCTTTGCATGCGGCGCTAAGCTCGCCGCAGCAGGAGCTATACACATGCTAATGCAGGCTTCTGGGCTGCAGAGGCCACAAGCACTCAGTGCAGCAGGAATGTCTACATCATTCTTCACTCCATCTGCTGTGTGTCTTGGCGGCATAAAGACTGGATTTATAATGGTTATCTGCATAAAAAAAACAGTATTGGATGGAGACGATCTTGTTTGGTCTGTGTACGTCAGCACTTTCCACCTAAAGGGCCCATTTGATAGAAAACCCAGAGTTAACATTATAACAACAAACATATCATTCTCTCTTATATCCATACAGTTATTATATGGAAACTAAGCTATAAATGCAGCTTATTTTAAATTAATCATGATCACATATACATCTATCAGCCATAACATTAAAACCACTGACAGGTGAAGTGAATAACCGATTTTAGACAGCGAGTGAATAATCAGTTCTTTTGTGTGTTGGAAGCAGGGAATATGGGTGGGTTGGAGGATCTGAGCGATTTCTAAAATGTTAGGCCTTGAAGGTGTCTTCAGTATGCAGTGGGTAGTTGCAAAAAATGTTTAGGCATGGTTTGAGGAATATGAGCTCAATATGTTCACTTGGCCTCCAAATTTCCCAGATATTAATCCAATCTGTTGGATGTTCTAGACAAACTAGTCTGATCTATGGTAACCCCACCTCCCAGCTTACAAGACTTGGAGGATCTGCTGCTAAAGTCTTGGTACCAGATACCACAGCTCATCTTCATGCCTTGACAGCTGAGACTTTTATTGAAAAGTGAATTTTTCCCTTTCAGTCACAGTTTATATGCTCTGTATATGGAAAATCAGCTGTTTTCCCAATTTTTCTCTTAGCTGTGTCTGGTTCCACCTGCATGTGTATATACAGTGCGGCAAAAAAAAGTATTTAGTCAGCCACCAATTGTGCAAGTTCTCCCACTTAAAAAGATGAGAGAGGCTGTAATTTTTATCATAGGTAAACCTCAACTATGACACACAAAATGAGAAAAAAAAATCCAGAAAATCACATCGTCTGATTTTTAAAGAATTTATTTGCAAATTATGGTGGAAAATAAGTATTTGGTTTCCTACAAACAAGCAAGATTTCTGGCTCTCACAGACCAGTAACTTCTTCTGTAAGAGGCTCCTCTGTCCTCCACTTATTACCTGTATTAATGGCACCTGTTTGAACTCGTTATCAGTATAAAAGACACCTGTCCACAACCTCAAACAGTCACA
>JBBJLS010000001.1:2317664-2328794 GCA_037577275.1 Bryconaethiops microstoma
ATGTATATATATATATGTATATATGTATATGTATATATTTTTTTTTTCTTTTCACAAAATGTCCTTTCCATTTGTCATGAAATCACAATGTAAATGGCCACTGGGATTTTCAAAGTGTGTTATCAAATATGTTTTACAGTTTTATAGTAAAAATCTAAAAACACCTCAGTATTGAATGCTTATGTGGCTTCAAAGCTGTCCAGAATGACCATGAAAGATCGTTCTTCTGCAAATAATGTCTAGTGGCAGAATATTGTTTTTGGCTGAATATTGTTTCACTGCTGTCCATTTTGTCTTGTTAAAATCCACGACACACATGATGGGTGGGTTTCTGGCTTAATGGAAAATATAAACAACTTAGACTCAGAAAAACATACTTCAGTTTTTTATTACTTTTATATATTCATGCTTTTTATATGGTCACATTTATTTATGTATGAGTGGTATAGTATTATCTGGATGATACAAAAAAAAAAAGCAATAGAGCAACTCATGTTTAGAAGTGTTTCACTGGTGCTATTGTATTAAACTAAGATTTATTTCGCTAAATATAATCTTTTGTCCCACTTTATATAAAGTAATCAGCCAGAAGGGTGGCATAACTGAATAAAAACCTGACAACAATGTATTGCACTTGGTATTTAAGCTTACAGTGTTATTCAGAGGGTACGTTATATTAAACATAATTCATTTTTATAGGGGAGATTGAAGCAAAATTGGAACACTCTGTGCTTTTTCATATGTTGCACAACCCAACACAAAAATATCAGCTCTGGCCTTAATTCAGTTTGTCAGTATAAGTATAGATGGTTAAAAGTATTTACACAGCCAAACTGGCCAAAGTCGTATATGTATTGTAGCTCGTGAGAACGGGACAATTGATCTCCTGCATAATGAAAAGACAGACGATCACTGAGCCGTAAGCATCCTGTTTCACACCAGCTAAGGCAAGAGTTCCTAAATTAGGCCTTTAAGTTCCAACCAAAGTATTTTCAGATTTAAGGCTTATGTTTTTGCAGCATTGGTTTAACTCCATAAATGCGAGACTTGAGCGTTTGCTACCTCGACCTCAGATACAGCGTTTAAATTTACATGTGAAATTCACCACATTTACATGAATGATCTTGATGATCTTAATACGCAACTGTTTTAACCACGTCATTAAACAGCGCTACTAAAAAAATAGTGAGGGTGAGGGGCTGCTGTCACACATTTCTCTAGTAATTTTCAGGTTACTTTGTCACTGACGTTTCAAAATGGCTGCATTGTTGAGATATTCGGAGTGATTTGATTTGAAATGGTTTATTGTAGAGAAACGTACTGTGGTGGTGATACGAACCAGCCATCTGAAACATTTCATGCTTCTAAAAGACACGTCGCAGAAAGTTATTACATTAAACAGTTACAGGTATGATGCCTGTGCAGGCAAAAGAACCACTTAGTTAGGTTACAGTGTTGAAAACAACCTCGTACTATTATTTCCACAAAGTTCTTATACATTTAGCAATTCTAATTATTATTAATAATAATGACAGCAACACTTTTTTAACCAACAAGTTACATTTCTCTCTATATATAAACTTTGTTTTAAATTTACCAATATTTTACCATTAAAAACATTACGCACACTTTATGGTCATATATATAGGGACACCTGACCATTACACTTACGTGAGCTTATCTGCCATTTTTTTCAGATTTATCACTATTTCACTATTAGAAACATTACATATTAATATATGGCCACATGAATGTGAACTATATGAACCTGTGGGACATCATATGATTTACGATAGTTTTGAGATGAATGTTTTTGCCTAAAATATATTATTTCAAATCTGTTCGTGACGGAGGGGTATGGCAAAAAGTCCCCAAAGAAAACTTTTCTGTGGAATTTATGGCTATTCATTCAAAGATGTGTTTGTGAGGTCAGGCACTGATGTTGGATGAGAAGGCCCAGCTTGCAATCTCCATTCCAGTTCATCCTAAAGGTGTTCAGCTGATCAAGGGAGATCTAGCTATGCAGAAGTTTCACAAACTGACTTGGAAAAGGTGGTACTGTGTCACTGCCATGTTTAAAGTAACTGAGCTCTTCAGTATGATCCAGTCCTCAGCCAGTATTTGTCTTTAGAGATAGAATGGCTTTGGCCTTGATTTTACACATGTGTTTGCAGCTCAGTAATTAGAAGGGGATCCTCATACTTTTGACCATATAGTGTACAAAACCTGCAAATAAGACAGTTGTAGTTGTGTTTGTAGATTCAGTGACATTTGGTTCTATTCACCACCACTGTAAAGAAATCCTTTAATTTCTCTACAGTAAACCATTTCACATCAAATCCACTCATGCATGACTCGTCAATTGAAATATACAGATTAAAGAACTGTTGGCACTCCCCTCGACCAAAAATAAAGAATTTTTCCTCACCGGCGACTGCTGTGTTCGGAGAAAATGAAACATCCTTCGACTAAGAAACAAAATCAAAAGTAGTTCAAATTATACCACACAAGCACAAGAAAGTCCACTGGAGCTACAAACCTGCAGTACTGCTTCAAAATATTAAACACTGGCACAGATTTAAAAGTAATGAAGGGAACTATAAGATTTCTAAGGGTTGAGATGAAGACAATGGTCTTGACTTTACTTTGGCTCACAAATCTGAATCACCTGATCAGTTTGTTACTGTGTGAGGAAATATACATGCAACAAAAGCATCTTAGAGGTCCTATCTGTCCTTTGTGCGGCTAAAGCGGGTGGAGAAGGTGCTTGAATCTTGGTTTATGCAGTAAGCAGCTCGTGCTCCTTGTCTGTTCTCCCCACTGCGTCTGGGTTGGTCAGAGGATCCAAATCGGCGAACAGGTTGAACCATGCAGAGCGATCCTTCATGGGTTCAGCGGTGCCTGTGCGTAATTAAGACATACAATTACATTTTCAGGGCAAATTCAACAGAATATCAAAAATACTTGATTATATGACAACTTTAAAAGCACAAAGATGTCAGTCTCATATTACATATCATATAATTACATAATAGCAGTTACCACATTATTCATACCAGTTACTGAGCAATAGATCTTTACATTGATACGCGTGAAAAATGTCATAATGATATGGTGTTTAATATGGACGCATGTACCTCTTGCTTCTGGTTTGGAAGTGATCTGACTGGCTCCGGTAGTTTGTTCAGTTAGACCTGCGGTGCCCTGTGGATTGGTAACCCAGTCTAGAAAAATGCAGGATCATTATTATAATTATTAGTTTAATAGCCATTTTCATGTCATGATACGTCTTTACATTAATGTTAATACTGAGTAAAAGGTCATTACTTAAAGGGTCATATACACTACATGGACAAAAGTATTGGGACACACATGCTTTTCAGTGTTTGGGCTAGGCAAATTTAATAAAAGGGATTTGCTTATCACTTGTCATCCTGGACCTTTGACCTAATATAGAAATTAGATTTGGACCTTTGAATATAAATTTTGAGAAACCTTGGGAGAGGCGCTCGGAAGAACTTGACTGACCCGCACAGAGCCCTGACCTCAACCCCATCCAACACCTTTGAGATGAACTGGAACGGAGATTGCGAACCAGGTCTTCTCGTTCAACATCAGTACCTGACCTCATTCACGCTCTACAGAATGAATGACTGCAAATTCCCACATCTTGTGGAAAGTCTTCCAAGAAGAGTAGAAGCTGTTGCAGCTGCAAAGGGGGACCGACTCTGTATAAAAATGTATGCATTTGAATGCAATGTCATTAAAGTCCCTGTTGGTGTAATGGTCAGGCGTCCCAATACCTTTATCCATATAGTGTAAGTTTTCATGGGGTTTAATAAAACAGCATATTAGCAGAATATGTGAACATGTATTTTCAGCTCGTCCATCTAAAAATACTGCTTTTAGCCTTAATGATCTCAAAGCACCATTTAGTTGACAAAAATGCCTCATATATCTCATAACAATATCAATAAACTTGATGACTGAGGATAATAATAATAATGTGTAAAGCTGCATTAATAAAAAAGAAGCTACTTTGAAGAATACTGAATGGAACATTTTTTTCAAATATCAAAACATTTTAAAACAAAAACCAAGTAGTCATCTGACATGTCCCATTATTTTTGGTAGGGCAGTGTATCACTTACCCGAGACTGCAGACTGCAGGTTGTGGATGTTCTGGTCCAGCAGGCGTGATGGAAGGAAGAATGAATCCTTTTCCTCCTCCGGCTGGACGTCTGCCAGTCCAGCTGCGCTGCTGCTGCCACCACCGTCCACATAATCGTCCTCCCCGAACACCTCCCTCCACTCTCGAGAGAACTCATCCTCCTCCAGGGAGCTGGAGCCAAAGATCTCACTCAGCAAGCTCAGGTCGTCCTTCTCCGGACCGCTGCTGGACAGCGCCTCCTCTTGGCCTGGACATACAACAGGGTTACCTCAGCACAGCATTAATCTTGAATTCATTTCATTTATTTGAGTTTTATTTCAAAATGTGTTGTGAAAATTAGTGTGTAGGTTCTGATCATTTTAAAGGGTCCATATATTTTACTGACCCATATAACATATTTCTTATTTCTCTGTAGTCATATTTAATTTGTACATGACCAATTATATTCTTAAAATTAAGCTGTTTTTGTTACCTGTAATGTAACAAAATGGATATAAATGACTGTGCCTCAATGAAAAAAGCAGCAATAACTCTACAGGCTACAGTCTGAAGGAGCAACACTTCTTATCACTTCAGCACAAACGAGTGTCTAATTTCTTTGTATTTTATGCAAATTGTCCATGTTTGTGACATTATAAGCACAATTTTGCAAGTTACCATATATATATATCTGGTATGGAAAGGGGATCAAACAGCACCTTCGTAAACATTTACTCATTACACCAAACTCGAAATGAGATAATTCATACTAGTTTATAGGTTTACACACAGTGTTTAGCTCTTTGTATATATAATATATATAATAATGTAATAAAGACAGTAATGTAATTCAACCTGACGAATACTGTACCTGACTGCCTCATATCTGTATTTAGATCTTCATTATCTATAGAAATAAGCCTGATGGGCACAAGAAATGGGACAAATCAGTGCATTAAGGACAACTTTACACAGATGTATAATAGTTTAGGGAGAAAAACTTTTACATGTCTTCTGTGGTTGGACTTGTTTCTTCTCCTTCTGTTTTTGTCTTGTTCTTCTTACTCACTCGTTTCTTTGCTCCCTGATCGGACCCTTTACTCTGCAGCATTTGGAAAAAAAAAAAAACAGATGCGGGATAAGAGAGAATGTGTCTTATGGAACTAATACTCACTTCTTACTCGAAACTCAGTCCACTGCATTAGAAAGTTTGTCCAGAAACGACAAGAGGAACATTCCTGTAGTATTTCAGCTCTAACCTTCAGTGCTGAGAGTTCGTACAGCTGGCAGCCTTTGAAGCTCTCATGGATGGCGGCCATCGTGTGGGACGTTTTCTCCCAGAAATGCAAAAGTGTGGTCTGAAAGATGGACAGAAACATTTGATTTATGTAAAATAAACTTTAAATCAGACTACAGTCCATTGGTTCAAGAGGTTCAGTTTCATTCACAATTACTTGTGTGGCTCCTTTTACCGCATACATTGTCCCAAAGAAGCTTTTCAGAAATCGAAATGCAAACAGCTAGGAAACTTCCCCTTAAGACCAAACCGCCCGCCCTAAAATGATTGTGAACACTTTATTTTAAGGCTGCCTACATAAACACTTCATTACACATGAACATTTAAAAAGCCACACTTGAGTATTTATTAACTGCTTACGTCAGTATTTGCAGTACTGATATTTACGGCACTTAGCAGGCACTTTTATCCAAAGCAACTTCCATTCCCTAACTACAGGGGGCAGTCTCCCTGGAGCAACCTGGGTCTTGCTCAGGGACCCAGTGGTGGTGTGCCGAAGGTAGGATTTGAACCCATGACTTCTACACACTAGGCCACCACCACCCCTGATAGGTGGCATTCTGAACTAGACTCTTGTTGCATTCATATTAGAGAATTAACAATGATATTAATAATTAACTGCATGCCTTTGCCATATGGCGAGGATCAGTTTTCTTTTGTCTGACTACAATGTAAGTCATTTTTCCCTTTTCCTTACACAAATTGAAAGCCTTTGGGGTAAAATTATATACTTTTATCTGTATTCTTTCACAAACAGGCCTTCCTCTGTTACAAATAAAACATGTCCAGTTTTAATTTTACAGGTTTTATATAAAACAGCAGAATATAATTGATATACAACAGAACAACAGAATATAAGCAAGTATATAGAACTTGTTCATTCAAGAATGACAATTTTAGCTATGTAATTAGTGTCATATCTCTTCCTACAGAAAAAAACAACATTTATAAAAACATGTCTGGAAGCGATGCTTGTATTTTGGATGATGAACTCCTATGTCAATACAAAGTCATTTACTTCAATAAAACATGGTCATAAGCTGCTCATATATACTCTAATATTCAACACTTAAGTAACAAACTTGTAAAGTCCCTATGTTCACACAAAATATTGTGCACACAGTGATATTACATAGAATTAGAATATTAGAATCATTTGTTATCTGCAATCCATTGGTCTAATAAGAAGATTGGACGTGAACTTGGATAAATAAACATCAGTTCTGTATTTGAACATGTCCAAACTTCTTAAAAGTAGTGTGCGTAGCCTTTGAGTAATGTCTTACCGAAACATTGTCAGGTAACAGTGGTACTGTCACATTTGTCTGAGGTCGCAGTGATGTACCTGGTAGTTTGTAAGTACGTGGGAGAGCAGGTTACATCGGCTGGCTCCAAGTAAATCCACCTTCTGGCAAACGTCGTTCTTCAGTTTGTCAAAGCTCGTCTTAGTGAGACGCACCTGCACCTGAACCTGCAGGAAGAAAAGAGTCTGACAGTTTAAAGCAGCCACCTGACGAGAGATCAGAGGAGGAACAAAATGAATACAGTATAAAAGCACAATTCATTTCACACTATTGATAAGACAATCACGGCACTGTACCAACACATCACTATGTAAATAATGAAAGCATGTTGCATGATTTGTCACTGCTACGATAACGCTAATTTAAACTAGATTTAATTTCTGTGAGAAAATGTGAAGTGTGATTCGCTGGTTGCTATAAAACCAGTGTTTGGAGACACCCAAAAACAGAAATTTTGTTAAAATAAATTTGCTCACAGTGGGGTATAAAACCTTGTCTGACTCTCCTCACCACAGAGGGGGCGTTAATTCGCTGTCTATATTACTAAGCCATTTATGGTTAAGGATGGCTGAGAATGGGTTGAAACAGATGGGGGGAAAAAAAGAATGCGTAGCTGCATTCCCAGGCTATATATTTTTTACTGACCTGAGCTTTAGTGTCTTGAAGTCTGTTTATGAGTTTAGCTCCACTAGACTGATCTGATGCAACGATTTTTGTCACTTTTTCGCCACCGTAGCCATGACATGACAATACTCGCTCCAAGACACTCTCTCCAATTCACATTTTTAAGGCAACTCACCCCTCCACTTCCTCTCCACATAAATTATGGAGGCTTGCACAATTACAAAAATAATAAAAAGATTACGATGATAACTTTACATTTTAGAGCAGCTTTCTAGAGCAGCTTCCAGACCATCTCAGTCCTGCAGGCCCCTCCTGCCCTTCACATCGTACTGTTTTCTTTGCTCTTACATACTCGCTTCAATCCAGAAAAGGGCTCTTAATTAGTTAACTACTTGAATAAGGTGTAAAATGCGCAGAACAGGGAGTCCTACAAGATCAGAACTGAAAACCTAGATTCTAGATTAAACATAGACATTTGAAGAAAGTAGAGGTCTGTGCTTGATAAGACTGTACACTCAGTCCACGCTTTGATTCGATAAGCGATAATGAGTACATGAATCGATTTTCTCTCAATATTTCCAACAAGAATTGACAGAGAAAAAGCATGGCTGTATTTAGTTGTGGCACGATTTACTACTGAAACTAGACTGACAGTGTAGACAGGTGAGTGTGACCTTGCGGAACTTCTCCATCTGTTTGTGTGTATCAGGGTCCAGCTCCTGTGACACGTCCTTCATCCACAGCAGCGCCCCCCGGTACTCTGTCCTGGCCTGTTCCATCCTGTTCACGGTCAGCCATGTGTCAGAGATGGCCCTGTAGCGAAACGTCTCCACCTCCTGGTACAGACGACACAGTGGGACACGCAGCGCCAGCCTACAGAGAGGGGTCAAAGAAAAACAAGCCTTAGAATCAGAAAACTTCATTGATCCCAGAGTAAACTGCTTGTGCTACGACTGCACAGACACAGGGACAGACAAGAACAATATAAAATAGTATAAGACAAAATAAAGCTCTCCTCAAAAAAAAAAAAAGACGGACATTGCATTCAAATACATAGAGTTTAATGTGGAGTTAGTCCCCCTTTGCAGCTATAACAGCTTCCACTCTTCTTGGAAAGCTTTCCACAAGATGTTTCTGTAGGAATTTCCACCCATTCATTCTGTAGAGCATTTATAAGGTCAGGCACTTATGCTGGACGAGAAGTCCTGGCTCACAGTCTCCATTCCAGTTCATCCCAAAGGTGTTGGATGGGGTTGAGGTCAGGGTTCTGTGCCGGCCAGTCAAATTCTTCCACATCGAACTCATCCTTGCTCAAGGGAACTTCAGAGATGCCACTAGTAGTCCTGGTATTCGAACCCATGATCGCAGGGGCAACTTCCTAACCACTAGGCCACCAGCTGCCCCACTGGGGCACAGTCATGCTGGAATAGAAAAGTTCTTCCCTAAACTGTGTCCACAAAGTTGGGAGCATGGTATTCTCCAAAATGTCTTGGTGTGCTAAAGCTTTAAGATTAATCCCTTCACTGGAAGTAAGGTGCAACCTGAATTCAATAATTAAGAGGTGTGTCCCAGTACTTTTGTCCATATAGTGTGGGTGTATGTATATACAGTGTGCATATACATCTTATCTTATATACACAGTACTGTGCAAAAGGAGGATGGGGGTTGGTCTTCTGTGATCGTACAACATGACCAAGCCTGTGAGGCGAAGCATGTGCTTTCTTAGAGGACTGCCACTAATACCAATAATGCTACTAAGATGAAGAACAAAGGACAGGCTTGGAGGAGAACACTAACTATCAATTCTGTTAGGTCAGCGAAAAGACACCCCGACTGGCTAGCAAAGCACCTGCCCGCCCAGGACTCCTGACCACTGATGGCTGTGGCATCGGCATGGATCTTATGATTTCACGACTCAGCGCTAGAGGATTAGAGGGTTGTGCCATTCAGGTGTCTGAGAATTTCAATCAAGCCAAAAAATGAGCTCATATGGTTTATACTAACATTATTAATTGGAAGGTTGTGGGTTCGAATCCCAGGGATGCCAGTGGCCCCACTGAGGTACTCTTGAGCAAGGTACTGTCCCCACCCACTGCTTCCCGGGCACTGCGTCGCTGGCTGCACACTGATTTCCACTCAGATGAACGGGTTAAATGCAGAGAACAATTTCACACTGTTTGCTGTGCTATCGTGTGTTCACATGTGACGAAAGGTTCATTTTCACTTCATGAATTTGAATGATTTCTAAGCACAAACCTTTGCTGAGAGGAGAAGCAGAGGGCTTTTCCTGTTGCCTGCATGATCTTTCCTGCTTGGCTTTTGTCCTGAGAGCCCTGAGAGCGCAGGAAGCGGCCCAACTCATTCTCTTCCTGAGACAAAACTGAGAACAAGTAAGAGAGAGAAAGTGTATTAAACTGCATTAACCCCTCACTGGTAGGTGTATCACTTTCAAGTTATTTAGTGACTACTATGAATTATTCAGTAACTACCAGGCCTGGCATCACGGTGTTATTAGGTGGGGCAATGTCCCACAGACCAACTAGCATGCCACACTAAACCTGCATACATTTCCATGATGGCAAGTGGCAAAAATAGAAGATAAACAGCACAACTGTAAACACGTACTATAGAAGGACACACGGGTTATTATAGGAGGTTTTTGCATGCGTCAGTTTTTACTGGCTGCATTTTATAGATGTACTCTAGGTCTATTGTTGATTGTCTCCTGAAAGTGTAGCTTCACTTTACTACTGTGTGGCAGATCTCTCACAAACGTATGCATATGTTTGCACAGAGAAATAAAAATTTCTCAAAAGTAATACAAATTTCTCAAAGAAAATAAGAACAAACTTAAATATGCCATGTTATTCTGTTCGTTTTAGGGCACAATTTGTTTATTTGCTTTAATGCATAAAAAAAAAAAAAAATCAAATATGTGCCGTAACTTTCGCCAAAGCCACAATTTATGTTTCTTAGTTTACTCGATACGTCAAGTTCAGCTAATTAGAAAAAAACAAAACAGAAAATTAACCAAACATGTCATGTGACCAGCGACACCCAAGCTAAAAGTACCATTTTCAGACGCCCCTACAGTGAGTTAGTTCCGGTAACAACTACAAAAGTGAAAAGTGAAAATGCAGTGCAGGATAAAATCATGATTACGTACGACAGATTCTTCTCTGGTACTGCTCAATCACCTTGAGGAGCTCCATGCAAGTCCTCTGCACAGAATGAAACACCTGCAGGGGTAAAGGACACACATGGCGCATCAGAAAAGCTTAAACTTCTTAATTTGGTCTGAAATATTTAGATTTATCATGGCATTGTTTTTGTTCGACGTAACCTTGAGAAATTGCACTTGACATTATTTGTGATTACCTCAAGCTTAGCATCCAGGTCCGCGTCCGAGGCGACCACATGCTCGTCTTCTTTCTTGCCCGTGACTTTGATGAGCGTTTGTTTGGTTTTCCAGTACTTCTGCTGGAACTTGTTCACCACAGAGGAGTCTTGACTTTGGACGAAGCGATCAAAATATTCACGGGGGAACCCACTGTCAAAACACGAACACGACGGAGAAATTTACAGAAGAACCTTCTCTTAATGAAAGCAATGCTGGTCATTTCTGATAGCGTACACTTACTAGCTTCCTCCGTCCATGTTTTCTATAAAGTTAAAGAAAAAAAGAACAGAAATAAAATATTATAATTGGGTGACAATCCAACAAACAGACAGACACACAAACACACACCCATATA
>JBBJLS010000001.1:2328894-2341020 GCA_037577275.1 Bryconaethiops microstoma
GAGGAGGAATTTCGTGCTGTTCACACTGTGTGCTGTGGTGTGTTCTAGTATGACAGAATGGTCACTTTCACTTTCACAGCCCTTAGCCCAAGATGGTATCCAGCCCTGGCAGGAGGGTGCACTTATTGCTAAAGCCCATAGTCTGTTAGCTAGCTGGCAGTGCAGCTTAGGTAGACAAACCGGCGCTGAGGCAAGGCGGCAGACAGACCGGCTAAACCGACCGTCTGATAGCTGCCTTGAGTCATCACTTAGGCTCCGCTCTATCAAGACTGTGTCCCCCAAACTAAACAGAAAAGTAGGAAATTTCATAAAGAGCAATCTAAAAATTTTATTAATCGCTCTAAAAAACCAGCAAGCTCAGCACCTTCAAAGCTAAAGCTGGGACTGCTTAATATCAGATTGCTCGCTCCTAAAACTGTTTTTGTTCATGAAATAATAATGCACGACTGTGCTGCCCAATTCAGCACAAACGGTGAGTCCGCATACAGAGAGGAGGTCAAACAGCTATTGGACTGGTGTCGAGACAACAACCTGTCCCTGAATGCCAACAAAGGCTTTGTAACAACATTCACTGTAAAAAGAGCCACATAAGTGAAACTGAATGGAACTGAATAAAGGTCTATAACCACTTTCAAATGGTCAGAACCTGATATATGCATGTGAACAATCTTTTTAGTTTGAAGAACATCCACACAATGTTTTTTTTTCTTCTTTTATATCTAAGAAGCCTTTAGGAATGTTTTATGAGTTTAGCTTCATATCCTTACTGTCACGATTCCCTCTTTCCCCCCAATGATGGCAGGCGCGTGTGCAGACGTCCATGATTTAAGTTCTTTTACTGAATTGAAAAAACGAAACAAAAAACTGGTCTGAGGACCTGAAACATGACACAAGCTTTAAAGGAGACAGAAGGATAACCAGGGCGACGGTGGGCTGACAACCCAGGTCGGTCCACAACAAACTTAAATACAAAGACCCAAATCCCAAAAACCAATTACAAAAGTGGCCACCCACTGTCACTGACTCCAGACCTGACACTTACACTTGGAGGGAGCCACTTGACCACTCCCCAGCAAAAACCTTAACCCTGAAACCAACTCAAAAGGTAATTTTGGAACACTTTATGGAATATTGGATCTATCTCCAGGGTGGCTGAGTCTGGCAGGTACACATTTCCACTTTAAAAAAAAAAGCAATAATCCATTTGAGGATCAGGCACCATGTCATCTCTCATTCCTATTAGCGCTGAATTGATTGGTGAGGAGAGCTGGGAGCTGGATCTGATACGGAGCCTCTGGAGAAGAAGTTGGACTGAGAGGGTTAGATCCCAAAACACGACCGGCCATATGAAAAAAAACATGATCATCAGTTCTTTTGAGGGTGGCAAACAAGTTGAAATGGACAAATAAATGAATGAATGAATGAATGAATGAAAAAAAAAATCAGTTATAATAGCCTGACATCCAAGCTGCTTGTTACTTTGTGGTTTATGCCATTACTTTACACTGAAGGTTATTGTCTCTCTGTTATTTGTCTAAATCCCTCTTTTCATGATCTGTTCTGTGTTAAAAACATTCACAATTTACTTGTAATTTTGAGTGCCATGTGAACGTTTAGATGCCCCTGGTCAAATATCATGCTTTGTTGATTTTCTAAGTGTAAATAAGCTTCTATCCTCTACAGATAACACATTTCTGTGCACTTTAATAGCCATTGCCTGTACAAAAGTAAAGGTATGTGTAATATTTTATGCTTTGTGATTATTTTCCAATATGTAAAACAGTTTAATAATATTAATAAATAGTCACTGTACCAAATAGGACAGAACTGACTGAAAGAAAGAAAGCAAGAAAAAAAGAAAGAACAAATGAATGAATGAATGAATGAATGTATGAATGAATGAAGGAATGAATAGCACACTAAAATTGTTATTTTCTTTTTAGTGAGAAAATCAACAAAACCAGAGGTTTCTGATCATGGGTTGCCAAAACCTTTGCAGGTTAATTGATTATTGATATTTTATCAGATTCTTCCACACAAAAATCACACCATTGCTACACACACCATGAGAGGAAATTTCCAGGGGGCTCAACTGAAGGAGACATTATTCTTTTTTAACAACTCAAACCTGAGCTGTAATATTCAGGAGAATTTCTTTTCAAAACCCTTCAAATGAATACAAAGAATACTAACGAGAGCTGTAGGCTGCCCCACGGACGGATCACAGACCTAATCCATCAAAATAGACAACAAAAGGAAGATTTTCCCCCCAGTCTGTCCTTGTGTGGACAGATTCATGCTTCAGCACTCAGGGGGATCACAGGGGGTGACATTATTTATTTACAGTCTTTTCCATCATCGCATTAAAATGTTAAGACGAAATAACACTCAGCGGCACTTTTTATGATTGGTTAACCTAAGTGTATTAATGACAGAGGTAATGCTGGTCTATATGAAGGGTGGTACTGAGGGGGGAGTTATATTACTCACAGGGATGAAATCTCTATCACACTGGTTCACTTGTGTCCCCCATCTGTCCCCCAGCTGCCTACTGTCCTCTGAGCCACGCTGACTCTTTTCATGTGAAGGTTTGATATTTATCCAGGGTGAAAAAGATATTCTCTCTTTCCATCCTCAGTGATCGACTGTTTAACCCAGTGTTTCTTCTATAAACCCACTGATGAAACCAGTTCTTCATCAGCAACAAAATCTTAGACTGCACTGTGTCCACTTTCCCCAAACTAAACCTTTGATTTTTTATTGCTCACATCTGAAAGATGTGTACATTATAATCAGAAATGTACCAACCGTAGGAATCAACATAAAGCATATATAGTAACATTTCACAGGGCTCTGAGATTTTATTGACACTGTGGTAAATCTTTATGATGATGGCCCAAAACTATTTGGAAAAAATATTTTTCCATGAATGTACATTTAAAGTTGCATGTAAAGTTAAGAACCTTTCGTTCTTTTCCAGTTACCAAGTTGCAGATTTAAAATTGTTTCTGTCACATGCACTGTAGAGCAATCTAGGACTGGACATTATTATTATTTTTAACTGTTGTGGTTACAACAACATCAACAACACAATAATAATAATAATAATAATAATAATAATAATAATAATAATAATAATAATAATAATAATATTAATAATAATAATAATAATAATAATAATAATAATAATAATAATAATAACAATAGTGTTTTCTCACACCAGTAACATTTTTCTGTTTTTGGGCCAAATAAGACAAAATATTTCAGGCTAATTTGCCAGTTCCTCTAATAACGATTAGACCTTACATAAGCTTTATGGATACTTCACTTGCACTTTGTGGATACTTCAGAATTACCCACAGCACCACCAACACCACCATCAAAACAACCACAACAACATCAACAACAACAACAACGGTAATAGAAATGACCAAATCTACATACAAAATACAAAATGCAAATGCTAAAGTTCTCACAGTGCTGTAGTAGAGAGTGATGAGTTGAGATGTTCTGTAGTGGAGAGAGATGAGTTGAGATGTGCTGTAGTGGAGAGAGATGAGTTGAGATGTGCTGTAGTAGAGAGAGATGAGTTGAGATGTGCTGTAGTGGAGAGAGATGAGTTGAGATGTGCTGTAGTGGAGAGAGATGAGTTGAATTGTGCTGTAGTGGAGAGAGATGAGTTGAGATGTGCTGTAGAGAGAGAGATGAGTTGAGATGTGCTGTAGAGAGAGAGATGAGTTGAATTGTGCTGTAGTGGAGAGAGAGATGAGTTTCAGATCAGTGTGTGTGATGTGTGTGAGCAGGTCAAGGTATGTGCAGAGCACATTGCAGCTGTCCGTGGTGCTGAACCCCCGTCCAACTCACCAACAACAATAACAACAAACAGCAACAAACAACAGAAACACGACCCTTACCCCGTGGACAGTGGTCAGGATCACGAGCCATGCCAGACCGCGCGCGAGGGAGAGGAACATCCTCACAAACTCGAACTAACTTTTCAAACCACCTTCCTTCACACAGACCGCGCAAGGGGTCGAGCAAGCCCCCCTAGAAGAAGATTTCTGGAGAGAAACGTCGTGCGCGTGCAGCTAGTAGAGGAATCCTTTGCACTGGATGCGGGGGGGGGATCAAAGATTACAGGGGCAACACCAGTCACTGAAGAAGCGCCTTTAAAGAGACAGTACATTTCATAAGCACGTAATAAAGCCCCTCCCTCTTAATTACTATTAATGAGCTAATTAGCAAGGGAGTGTTTTTATATTTTGCTTGGAAAGTGAGTCAACGGGTACAGTGATTTATTGAAAATGTGCAAACATACACTTAAACGTAATACTAAAGAGAGTTTGTATAAGTAGAACAAGCTTTAGGGTCAATTATTGGTCGGACCAGCGTTACGACCAGCATTCACAGCCTGACCTTGCTTTCTTGAAGTGTCTTCAGGAATAGGTCTTTTTCGATCGAGGTGCTTTGACTGCGTTAGAATTGTGTGGTATCACTGTTGTGCTGAACAATGAAGCTCTTGCCAATCAGGCGCTTTCCAATCAGGATTCAGCTTTTCACCTTAAGATTCATTATCCAGTGTGAATTATCTATTAACCAGTATGACATGGCTGACAGGGCATGGACTGCACCGAATGATACTGTTTTAACTTCGAAAAGCAAGTCAACCATCGGTGGCCGATACTTTATGATACGGATACAGCAATCTTGAGTATCTGCCGATACTAATACCAATCTGGTACCATCTTTTTCACTTCCTTGAAAAAAAAAAAAAAGGCTGTTAATAACTCATTTGTCTGTATGCATTGAATCTGAAATTGTTCTCTACCTCCTCTAGAGGGCGCTATGTAATTTATAAATTTAGTTTCTAGACCCATATAGTGCATAATTTATCCATTATGGAGTTCTGCACACAGAGCTAAAATGCCAGGGGTTCTTTGTTAGACGTGGTTTGCACTGATTGGTGCAGGAGTCCGTATTTCAAGTGAGCCATTTGAAACACAGCCAAGCTGCTCATCTGTTTTACTCAGGTCCTCATCTGTGAGTCTGTCTTTATGGCGTGTCGTCAAAGTTTAGTTAAGCATTTATATGACAGTCAGGCCTTTTTATGACGTCCGAACCAGAGATTTTGGCTCATAATGGACAGATACTGATACTCAGTAATGAACTGGTACACTCATAGCCACAACTGGTTGTGGTGGGTGAGATGGCCCTCCCTCTCCCCCATCACTCAGTGAGTGCTTGTCAATGTAGGCGCCTCTTAGTTGGAGGGTGCTATTTTTTTTCCTGCTAAGCTTACTTATGAAAACAAATGGAGCCATTTCAATTTGGCTACTAGGGCGAGCACCTTGAATTGAACTGATTCAGTGCCATTGAGTGCTGTCAAACGCACAACCAAGTGCACTGATAAAATAGCATTTTACATAAGATTTAAAGGCAGTGACTGGGATTACTCTGATCTAAAAAAAAAAAAAAGGTCCTTTGATGTGTGTGATGAGATGTTTCACATTTTTTTTTATCACATTAGGGTAGCCAGTGTCCCCTTTTATGCCGCTGTATGTTGGGGGTGCAGCCTGACAGAAAAAAAAACACCAAGGCTGGTGAAAAAAGCCAGCTCAGTGCTCGGCAGGAGGCTGGACTCAGTTAAAACAGTGGTAGAGAGGGGCACACTGAACAAACAAATATGTCTGATATCTGAATTTCCGCTTGGGTAATAAAGTTTCTTTCTTTTCTTTCTTTTCTTTCTTTCCATCTATCCATCCATTCATCCATCCATCCCTCCATCCATCCATCCATCCATCCATCCATCCATCCATCCATCTATCCGGCACTGGCCATTGATACATTTATAGGCAGCAACTGGCAACTCTATGATCCAGTAGCACTAGGGATTGTGGGATTAACTGTACTCTAGCCTAATAATGCTGGGGGCATCAGGGGTGTTGCTCTCTCTAAAGTTCCACCCTTGGAGTCTGCTTAGTTCACTTATATGGAAGTAACCAGGATGATGTAATTGATCCCAATTATTAACTACATTTAGTGAATTGCCTGATTGAGTAACTACTTTTTACACATGGCCAGTTTTGTTGGATAACTTCAAATGAAATGGTCTTTTAAAGATGCCAAAATAGAGCAAGTCTGGGCGACAGGGGTCATAGCATTAAAAAGCAGGGTTGCAAAGCTCTGAAATGACATTTATGACAGATGTCACATGTTTGAGAAGGTTAAACAGTTTTGGTGTTTATGGAACCAAGACACTACATGCACCTCTAACACACCAGTATGTTGTCATTTATTATCTGTAATCCATCAGATACATAAACAACCTGTACAAAAAGCACTAAAACCTTGTTCGATTGTTCTTACTTTTACGACATGAATTTCAACATAGTGAACAGAGATCAGCAATACATTTTTTTTCTTTACTAAATGTTTACCAAATGTGTTTTGTGCGATTAAAAAAAAAGAAATGTACAAACAAAAAAAACCCCATCAAACTAATGCAAAAAGTAAACATTCATTTCACCAGCTGCAAACATGTTGAATGAGATTCAGCTAAAGAGCAGCTTCCACAACTGGCATAATAAATAGGGAACAATAAAATAGAACAAAATATGAAAAAATATTGAAAAGATTTCCCCAGAATTTACATTGTTGATACACCTATCATTCTTTTACATGATGTTCTCACTGAACTGGCTCTTTAAAGTTACGAGCCATTATACAGTCTCATACATTTTTTAACATTAAAGTAGGCTCCATCTGCATATCATTTACATAAAAAATACTGATTCATTTAGCTGATGTTGCAGAAAAGACATTTATTCTAATCTGCTTCTTATCAAATTCATAAAATATGACTATAATATAGTTACTAGAACTATTACCTTTGGGATGCTGTGTTGCTCTTTAAAAAAACAGTAAAACATTGATGTAAATCAGGCCCAATAAAACAGCTACTACTACTAATCTGCTTTGCATCTGTAATGAGGAATTGGCAATAATATTTAATATTTATTATAATCAATACAGTTATAATGAATATGAATAATCATTTTGATTCTTTCACTTCTTGTTCAGTAAGGCAGAAACTGCTGGTCTACACATTAAACAAATGTAAGTACAACCCATATACAGTACGTGGGGTGTGGGGCCTTCCACAAAACCTACTCAGCTTCTTGCAAACCTTTTATTCACGTTTTTTTTTTTTCTAGTCACAAGTGCATGTCAACCAATAATCTTAGAAAAGATCAACATAGAAACTCACACACTCTTCAAATAAAGGTGACAATAAGGGTTGCTTGGAGTGATGCTAGAGAAGCATGTCTGGTTCCCTAAAGAACCTTTTTGAAGAACCACTTTTGTAATGCTTTTGAGCATGAAAGACCTCAGCATAATGTAAAGGTTCTATACCACTTTGAAGGTTTTTCTTGGAACCACAGGGCAGGTTCACTAAATGAGGTGCTAATTACAACCAACCAGTTTACGTAAATGTAGATGAAAGGTGTCCATTTAGTATAGAAGTCTATTTCTGCCAGGTAGAAGAAATCATTCTTTGGTTGTAAATTGTTTTGTTTGTTTTATTTTTAGCAGTATGGGCATTTTTTACTCATATGTCATGAGTATAACTGCCCATACTGCTAATGACCTTTCTCTAGAATTTGAATTAGCAAGTTAAAATAATGGTGAAATACTTTTTGCGTACATTGTGGTGCCTAACATGGCCACCCCACAAGCTGAGAAAGTAAGTGGCAATTAGCAGCGAGTTACTGAACGATTTGTCCGCTTCGACAGGTGGACCTGTTAAACTGTTCAAAAAGACCGTTTCAATTTTCGAAATGTTACATAATCGTTTAATTTTGAAGACAAACGACGTGAGGAGAAACCATTTTGTAGCTTGCTGTAGTGAGATTTTGTTCACATGTTTGAAACTGACTAAACAGTATCTATAACATTATGAGTGATCTATAAACTTATTTAATTCTGAAATTTAGAGGCCATTTTTGAGTGAGCCAATAGGAACAGTAGGAGACGTAGCCAAGTGTCAACATACCAGTTTTCAAATATTTAGTTTAAAGGATCTTGAGACATTAAAATATCTCAGATATTTGGCACGCATCCAAACAACGTGGTAGTGATGCAGTGTGTCAAATTTTGAACATTTATGTCACAAGACAGTAGCTAGTAAAATTCTAGGTTTTGACATTACTTAATATGTGGTGCTACTTTACAAATGAATTGTAATGAACTAGACCGATGCACCTCTTAGAGGGCAACATACCATAAAATTTCACAATTTTTGGCTAAGAAATTGCACAAAGTACTTTGGATGCAGGGACGTGCCCACCTAGGGATTCCCATCTCTAAAGGCACTTTTCCACAAGTATATAGGAACCGTGCTGTACGTAAATTGTACTGTGACGGCTGTGAAAGTTGTAGCACGCTTTGATTTTCCAGTGTGTCTCAGTTTGGTAACGGTGTTTCTGACACATTAGCAGTGCAATTCTCTCCTCACCATTTATGGCCAGTCGTCGAACCAAATCCACGCCCGTGGGGTTGAACCAGTGGAACGTTTTTCTGTCAAAGCTGCTTTTGTTTTTGTTATTGGGGTCTTTTATTATTTATAGCCTTGTTTAAGGTATTTTTTTTTCTCAGCATTCTTTAGCTGTGCGATGAAAACCGAACCCAGCTAACCTGTGATCGATGTCCTGGTACACCTTCATGTTTCTCACGGCTTTAGAGATCGGTTTGTTAGCGTCAAAAAAACGTTTGTTCGCAGTACGGCACGGTTCTTGTGCCAGTGGAGAAGTGCCTTATCTTCATATCAGCCATGTGGGGCAAAAATCACCTCAAGTTTCATGTGAATTTGTGAAGTTTTTGATACCATCAACTAAAAGTCAGTTGGAAAAAAGATCAAAAATATACTATACAATATGACCTGTAGCAGTCATGACAAATACTTGAAATACAGAGATATTTTCTCTAGTTTAAGACAAAATTTCAAGAGGTCAAAAATAAGTCTAAATTTGATGCAGGGCACCGAAAACGGGGAAAAAATTACGGATGTCCTTTTTGGGGGTGGATGTTTATTTTGTTGTTAGCACTAAAAAAGTCAATTCAGCACACAAAAGTTTAAGAAAATTTAAATAATTAAATAATTTAAATATTTAAATAATTCAATACATACAAATAAAAAAAAATTAAATAATTTAAATAATAAAACAAATACATTAAAATTAAAATAATTAAAGGCCTTGGTAAGTCCAAAGTGGCTGTTTCTTATAATAATTATCTCCTCTGGCCATTTAACAGGTTGAGAGGGAAACGCCTATAAATGCACATGCAAAGAGGAAATAGGTTACAAAGGAAATAAAGTTACAAAGCGCTGTCACACTAAATGGCCACTAAATGGTCACTTTTTAATGGTAAAATAGAGCAAATAGAGCAAAACGGTAGATCTGCCCAAACCAAGACCCTTGCAGGTCCCTTTATTTTTAAGAGTGTGGTAGAAAATACACATCCAGAGTGTAATGAGCCGGAAAAAGGACACATCAGACGACCTATACAATGCACAAGTGACTGAAAACAGAGAAAAAAAATGTCAAGCAAAATGAAATCTTCGGCTTCGGAAGAAAGTCCCAACCATGTTCTCATGTTCATGTTCTCTTTTCCTCCTTTTGTTTCTTTTTCTTTTAGTTGTTTTGTACCGAAGTTCAGTGGCAAACCCTGACTTAAGTGCATATCATGCTGCACTAATATAGTGCAATAGAGCCTGGAAACGACAAGAAGAGACGAGGCAGTACTTCCAGGAGAGCGATTGTGTTCCTCTACGTGTTCACCTTCCATAGAAAGGCTGCTGCCCAAAAGTTCACAAAAGAAAAAGTCCAAAAGTCTGTCAGACTTGTGATAAGTTCACTCACTGATATTGGTTTTAACGGCTGTGTTTATTTTCTTTTTTTTTTGTTGTAAAGTTTTGGCTTTTTTTGTGTCGACTCCACCAGCCCTAGAAAAGACCAAGGACTCCAAACTCCAAGAAAAGTGGGGAAAACACTGACCAGGCTGGAGAGAAATGACCTTGTCGGCCAACAAAGTAAGAATAACGTTAAAAAAGGCGTCCTCCCGTCGCGTGTGGGAGCTGAGAAGGCTCTGCTGTAACAAAGAGAAAATGAAGTGTAAAAAATGAAAACACTGGTGAGCTGTTCAGGCGGAGGGGGGTTTGGTATTTGAGACCAAATGTTAGGCATGAGCATGTGTGTGTCTGCAACATAGATGAGGTGCGTGTGTATGTGTGTGTGTGTGTGTGTGTGTGGGGGGGGGCGTTTTCAGCCCAAAGAGGACTACATGTCAGCATCTCCATCATAGGCCAGAGTCAGAGGCTTCAGCCTGTTGTTGTTGTTTTGTCGTCGCTGCGGTTTCTTTGGCTTTTTGCTGAAGGAAAAAAAAAAAGAAAGGTTATTTCACACGTTACACTGAAATGTGTTTTCATACCATACATGAAGATGGACTGGATTAAACAACGGAACATGAAGTGAGCAAAATGAAAAACGATAGATGAGCGGAGTAACAGATAGACCCGTAGAATTTTTTACACAGTATGTACAGGGGGGTCCTCGAGTTACAACCTAGATCCGTTCCTGCGACAGTGATGAAACAGCGTCGACTCACCTATAACAACACAGTTATAAAATCATAATCTAGAACATAAAAACACAACTAAGCCACAGAAAAAACAAAGGATATACTGTACATATCAGCGTACGGGGGGACGCCAACCCCCTCACTCATACGCCGCGTTACTGTGTATTCTTCCGCTGTGCGCAAATAAACTAGTTCTGGGAGAAAACTCGAAACGTCGTATGTCGAGACTTATATTTCATAATTAACCATCATTTTCCCAACTTTCCATAAACAGGAAAAAGTAATGTTCTCTCAACCTGCTCAAACCGCAACCAGATCTTAATTATGGCGGTGCAGACTTGTGGATGTGGTTTAGGATGCAGTATGACTTACTGACTCTTAAAACCAGACCAGAGTTGGTATTTTTGAAGCAGTCATAAAATAGATAGCGGACCTAAACACCATCGAAATGTCTGCATCACCTTAGTGAAGATTTAACAATTGTGCAAATGAGATTTTTCCCTGAACTATTCTTTTAAGTCTCAATCGCTGCATTTCAGAACATATCCAGAATGGGGGCAACAATCTGATACATTGCTATTGGGCCTGTCAGGATATCAGCTTATTACTAAATTGTTATCATGGCCAAAATGTAAGTTATCGCAATTTCTAAATTATACTATTACTACTAATAATACTATCAGTGTAGCTCTTCTACAGTTTTGTTTGTTGTGTGTTTTGGGTCTTTTTGGGCAAATGAATTACACTGACATGAGTGATGGCTTTATCGTGCCACTCGCTTCTCTGACACTGTCAAACAAACAACCAGGAGAATGAAAATACAGTCCAGTGTTCATCAGAATAATGTAAATACAGAGAAACTTAGCTGCTGATATTAATATTGTATAGATAGTATCGTGTGTCCATAGGGCCTGTAGTGCATCTCTGCAGGCATCACCTGCTCCAGCAACGGCCCAGCAGAGCAGGAGGCACATGGGGGTCAGGCACAGGGGTAGGGCACTGGGCTCAAGAGGTCAGGAGAGTGACCCCTAACTGGCACTGGACTCAGATTGCTGGCACTCGGGGCAGGTGTAGGTGAGCTCGTGGGCATCCGGTCCCATCCACACTACAGCAGACTGGGCGGAGTCAGGCGTCTCCAGAGAACGGCGCATGGCACAGTAACTGCTGCTCACACAGGCGGAGGCCAGGGAGACCCAAAAAATAAACAAGGGAGTGTGGAGATGGAGGGGATGAAAAGAAAAGGATGGGTGAGAACTGATGGGGGGTGATGATGGTTGTAGGGGCGCAAACTGTTCAGTACAGTTTTTCAATTTAATAAATAAAATATAATAAACAAAAATACAAATATTTATACACTACCAGTCAAAAGTTTGGACACACCTACTCAGTCAACCATTTCCTTTGTGTTTAGTATTGGCTACATTGTAGATTAATATTGAAAACATCACCTATTGCTCTGATGACAGCTTTGCACACTCTTGGCATTTT
>JBBJLS010000001.1:2357125-2375699 GCA_037577275.1 Bryconaethiops microstoma
GCCCGCACAGAGCCCTGACCTCAACCCCATCCAACACCTTTGGGATGAACTGGAACGGAGATTGCGAGCCAGGCCTTCTCGTCCAACGTCAGTGTTTGACCTCATAAATGCTCTACAGAATGAATGGGCACCAATTCCCACAGTAAATCTTGTGGAAAGCCTTCCAAGAAGAGTAGAAGCTGTTATATCTGTAAAGTGGGGACCAACTCCATATTAAAGTCTATATATTTTAATGCAATGTCATTAAAGTCTCTGTTATACCACTAGTCAGCTATAGCAAAGAAAGCGAGATACTATTAACCAGTCACAATGAAGGAGGAGAGGTTCCATTAACAAATCCTGGTGTAGGATCCTGTGAAGGTAACCGAACAGAAGCCACCAATTGTGAGTGGGTTTGGCCAAAAGTGTGAGAATATAAGAGTGAGAATATAAGCAGTGAAATTTAATCAAGCTTGAAACAGATAATCAAGCAAAAAGTGTTCAAAAGATAAAATTGACACTTAAAAGGGAAGAAAAAGGGAAACAAAAGATTCAAAATCCCCAAAATTCAAAAGTTAAATATGCCGGGTCCCTAAATTGCAGGGGACAAATGACAAAAACAAAGTCACAGTACTCACACACACATAACTAACAAGCCTCTCCCCCATAAGACTAGACAAGCCAAACATTACAGGTGGCCAGCACAATTTACAATAAACACATAACCAACCAAACAGACTCTGAGACAAAAGCATAATGTTCTTAAATATACAGACAGCAGATTTACTAAATTGCAAAATTTTACATCCCAAAAGCACATGGAGACATAATACAGAGATGGCTTGATCAATTCTGCTGTGCCTTCCGGTCATAGCTGCTGCCCCATCTGTACAGACAATGACCCCCACAGCAACCCATGCCCAGTGATATACCCATCCAGCACGATTTGCATTTAAATGCTGCCATGTCATCAATTTGTCTAGTTTGACAGCGGGATCTCCTTTACCTTTGCTGCAGCGGCCAGACCCAACACCTCCAAGCAAGACACTGACAATAGAGTGCAAAACTAGCTTTTCCCCAGTCGTGAATGGCTCCTGACATTTGACTATGTGACGGGACAGTGTGCATGAAGTTTTTCATTGTCTGTCAAAAGACTTTTCAGTACTTTGGTTTTCTTTTGAAGAAGTCCTCTGATTCGCCTTTCAGATGAGCACGTTTTGTTTCTAAATGCCGGCATAATTTCCATGGTTTCATAAGGCCGAAGAGGAACCACCTGTGGTTCCCTAACAAACTTCAATGGAATGGTAATCACAAAAAATACATTGATTTGCTAGTAATAAATTCAGTCTTGTTGAAGTTCTATGCAAACAGTCAGAATCATCATCTGTAGTGTGGACAGTTCTGCCTCTCCAGCAACCCATCACCCCCATTACTGAGCATTTTTCAACCACGGTGGAGTCGTCTGAAATGCCAAAACTTTACTGTCGCATTCATTTCACATTCAAATGACTTTCATGACATATGACATAAACCTATATAAACGTTTATAAATCTATATAAATATCATTCTAACAGCGGTAATAAGCCTTTATAAATGTTAATGCAGCTTAATGTCAGCTGTCATAAAAGCCTTTTGTAGGTGTCACGTAGCATTAGGAATGCTAATGTGGTTATGGCATCGCTTAAAGAACCCTTTATGGCACCTTTTTTTGTTAAAAGTGTGCTGGAGAATCATACTGTAGGATGTATGCACCAGGTAGCACAGCTTACCCTAAAGTTTCATAATACGGTTCTGAAATAGTTATCAGTACATCTGTAGTGCTTGTAACTCATACTGCAATCCAGTGTTTCTGTGATTACAAAGCATGAAATATTTACTCTACATCACTGTGCTGTGGTTCAGTTTTTTTTTATTCAATTCTGTGTTTGATAGATGGCACAGTGTGCATGAATTTCACTGTGGGAGGCACTGGAAGCGGCCTATAGAGCCCTGTGGGAGGTAATGGGAGATTCAAATACACACTGTTTTAATACAGCAAAGATCAACACTTTCTCAACACATTTTTTAGCTCACAGTAAGTCAAACTGAGTCCTGAATTATATCCACAAGTCTGAACCACCTTAATGAAGAACCAGAGGCTGTTTGAGTTTTAAAACAAGAGATGATGTGGGGATTTATTTTTCCACAAACAATTTGGGTGACTATTGACTTCTAGTGGTTGTTAGCAATTTTATCCTTGTAGCTCCAGCAATACTCAAGAGGCTAAATTTAGACTTTGAACATGTCTTGGCTGACTTAACTACATAAAATTGAGTAAAGTTGGTTTGTTCCCCAAACTGTCCCTTTAATATGACAAGAAGTTCCAGACCACTGAACGGTAGTTTGTCAGTAGATTATCACCATCTGTGTTTCACCCATCAGCTGCCAATGATGTGCTACTACCAGCCAATTACAGCTTAGGAAATTGCCGATTGCAGATGGAAAGAGATGGAGAAAGAAAGAAAGAGAGATACAACTTAACCAATCACAACACAGGAGAAGCTGCCAGCCAATCACAGCAAGATTTCACCAACATTCAGGTCGGTGTGACATGAGAGAGGAAAATTGTCCTGTAGAACTATGAATGAGTCTCAAGAAAGATCTTCCTTTTGAGGCCTTAAAGCAAACGTAGTTGTCCTGAAACTATGTGTTTTCTTGGCGGCTGACAGAATGAGGACAAATGCAGTAATTTCCATTAAAATGAGAAAGACTCTGCTGTTAAATATCAGCACAGTCCCATTGTGGGAATTCAGGATTATTTCTTATGTGCAGCAGGAGACCCAGGCTGGTGGGGGGGGGGGGTTTGAGTTGCATAATAAAATGTAGGAGTGGATGAAATATGAAGTGATCAAGCAAAATACATTGTCATGTGTGGGCCGGCTAAGAGCATTTGCATGTCTTACTGCTCAGTGTAATGATCTGCATATTCGAACTACATGCCACATACTGTATGAGATAAGATGTTTGAGTCTTAGATGCCATTACAGATAGCCCTCCACAAAAAGAAGTTGCATCAATATCAAGACTTGAAAAAAAGAAACTCAAAGCAAATACACTCAAGCACATCAAACAAAACAGAAACAGAACGGTTCGAAAGACTATTAGCAAGAGTCACAGAGCAATTGCTTCAGAGGAAAGTTTGTTCCACTTTTTGGAAGTGGCAAAGCAAGTATGAATATTTCAGAGGCAGAAATAAACAAGTCAAAGATTAATATTTATGCTTCTGGGAACATGTGAGTTGTTTTGCTGGTTTCTTTGAAATATCATAGTGCTACCACCGCAGAAGTTGGCATCAGCAAAGAATTAATCAACAGATTTTGTATATAACTGATAATGTTTGGATATGATGCAGTGGTGTAACCCGAGGGCCAACCAGCTGGATATGTTTGTTTCTTAATATTCTGTGGGGCTGTTTGATTATTCTGTTTTATTTTATTTAGAAACAATTTAAATGTACCCAGCTTCCAAACACTGAAATAGTCATACACTGTCATGAGATGTCATGACAGAGAGGCTCACAATCCAACAGAATGTCTCTTAACGTGAACAAAACAAAAGAAATGGTTATTTCCTTCAGGAGAGCACGCCGTGATCACTCTCTGCTGAAACCCAATGGGTGCTCTGTGGAAATCAAGTCAACAGTCAAGTCAAAACCAACAACAAAGTTCAAACCGACGGCCTAGTGAAAAGCTAACACCCAAGAACCGGGAAAAAGCTAGAGACCGAGCGAAAACGAATGAAAGATTGAAAACTAACAACTTAGGCTTCGTCCACACAGAGGTTCGAATCTTGGATAAATAAACATGCTCTGAACGCAACATGCATATGCACAGAGCAGCCCTGACATCCTAACACAAAGGACTTTACACTCGGGGAAACCTTCAATGCAACCTGTAAAAAAGGTTTCGGCTTTGAAAAAGTGAATATACTGATGACACCGGGTCACGGAGGCTTTCGCTGTTTTATTGCCTAAACCTTTTTCACCATCCCTGTCACTTGTATACACAGCGCAAGCCAAACATAACAGAGAAGATAACAGGCTTTCCATTCTGTCTCAGCTCTTTCTAATGGCTGCAGCGACAGTCAGGAATTTGTCATTTGCTTTTTTTTTTTTTAAACAGTGAGTGCTGGCCCAGATTCCGTCCATGTCAGGAAGTCAGGTGGATATAGAGTTGTCACAGGCATGGTGGAAAATAGACATCAGAAGTAGAGACCGCTTTGACAGCCTAGCAGAGTGAGGGAGAGAGAGGGAGAGTGCAGAAGAATTGTCCCCTGCCTGTCAGCCCCCTGACAAATGGCCCAGAAGGAGCACTCACGCAAACAGCTACAGCAGAGCTGAGATGCTCCTGGCTCTGGTGCAGCAGAAGGAAGGTCTAAACAAATTGACCGTCACGCAGTTTTTTCTGTTTGGAGATGAGGCGGCCTCAATAACTCCTACAGATCCAGAGTTATTACTGTGGTTTTGTCCCATCAGAGGCAGTCCTGACCTCCCTGGGGCCCTAAGCAAAAATGAGAGGGAGATTTGTTCAGTGTTTAGTGTCGCTTGACACTTGCTTGATGGAGGAGCGAGCTTGAGTGCCAGTTGTTTTGTTTTGTCACTGAGATGGTAGTTCTGATTTGTTGCTGGGTATTTTAGTTTATTAACCAGGTACCGGGATGGGAAGGTTTGGTATGATTTGAAGAAAACACTAATTCACCCAAAGGCCCTATGTCAGACGAGGCCTATGGTAAAAACACCTATGCCTTACATATACATCACACTAATTATTAAAAATTAAACCATAAATTACAGATACAGCACAAAGCACATTTACATTTATTACTACAGTGATAGGTTTCCCACTTGCCATGATAAAAATATTATTAAAAAATTCTGCAGACACAATAAGTTTTTATTATATATGAATAATAAGACATTATCTCCTTATCTGCTTAAGGTAAATATTGGTTTTGTTTGTGCCTATATATTAAATGCAAGGAACTGACTGAAAATATTTTATAGTTAATAGCTCAGCCATTACACCTTATAGATGAAATGTGACACAGAAGTGCATATTTAAAAATGTGTGGGTGCCATGGGTTAACCTGAAGGTATGGTGGGTTCAGGTCAGTTTATTAGAAACTTTTGAGGGTGAAAACTTATGGTGTTTTAGCAGGTCAGGCAAGTTGGCCTTCATACTTTGTTGGGTTGGTGCATGCCATAAAAATCCCTAACTTGCATTCCCAATATTTAATTATCTAATTTGATCCCTGGTTTTATGATCATCTAAAAAGCAACCAATTGAAGCAGCTTGGAATGATCTATGTATGTTTATATGACCTCTATGCCCCTGGTGTTTGTACTAGAAGAAAATAAATAAGGTAGATGGTTATTAAAGAGCTACTGACCTGAGTGGCACACTGCTCCCATTGCGGTGGACGCAGACCACCTGCCTCGCTCGGTATCCCACTTCAATGCTCCACAGGTTGCTTTCCTGCCGGTTCAGCCTGTTCCGGTTCCTCTTGCTCTTGATCAGCTCGCGTGTCTCTGGGTCCTTCGCTCCCTTGCGCTCCTTGATCTTCCTGCGGCGAGCCTGGCGGGCAGCTCGCAAGGCTGGAAGTTGTGATGGGGCCTCAGAGGTCTCAGGGGTTGCTGGTGGGAGATTACACGCTCCCCAGCCACCCACACGCAAGCTGAAGAGAGTCTCGCGGCCCTCGCAGGGCCTGGGCGCACACGTGCGGAACTCAGTCAGGTTAGGGCATGCAAGGCCGCCGAAAAGTGGAGGGGCCACAACGGATCGCACTCGGTTTTGAAGGCCCAGGCCACATGTTTTAGAACAGGCTGTCCAGGGACTGAAGCGGGAAACCACACAGTCCCGCGGGCACGGGATGAGACAGGCCTGCTCCAGCCGGGGCAGTGGCTCAAAGTATTCACAGATGGCATCATCAGCGGGCAAGCCGTCGGCCTTCAGAATGCAACTCACCTCCCTGGTCTGGATGCCCTCCTCGCCTTGTGGACAGGGGCCCGAGCGTATCCCACCACCACGAGGCACAACAGGCGCACAGCGGTTCCAGTCACCCAGCCGCCAGTCATAAAGCTCCCTGTGCCAGTCACAAACACGGAAGCAGCTCTGCTGATTGGCAGGCCGTGCTGACTGGAGGCAGTTAGTGGGCAGCGTGGTCCATCCCTCCACATGTGCACACCAAACCGCCCGGCTCTGGCTGCCTCCGGGGCCACACTCGCTGCCCATACACCGGCCCCATGGACCTGAAAACAATGGAACAAGAACGTAAGAGTATGCCAGGGTAAGCACATTTAGGACCAATTTCCCAGGCATGGATGAAGCCAATTCATCTAAATTGTAATGCCAGCAGTGAATCACCAACAGGCTGTCTGGAAAAACATTGACTGTTTGTAGCAGATGTGGCCAATTAGAGCTGGAACTAAACTGGCAAGGTAGATGTTCAGGAGCTGGCCTCTGGTCTAGCCTGAGTCTTAATCTAGGTCTGGGAACATGGCCCATGCAGCTTAAAACACACAGACAGTTTTATGCAAAACTATGGACATTTCATTTACAAATTTTGTTGCTTTTCCAGGTGAAAAGAAGCTAATCACATTTACATGGAACAAACTTATTTGACATGCTTCTGAAAACTTTAATGCACAATTATTAATGATTTGCTAACCATGTAAATGTAAAAAAAAAAACCTTAATATGTCACATGTATAAGTTTGGGCACAGATTCAACTCAGTTTGTAATAAGACTCCCTCCGAACATTCCTTGGACTAACAAACAGTCTTCCTCTTCTTAAGAATTTTTACATCTCTTCTCTTTACAAAATGCTTCTACATCCATAAGTCGTCTGACATGAACATCATTTTTGTAAACAAAACTTTCACTTTCCTAAGTAATTCAAGGTTGATTTTAAGGTATGCTTAGGATTGTTGTCTCGTAATTCCTAACCTCTTCTTCCGTTTCATCACTGAATTTGGGGCTTTTAGCTTTGACTTTTCGTCCATTGTAGCCTTCATTTTGGCTTATATAGATCTCAGGAAACCACTGAGCTGGGGCAATTTACGGGAATATTATTGTTAAAGATGTTTTTTTCTAAATAATGGTTTTTTTCACAAACATTCAAAATTCCCCAAAGTTAACCCAGTGAGAACCACTGACTTAAACAAAACAGTAGCCTACAAATATCTGAGTAAAACATTAAATAATTGAGACTGCTATTTCTAGGAACAATGTGGTAGGGGATTCAGTATTTTTATATCTTTTTGTTTTTGTTCACAGGTTTGCGTGATTCCCAACTGGAATGAAAGCTAAGAGGTCATTCATCACTAGGGCTTTGGCTGTGTTTGGATCTAAAATACTGAAACCATCTGAAGCTAACTTCTCCAGGGTATAGGAGCTCCAGCTATGTTAATGAAATGAAGCCGAACGTGGCGCTCATGGAGCTCCATTATATTCTCCGGGCAGCCTTGTGAATGCTGAGCGAGAAAAGCAGCTGAAATTAGTCACACTTTAATCATAGCTCATTACCTGCTGCTGTGTACCACTGGCAGCAGAAACGTGCCTCAAATTCCAAAGCACCGAGAGCACACAACACACTCTCAACTGTTCACGCCGCATTGGAGAATGCTGACTAATTGCTGAGAGCCAGCTTTTATGCGCAGGCAAGTCCATTTATCTTTTTGTCCTAACAAAATATGAGCAAAATGTCAACACACGGCCAGCAGTGAGGGCTTCTGAAGGCATTTCAAACAGGCTATCGACACAGACAAGCCATGAACATGTCCATTGGCAAGCTGGTCTAGACTACTTCTGCAGGCATTCAAAATAGATCAATAGGGGCTAATAGAGTCAGACGGAGTCAGGTAGACTACACTTCTCCCATTAGTCTTCATTACATTCTGTGACCGCTGGGTTACATCAGCTTGGTCACCCAAGGGTCTGCTTCTGTGTCCCATCATCCATTTTAAGCCCCATCATAAATGTCCCCAGCTATATCTCTAGTTCAGAAACGGCTCGCTAATTCATCTAATATTCATTATTTTAATTTATTATTGCCCCCCAACAAGACAGAAGGCTCATCATCGGTGGGAACCTTTTTCCAGCACAGTAATCATGAATGACAAGACTAAGCAAGCCTAGTTCAGCCAGACCACAACCACAGCCTGTGCGGGATACTGCTTCCGCTAACGCCTCGATGTGACTCATCTATATAAGTAGCGTTGTATGATTAAAGGCTTATTCTGGCATTTGACAGTATTCACAAATTTATGTCATTCTTCATATTCTCTCACTACAGTACCCAGCATTGATCACACACATACATTATACAACTACTGGGAATACCCTCCACAAGAATAAAGACATTCTTACTGCCAGCATATATACAAGCTAAAAAAACCCCCAAATGTTGTATTAGTTTTCCTGGCAGTAAAACTGGCATTCCTGTTGCATTTGCCAACAAGCAAGTGAGAAATTGTCTGTAAGGATCCAAATCAAAGCCCGTTTATCAAAAACTTCTTCCACCTTCAATATTTCTGCTCAGGACAGTTGTTTCTGACCCTTTAAATTGAAAAGTTTCTCTAAACGCCTGCGGTACCACTAGGAGGAGAGTAAGCGTGTTTTCAGTCAATCAATGAATGAGTCTGTCATTAAATATGTCGCCCAGCAAATCAGTCTGTCACTCAGTCAATCAATTATTCACTGAATAGGTCAGTCAGACAATGAATCAGTTTGTGAAGCAATGACTCAGTCAGTCAGCGATTCAGTGAATCAAATAAGTCAGTCAGTGAAAGAATGACTTTCCAGTCAAGTCAAATTTGACACTTTTAACAGTACTTTATATACTGGAATCAATTAATCAGTAACTCAGACTGTCAGTAAGGGGCACTGGTCAAGTACAGCAAAACACATCAAACAGTTCATCAGACATGTTTAACAACCACCAAGAGAATAAATATCGTTGTTCATCATTTTTCAAAGCCTTTGGTGCTGATGAGAGTGCAGTGTGTTGGCACAGTTATCTCTGGGTCAGCGCTATTAATAATATTAGAGAAAAACGTTCTCCAACATCACCCCCCTGCCCAGCCCCCGCACCACCACCCCACATTACCACCCCACACTAACCCTAACCTTGACTGCCTTGATTTATCACCGATTTCATTTGTGTGTAGCCATGTGCAGGCTGGTGGGAAGCATCATGGGGCTCTGCATCGAAATGCCTGCCCTGCAGGTGACCAAGGCTCATTTCCACTACTTATTACCTCTATATTGGCACACAAATGCCGCAACTAACAGGTCAAGACAGCTAGTGCAACAACCAATTTGCATCCTCGTCTGGGTTTATCTGGGCTGGGTGGGCAATAAAGGCTACTTAACCTACTAAAAACCAAAAATTACAACAAGACAGTTTTACAACCTTATGATCTCATGAATTGTCCAGGATTCATAACAGACTAATAACATGACGGGGGCCCACAGATCAGAGGGGACATCACACCATTCCTTCCCTTTACAACCATGATTACACTGAAGGTTTAACGGCTCTGTGAAATGTGTTTTGTCAAGGTTGGGGATAAAAAAAGAAGCGAGAAAAAGAGCTCGCTTTCCTGAGGTTTATCTTCCCCATTTCAAGCCACGGTAAACGCAAGCCTCACAAAATATTTTCACTGCCAACAATGGGATTTCACTTTCAAGTCCTCAGTCTCTCCCACTGCGTCAGCGGAGGAGCTTCAGACAGCGATTACCAAAAGAAACAGACACCAGAGGTCTGCAAAAAAAAGTGCAGAGAAGGTGCAGCCTTGCCAGCTGCAGACATCGCTATAATTGAAGATTGAAATTAAGCCCTGCGCCGATGCACTGAAGTCAGCACGACTATTATTTCTTGAGCAATATTTTTTCTTTTTTTTCCCCCCTTTAGTATACAGAGTACAGAAATCTCCCACAGACACAGCCAGGAAGTGAGTGGGCCGTTATGACAAGGAGTCTCTAGGGTCTCCCTTGAGTATGGGCATGGAGGAGCTGTCAGGCTTTTCAGTGGTTATGCTGTGTGTTTGTTTGGGGTATCATCAGACGGCTGGTTATGCAGATGCTGCGTTTGGTTGCCGCGAGTTATGATATCCACGCAAGTGTGGCTGAACCAGTGCATTGAAATTCTTCCTAATAATATCAGTTAGCTTTATCATGCTGTGTCCTCCTGATGGGGACGCGTTAATAAATCTTGGGCCCCTGGAGATGAACCTTCAAAGGCAAACAACACACTCAGAAACCACCTCTATCCCCCTGTAGGGACACACCCTAGGGGGTAGTGTCAAAATTCAGTGGGAAACTAGTGGTAAGACTGGACTACCATTAATATTGGACTTCAGTTAGCTTTGGTACTATTGTGTTGAAAGCTGCTAAAGCTAACTTTTCATGATTGTGGCAGTTTTCAACTGGAGGACATTTTCATTGTTACTCTGCTTAAAACACAAACTGAACCAGTCATCAGTATTTCCCTCCTAGCCACTTCATATTTCTACTCCTGAAATAAGCCATTAGGATCTGGATCCAACCTCTCAAAACCACTTAGACTTGCTGGCTAATGGTTGTTTTTGTTACTGTGCCTTAAGTAAATGACCTCTGTTCTGATTGGCTGCCCTGTATTATGGCTTATTCAGAAACAGTCCTGGCTGAAGTACTCCCTATAATGTCCCAATGAATGAGTGGGCCTAAAATGCTGTAGACGAAATAACAGAATAGAATAAATATTTTTTACACTTCAGCAGAATTTACAGACTCTATTACAATTGATTTCACAACAAGCAAGAAAAATGAACTTTCCAAGGTCTTTCTGAGTAACTACCTCAGAAAGAGCTCGGATAAGTTTAGGGTGGCATTTTTGGGAGGGATGGATAATATTTAGAAACCAATACCAGTTGTGCTCTCTTGGACTCTCTGCTTTGTATGTTTATGGAATCACAGTTGGGCAAATTTGTAATCCTCCGATAATAGCAATCAGGACCCATTCTACCTGTTAGGTAGGTCTTCCCCCAATCACATGATGCCACCAAATGTGGATTTCCATATAAAATCTCTTGGTGCTTTATGGAGTCCATGATACCATGCACCCTATCATGGTTCTCAGTCTATAGTAGAATCATACACTGTTTTATAAGGGATTTGTCAATACCTGTGGTCTCTCTTTTACATATTTTTTCTAAACAAGGACCCTCATTAGGGAACATGCCTTGTAGACCTGGCAATTAATCCACTGATTTGCTCAGGTCTAGGCAGCTCTATACTGTTTAAAGCAACTCAGCCTTGTAGCTGTGTGATCTCTTGGCCTTTTTAATGAGCAGAAGTCAGTCTCTGGGTGGAACCCTGGGGTCCAAGTCGGGACACAGCTGGATATCGATTGAGCAGGTTTCTGCAGGGCTGCTGCTGCCAAGGTAAGAGGTCACTCCAGCTGACAAAGTGCCAGACTCTTCGCTGAAAGGCACTTCAGCCATGACTGAATGAAGTGTGGACAACAGAAGCTGTCAGTCATAAAGCTTCAGTCACTCTCGCCGGTGCTTGAAGAACCTGCATCTAACGTGGCCTCGTTAACCTTCTCCACCGCTCAGGCATTCATGAAGTAAAGCACCATTACCAAATTGATCTCAACACACAGGCTTCTAGACAAACTTTGACTGATGGATGTCAACTGTGCAGTTTGGTTTTTTGTTAGAAAATATTTGGTGTTTAAATAACTCCATATAGAATATTATGTACCAATAACATAATTATCCATTAGAAGGAGATGATAAAAACATGATGGTCTTTTAACTATTTTAACTATTTCTCTTTTTTTCACCTAATGCTCACTTGCAGTTGATTAGAAATGCATATTGGGTGGAATTTTTTTGGGGGGTCCCAAAAAAAGAAAAGTTGAGAAATTATGTCAAAAGTGCAGCTTTGAAAAATATAAGTCCAAATGTATGGAAAGGTGGAGTCGAAACAAAAAATAATTTTGTAAATTCTGCATTGTTCCAGTTGAGGATAAAGCCACCAAATTCCAGGCAATCTAACCCAGCAGAATTTAGACTAGGACGGTGTGTTGATGTGTTGATTGCTATTTTCAGATCGATTAAATGTGTTAAATGCGAGCTTTGTTTGTTTCCTTCGACTGTGATGTAGCCTGAATTTTGGTGTAAGTCGAAACACGCTCTAGCCTCACTTACCTATCCTAACACAGTTGTAAAATCATAAAAACACAACCAAGCCACAGAAAAAGGAAAAGTAAAACAACCTCACTAATACACCGTTACTGCGTATCCTGCCGCCGCGCACAACCAAACTAGTTCACCCTCAATAAGTACGACGCTAGCATTGTAAGCCGAGTGGGAGTGGGAATGAGCGCCGTAAACTCAAAATGTCGTATGCCGAGACTGTTGTAACCCAAGGACCCCTGTATGTGGAGACATCTGTGTGAGTGTGTGAGAACAGAACATTTCATTTCACATCAGCCAGTAATTTTTGCTAACTAGCAAGCAAGACAGCTAATTAGCCAAATTAGACACTTTTGAGGGGTGATGATTCCTGCTGTCTCTCAATCAGGTAGAAAATGAACTAGAGTTCCATTGGTTTTCATTTGGATCAGGATCTGTTTTTGATTTTGCTTTAGAAAAATGTCCTAAATGTTACATAACGAAACGAAACGTTCTGTACACATAATTGTGAATGGAGCTAAATAAGTGGAATTTCTGTGCTGACATAGCTTGCTAGAACATGTTTCCCAAACGATGCTTCAGAAGCACAACTACAATTACGAACTTCCACATAGTGGAGCGCACCTGAGGTACTAAAACATTCCCTGTCTGAAGTGGAAAGAAAAGACACCACATGGTTTCCAAAAGTTCCTTTAATGAGCACGTCCTCCAGATTAGCTTAAAAAAAAAACTAAATGAAGGAGATATAAACGTTCATTAACTTTCTGCCCCACTGAGGCATAAAAAGCAAGTCGGTCCTAAAGGAGGTGGAAGAACCTCAGGTAGTGGAAGTTCTTAGGATTTTGAGATGATGACCCGAAGGTCTGTCCAGATCCTACAGCCTTTGAATGCTCAAATACTGCAGATCTCGCTTTAATTGCAGCTTAGTCTTAACGATACCATATTTGGACTTTTTATCCACAGAAAACCTTTTCCAAAACATTTAATTATCTAGCTGAAAATTTTTGACTGAACTGACCAAAGCAGATATGAATGACCTAACATTAAGAGGCCCACATTCTGGAAAAACCATTAACTCACTTCATTTAATTAAAAACAGAGTTTTGTGTAATATGTTAACAGTCTTAAAGTCTTCCCACTTTGCCCCATACAGTCCTTGGAAACGAAGCTGCCCATTTTGAATGTACCTTGGTTGAACTGAATTGACAGTTAAGCCACCATTTACAGTGAAACTCATGCTTTGTTTCTCCTTTTGATGTCAGAGCACTGAGCAGAAGCAGAGACTTGAACTCCAGCACACACACAGAACTGCAGCTGCAGAGCTTCATCTGTGAGTGAATGTTTTTAAGTGTTCGTGTCTTTGAGTCCACATGCTTGAAAAATGATGTCTTAGTTACTGCTTTTTCCTTCTCTTCATTTTGTCTTCAACACACTTGTTGTCCCTCCATTGTGTACCAATCTCTTCTTGCACATTTTGCACTAAGAATTTTGCAATAGCACTTTACTTAAACTCTGCTACATAACATTGACATAACCATGCTATAAACTGTTATAGCAGACGTCGTATTCTGCCACGAGTTGGCGTATGAAAATTGCCCAGACGATTGATGTCATTAAAGTTTATGTCAAGACATTAAACATTGTCAGTGTTGTCGCTGTTACGCTGCCTCAAATTTCAATTTGGTAAAACGTTACTTGGTACGTAACACTGACATAAAGTGTCCCTTTATAGTCATGCGTGAACACACCACACCACAGTGTGAACAATGTGAAATTCTTTCTCTGCATTCAACCCAATCGCCCAAGTGAAGCAGTGGGCAGCCAGCAAGGCAGCGTCCGGGGAGAAACGTGTGGGGACGGTACCTTGCTCGAGGGGACCTCAGTGGTGCGACTGGCCACAGATGCCTTATGCAAGTCATGAACGTGTCTTGACAGATGTAATATGCTCTCAGGACTATAAATTTGGTAAGAAACAAATGCCTTTACCCATTACTCTACACCAGTGACGGCAATGTAACACGGCATGACATCTCATGACTGCATATGGCGTCTTTGCCATCCCATAACATGTATGACATAGTAATGTCAATGTTATGTAGCAGAGTTCACTGCTGCAGAGGTCTTTACTGTTTGGCCATTTTTGTTTTTTGTGTGCATTTGCATATGACGCCATTCTTAAAACTCCAGCAGCAGTTATTATTATTACGTGTTTTTTCAATGAGAATAACTCAGAGCTCAGCATGATGTCTGACACCTTGAGCATCAACACAAGGAGCTGTTTTGCTGTATGATGTTAATTTACCATTTGTTGTGTTTCCAGCATGGATCCATGTGGCTCATGTTCTTAAGGTTAAAGAAAGAACACTTGGCTTTGCTCCCTCGGGGTGGGTAGGATGGCCCTCCCTCTCCCCTCAGGACTCAAGACAATGTTAGCTAGCATGGAGGAAGCACATGCTAGCCTTCACCCACCCATCATGTGACTGGAGGCGTCCTAGCTGGCGAGTGGACCTGAACGCATCTAAATTTGGCAAGAATTGGAAAAAATCGTGACCTTTCTCTCGCCCTAAATGTAAAACACCATGGGAAAGTGAGACGCTAACAAACAAAACATGGTTAACAGCTGCGGAGGAAACTCTGACAGGCTCTCCAGCTGCTATGTAATCATTCAGCCGTCAGCGAGACAAGACGCTGAGCCTCATCACAGCTTCAGCTTCTGGTTCACCACTCCCGTCACAGCCACTCCGTCTGCTTTCCGCCAACACCAGCATCTGCAACCAGAACCGCTACACAAACAACAGCAGCCCTGAATGTGGAGAGGCCCACCATGGTAACAACTCGCAACCACTCAAACCAGCCAGCAGCATCCGCCGAGGAACCCCCCACCAGATTGCTCTGTTTTCCATGAAAGATTTATACACACAGCAGATGTTGAGCAGCTTGACCCATGCCTGTGAGTACGCTAGCGTGTGCTAAGAGCCTGCTAAAGCTACAGTGAAGAATCTAAGACGTCTAAGATGAAGCTGCTGATTTCAGGACATATCATTAATAATAATAATACAGTAATAATTACAGACATCAAAAGAACTATTACATGTTGTATTCAAAATTTCAAAGTTGTCTGAAGGAAAACTACAAGTTACGAAACGATACAGTATATCCATGATTAATATTTATTTACAATAACTTCAGGATTTTAATCAGCACTTTTGAAATACAATGTATTCAGGAATGCTGCTACACAACATGCTCTAAAATGTCACAGTAGGTGTCACATGCTGTCATGTGTTGTTATAACAGACTATGTTTATTAATAACTGATTATTTTTGATATATGAGTCATTCTGGATATTACTTTATTAGACCTTTATTATTGATTTTTAAACTGCTTCCACTGTCATTATAGAATCATCTACCACTCTTGTTCATGTTTTAGTTCACAGTAAGTCATACTGAGCCCGAAACCTTCGCCACAAGTCTGGATCGCCTTAATGAAGAGGTTTAAGAAGCTGAGATAAATTTTGGGGGTTTATTTACAGAAACAATTTGAGTGACTATTGACTTCCAGAATTTGAGAGTAAAATAAGCTTTATAGCTCCAGTTAGGACTCCAAGCATGTATTGCCGTTGGATGGAGAAAACTATTTGCCAAACTATTCCTTTAAAAATAAAAGAACCACAAAAACTTTTTCCCACAGAAGATCAACTTTTGGTTCCATAAAGAAGCATGTTTGGAAAAGAGACTTATGTATAATTTAAAGCGTATAAACCAACCAACACCTATACATTATGTGAAAGCCTTTTGTACCTCATAATGGTTTCACATACTCATTCATCTCAGTAGATTCTTTACAAAACCATCAAATGAAAGGTTTTTAAAGGGGCCAAAAATGGGGCCAATTAATCGCTCCTTCTTTTTAAGATTGCCTGGAAGGATTTGCAACCCATGGACATTAATCTGGTTTTAGGAACTCCTAGTGGACCTATGCTGGTGAACCTAAGAGAAAAGCCATTCAACTTACACTAATGCAGGGTGGGATAAAGGCCATCCTCCTGCAGCGATCTCCTGAAGACCCTCAGCACCTCTATTATTAATGAAGCTGCTCGACGTGCTGCAGAGGGCAGCAGACAGCACAGGGAGGGCCACACTTCTCAACACTAAGCTCAAAGCTGGCCGGGGGTCTACTTGTAAAACGAGTCACTTATGAGTCAATTTAATTAGTGGACGTGGCTTAGTCTTGGTGTCCGAACCCACCAAGCTCAAATTTCTTGGTCTTTGATGAGCTGAAGTACATGTTCAATAAAAGATGCATCAAAACAACATCAAAGTGCCTTCTGTTCTTAAGGGTGCCAATCAATATGGAGAAACCGGAGCACGGCTCTCAGCTCACAGAGAAGGAAAAGCTAGAGGAAAAAAGTAGCTAGTCTTAAAGAGTTAGTTAAAAATTCCTGCTACAAACTCGCAGCCGGCATTTGACACATTTTTATTTTCATTTTAGCCAGTTAGTGACATTAGGAACATGCAAGTGTACTCACATTATACATGAATGTTGCTGGGTTCCTTAGTGTTCTGGAAAACTGAAAAATCAGAAAATCAGTTTTCTAGTCATGGAAAGCACTTGGAAAAAGGGAGAAAAAACAAAATGTTCCTTTAGCTGAGAATGAACCAGTAGACTGTCTAACAGAGCTCCTTATAATGGATAACACTGCCATCCAAAAAGGCTCGGGTATGTTTAGGATCAAATTAATGCTCCAAATGTATCATAAATTGAACATTTATTCTATATTGATTTTGCACTTACTTACACTTGCTTACCATTTTTTTGTGTTTTATGCTTTTGAATAATGTAAATTGATCAAAATGAGCATGATTGGTTCTGTTGCCCAAGTTGAAGGTGCTTTCTTGCTTGTTTTGCCTAAAAAGGTCTGAGGTCTGAGATTCTGAGGATGAGGAGTAGTTTTAAATGTGTGTTGGTCTTTGTTATAATAGAGTTTAATTGGAAGCCGAGGTCAAACAATGAAAGAGAGCCCAACTGTGCGTCAAACACTGGATAAATGCTGCTAATGGTTGTTAATGCCAGTCAGTGGCAGTTAATAATCCTTGCTAACTTTACTCTATTTTTGAATTAGATGTGTGTAAACTTCAGTCTAGATTTGTCAGCAGCCGAAATTATAGGCTACAATCTGTCTGTCACACCAGCTAGACCATGAGAGCGGTGGCCCTGTAGATTTCTTTTACTTTTAATGCCCCTCTTTCTATATATGTTATTTTGGCTGGTTAAAGAGCAAATAATGCATATTGAAACTTCACCTAATAGAAAACACTGCAAAATGCGCTTGTGTGTTTCATGGACTTTCAATGTATTTCAAAAGTCAGGCTTCAGGATGACCATGACTAATGGTTTTATCTATGTATTGTACCTTTGTCCATTTTTTACCTCAAAAATGCAGAGGAAAAAATGACCCTCTTATTGTGGCATTCATGCTGAATATGAGTGAAGCCATTGCCACTTTGCTGAGCTTCAGGTTGTCATTTCTGTTAGCCATAGTTAACAGAAATGACAACCAGGCTGGGCTGTTTCGTGCTGTCTTGTGGGGCAGATGTGTGGCCATTGGTTTGAGACCCCTGATAAAAGGTAAATGGGAAGTTTTAATAATGCTAATGATTGAACATAAGCTTCAATTACTTGTTAGCGACATTAGCGTCTTGTAGCTATGGAGCAAAACTAAAAAGGAGCAGTCTTCAGACACTAAACCTGTCTTGGGATAAGGGGGATAAGGGGAAAATTGATCATTTTATCAGTACTGGACTATTACAGCACAGTAGGTTTCAGGCATAAACATTGTGGCGGTGTTTTCTTTTCTTTCTTATATTTTTGCTGTGTTTTTCTTTTCCAGTAGACAGATGATATGAGAAATCACAGCATGTCTTTGGTACCTCGGCAGTAAATATTAATGTAGCGCTTGGGTGCATTCTGCTTTCTTGATGCCGATCTAACAAGGCGCATGCATGAAAGCTCTCCCCGAGGGATGGGAGGCATAGGGAGGAAAAGGGGCAACGGAGGGCTTTTACCACCCCCGTAAAGGCTATTTCCACCAAATCAGCCCTTCAGTTAAAAGGCATTAGTGCAGCCAGGGTGGCTGAACTCGAGCAAGTGGCTCTCTGGAGAAAAACACTGCATGCATCTAAAGTCAGGGCCGGAGCAGCCACAGGGCCAAACAGCACTAAAGCTGAGATTTGTACTGGACAGTGGAGGGGAAGACTAGCGGGACAATTGGAACAAAAAAAGTGAAGCCACAGTGTCGGGGAAAATTTATATTGTCATTATTTTCTTTCATTTATACTTTCTTTTGGGTAATCAATGTATTCTGGGTTT
>JBBJLS010000001.1:2383386-2398381 GCA_037577275.1 Bryconaethiops microstoma
ATCTATCTATCTATCTATCTATCTATCTATCTATCTATCTATCTATCTATCTATCTATCTATCTACCTATCTATCTACCTGTCACTCTATTCTTTATCTGCCCACAGAGAGTCCTCCTGAATGAACTGGTCAAAATGGCCACATATGGTGTAATCTCTTACACTGTAGTCCATCTGTCTTTACTGGTTTCAGGGCAACATCCCCTCATCCTAGAGTCAAACCAATTTCTCAGCTCCTGCTTTAGGAAAGAGATACAGGATGACTGACCCAACTGCAAGTGTAGTACATGCTTGCCAGTCTAGCTCATTGTCAAGAGAACATAAAGCACTGCTTGAAAGTCCCTTTAGAATGCATGTTTTCAGAATCTCAGTATGAAACGTGTTGCAGATAAATATCTGAAATTATTTTCATGCAAGGTTATCACAGGTTTTAAATAGCCAATTATTTTTTAATGCATTAAGAAGCGTTAATAGTATGAGAATGTGGCTCTGAATATTAGAGTAGTTATGTAGCCACTGTTTCCTGCAAGCATGCATGCTGCCAGTGACAAAGATAAACACATTAACTGGTTCACTGGAAGGACTAGGTCTCTGGGGCTTGCCGCCCCCAGCAAGACAGAAACAAGAAAAGCACGCATTTTCAAGGTAATACCCTGTCACTTTCCAGCTTCTCTAAAGGCAAATGTTTACACCAAACTTCGTCATATTTCATCAGGTTCCATTCACGATTACAACCTGGTCCACATCAGGATGATGATGGTTACGTGTAGGAAAACGATCTCATGCTGTGACAGTGGGACTGATTAAGACAGATGTTTATAGTTCTTGGTCGCTTTGCTGCAGGTCTCACATAAGAAATGTCACTTTCACCTCTCCTAATGCAGTTCTCATAACATGGACTCACCTGTGCAATAAACCGCTAAAACAGTCAAAACCTTCTTTACATGAGTCAAAACATTTAGCAAATTCTGTCAATCTTCAACACTGTGACTAATGAATAAAACCCTTTCACCAGCGCTTTGAAACTTCAGTGCCAAATGTTTTTATATCTTAATGAAACTGTTTATGAAATTCTTAATGTGGAGGACTGATTTAAAACTGAGAGAAGAATGATAAGAAATATGAAACTGTGCATCAGAAGACAAACAAAGAAAAATGCCAAACCTAGAACCTTCCACATGTTTGTGTTTAACTCTCACTGTTCCTCCCAAATGGAAACTTGTACACCAGTTTTGTATAAACAGCATTTTTCCATAAACAGTCTTTTCCAAACCATGTCTATGGTGTTGAGACACACAAAGGCAATGTTTTGAAAAATGCCTTTGTCCTCCTTGTCCATCTGGCAGATGCGAATGTATTTTTATTTTTATTTAATACTATTTTCTACATAGTACTTTGGCCTACTTTTATTTTATTTTATTTTATTTTATTCTATTAACTTTGTACTGTCCACTTTCTGCCGTTACGAATTTCCCACTTGTGGGACTAATAAAGGTTTATCTTATCTTATCTTATCTTATCTTATAATCACAAACTCCAGCAGCAGTGAGCAGTAGCTTGAGATCGTCACAGCGTTCACACACGAGACAGTGTTAATGTAAACACACAGCCCTCCTCCTCTCGTCTTGGTGCTTATTTCCACATTACGGTCACCACGGTACATAAGCATGTTGCTAATCTACGTTTCCAGAACACTGAAGCCAGAGGAGAATATTAAGTGCTAAATCTTTATGTAAGAGTAATGCAAGGCGATTAGAAGAGGAGATGCTCTCTGAACAGATGAGTCTGCAGGAGGTTTTTGAAGCTAGAGAGGGATTCGGCTGCTCTTCTCATGTTAGGCAGCTCATTCCAACAGCAGAGAACCACAAAGGAGAAGAGTCTGGACTTTGTTCTGTGAAGCAGCAGAGTGTGCTGGATTCATTTCGACACTCACAGGACATGGTCATATGGTCAGCATGGTCATAGCGAGCAATAACAAAACCCTGGAATTGGTAAGAGGGCTTATTTGGCTACAGTGTTATTTTGTCTATTTTTTATATTTTAGTTACATCATGTCTATTCATTTTGGTTTAATTTTCTCTGACTAAAATGGAGATTTTGTTTCTATATATATATATCTCCAGACACTAATTGCTGTCAAAATAAAACCTTATATCTCCATTTCAAAGATACCAGCGGCAAAATGCAATGACTTGGAACCAATAGAAATGATCCAAAAAAGGTCAATTCACACTACAAAAATGGTCTCATGACAAATGTTTTATGTAAAGCAGTATTAAATAAGTCTTTAATAAATAACTCTCTGAAAAATGTCAGACACATTGCTCATTGGGCGCTGTGTTCCTGGCTGACCATTGCTTTACTTGGTGAATGGGTTTAAATACAGAGGAAGAATTTCGTGCTGTTCACACTGTGTGCTGCAATGTGTTCACGTATGACGAATGATCACTTTACACACTTACATTTTACAAACGAAATGGTTTTTGTGGTTTAAAACATTTCCCGAAACTGTTCAGAAGGAAAAAATAAGTCCACGTTGCTACTTCCTGATTTTCTGTCTACTACCTACCTATGCTGTGTGTGATACACAAAAGTGTTTTCCTGAAGTCACAGCACACGCCAGGGCCGTCCGATTAAAAGCCTGTCACTATCAGGAACAAGCAAAGTAGGTCAAAGGTTTTGTTTATGCTGAGGTCATGCTGAGTCCTCTCCTCTTTCAAAAAGACAGAGTCACTTGCTTTTATAAAATACTTTTGACAAAGAAGCGGAAATGGGTTTGGGCGTCGCGCCTTTTCAGTCTTGTTCCAGTAATGCAACTCAGTCATGGCCGGTCAGTCGAGCAACCATCCAACTAACACCAAGCAAACCAGGAGAGGGTGGGGCAGTGGTTTAGAGTTCAGATTTGTCGATAGAGGAGTAGCCTTGGACTACTGGGCCTCATGACACCTTCCTAAATATGTAGTCAAATATACATATTTTCAAGGTGGGAGTGGATCTGGTGTATTTGGAGCCAACCATCTAAAATCATGAATCACTTTGATACTCAGGACAAAAACAGGAGCAGGAAAAGGTGAACACAAATACTCCCACCAGCACTACTTCATCATCTACATGCCATGACCACATGATCAGAATGCAAACTATAATTGTATTTTGACTTTCTGATTGATGCATCTAAGACATGGCATAGTGGTATTGATGGGTAGCAGTACCAGACCAGTCCCAGACCGACATCAGAATTAAATGCTGGATGGGGAATCAGAGGGAAAAAATAATGAATCAGATCCAAATATAGTCTAAAATAACAGCCCCACACACTGTTGTCCGGTGCATATTTTTCCATGAGGCTTGGCTGGTTGCATAAAACAGGCTACATTTAGATGCTGGTATTGAGCTTTGTTCCAATTCAAAACAGCTCATTTTAAAGCTTAGTAGTTTTAAAGGCAAAACGATCTGATTGATCATTTTTCTAGAATGATCAGTATGTAAAGGGTTTGCAACTGTACTGTTGTCTAACTAATACAGTTAACGTGAAAAGTTGTATAACACTTTCATTAAATAATTCATTAAGACTTCTCCAAAAAAACTGTAAGCCAACTATGAATTATGTTTTCACTCATTTTTGCTTTTTTCATATCACTTTGCTATGGTAATGTTTGTTAATTTGTCAACAGGGAAGGAGAAAAAAAAATTATATACATAATATATATACATAAAGTTGGAATTAACGGTTAAATGATTTGGTGTTTTTTCGAGATAAGCTAAAACCCAGGAAAGACTATGGTACATAGTACAAAATGAGACTGTGGCTATGGTACAAAAATGAGAGGACAGCAGGTTTATTCAGCAGTCTCTGTTACCAAGTGCAGAACAGAAAGCACAGTAGGTGATGAAGTCAAAGGAAACTGAACTGGAAGACTCCCATCAGAGCTACTTCAGCTCTCCCACACACACAGCTAGTACAGCAGGATGCAAAATGTGGGCCAGCCGATCACACCCGATTAGCCTGGCATGAGTGTTGCTCCAGGCAGCACTTCCTCTGATCTGCTGCCACTTCACATCATCTACTGTGTGATCTGAGATGCTAAGATGACATGACATTTCAGAGGAGATTACTTCTAAACCAGTATACAGCACCAGCCGAACATTTGGACACACTTGGCTGAATGTCTGTACTTCAATCCTGTCATTTTTATTGGATTTTCGCAAGGATTCATGGGGTTATGATGAAATGAAAAACTTGACCTAGGATCCAGGGGAGAAGGGTGGGACATTGAAAACAATTGCATGTGTCCCATTCAAAACCTATACCACGGGGGACAAAAGTCATTTTTAACTTTTATTTCGAAAGTGCAATACTTTAAAGCTTGTCCCATGTTCTGAACCACATCCACCTTGAAGAAGAGTCAGAGAATCTGCGTGGGTTGAAATAACACTTTGGGTTGTATTTACAAATAGACTTGCGTGACTATTGACCTCTAGAGTCTCTTAGCTACATTTGCTCTTATTCTAAAGGAGCAAAATTCGGACTGCTGAAGATATCCTGGCTGATCAATGACACCTGGAATAGGTGGAGAATTTGTGCTGATTAATTTTTTTGAAGTGAAGTGCTTTAACGCAAAGTTGCTCATTTTAGTAGCTTTTAAAGAAAAAGAAAAAAAGCCAGATTAGTAGCTCAAGATTTCAGTGTCAGTAATGGAAAAGAAAAAAACAATTCTGGACCACCTCTATTCCAAACATCACTTAATATGGAGAAGCAGAGCAGCCTCTGCAAATGGGAGGTCCCTCTGGGACAGCAAGTGTTGGCCAATCAATCAAACAACCTCAACAGCTCCATTAAAAGATGATTAGGCTTATCACTAAATACACATTTCCATCTCTCCACCTTCGTAATTTGGAGATGGGGTATGACCTTTGGGACTAATTAGAGAGTGAAGGGCTCATTTGCAGCCCAGCTGAGATAAAGGGCTGTTTCCCAAGCTTTTTTCTCACGGACAGACAATGACAGTGTCCGTTAAAGAGGCTTGCAGGGATTTACTGGAGATATTTTAGCAGCTTCCCTGCCCCTGACAACACACTGATAGGGGAGACGTTGGAATCACATGCAAGCAAGTGCTGGGTTTGCACTCTATGTGATCAATAACAGTTTATAAGATATCAGCAAATGACCCTACAAGCAAATGATCCCTCCCAAATGAATTTAACCAGTGATTACAGCTACAGTTCCTGAAGTTTTACATTTGAGCTTCAGAGTTAACGTAGCTAACAAGTAGAACCTTATATCCAATTAGCATTGAACAAAAAAAGCTGATTTACTCAATTTACCCCTTGCCCTGCATGTAGACTACCTAGAAAAGGTTTATGTGACGTTTGCTTTTTTATTTTTGCACTGGGGCTACAAATCTATAAATCTAACTAATCTAATTTTGTAGCCTATTGAAGAGCATAATGTTTAAGATCTGAAGTCTATGTTTAGTTTTACCCAGCTTATAATTAGTATTGTACAAATACTTACAAATAGCAGCATGACCAAAAACACTTTGCATTCACATTCTCTTTATTGCAATCCCTATAAATCTACCCACTGCAACACTATATTGCTGCCTTGTTTTTCACATTGGACTTTACTTCAGGTGAAATGTTGTATTAAATGCTGTCAGGCATCTCATAGTTGTTAATATTTTATACTTGGCATTTATTGTCTTGTAATGTTGCACTTTCCAGTATTAATTGCCTGTAATCTGCGGACAAGTGTTAAAGTAATATTTTCATTGTACTTTGTACTCATGACAAAAGAACTTTAGGTACCACTTTAAAATAACACTTCCCTTTTAAATGGATTATATATGATTTATTATCAGGTTGTTAATTAGGTTGTAGAGAGTTTATAAACTGCTGTATTAAACTGCTGTATAATGGTAATAGCTTATAAATACAAGTACCAAATTCCTGATGAAGTTAACAGTTTCTGACTGAGAATGGGACAAGCTCAGCAACTAGATCTAAGATCTTGCCAAATAGTGAGCCTGCAGTTTTAATATGTTTAGAACTGCTTTATAAACTGTCTATGACCTAATTAATAACTAGATTAAAAATGATTTGGAAATCCTTTACAAGGGTAGTTTCTAAAGTATTACTGAACATTGAATCTTGAATCTACTCTGACTATACTCTCTCAACTAGAAAATTGTTTTACTTCATTTTAAACAATAAATACACAGGCAAGCAAGTTTATTTGAGATTACTGATCAACAAGACACAGTTTGAAGTAAGCTTGTGCCAATTTGCACAATGCTAATTATCATGGTGTGCTATATATCCAAGCATTTCCTTTCTAAGCATTGTCTGATAGTGTACAAGGCCATTTATGTCCATGAAAACAATAAATGTGTGTATTTCTGGCACCAGAGCATTACAGCATGCAATTCTTTCGATAACTTATTCAGTGTCATGCTGAATTCATTGTACACTCTGTTTGCCTTCTCCTCCAGGACCATATCAGCACCGGCAAGAAACAGCAGATGACGATATACTCAACCCAAAAACAAGTCCGCAGCACCGCAGCCAGGAATGAAACTTGAATAATTCAGAATTCAGTGATACCTCCCAAATGCTCTGGCAGAATAAGCATCAGGCACACTACAGGGGAAAACTGGGAGTACTGCGGAATAAATATCAAAGATGCATGATATTGTTATGATATTATTGTGCAAGACAGCTCCGGCTCATTTGAATTGCAGATAAAATCTGTGATTTCGCCTGAATAGCATGGATATTATCAAGTAGCACAGATTCACTCTTGAAAATATTGCAACAGTTCTCTGGAATGATGCCATATAGGAACCGCTTTTGGGACACTCTTGGGACCACCAGTGACGCTATCTGCAGTGCCCTGTGGCAACTGTTTTGAGGCTGGTCAAGCTTTTGTTGTTGTATGGCCTAATCAAGCTACTATAGGCATGGTTATTGCATGAATGTTGCATGGATGTTGCATGGGTGCATATTTGTTGCATGGTTCTTTTACCTGCCTCATTTCGATTAGCTGAAACAACATATTCCAGTCTGGTACAGCAATAGAAAAAAAGGACACAGTCCAGGTACAAAGGTACAAAATAGTCCTTAAGGTCTGTTGACTATAAAAGTGTTATAAAGGTATGGAGAAAGTAGAATATATGTGTCTTTTTAAAAGTTAGATTTTGAACTTGTGAAAAAAAGAATTAAAAAAAACAAAAATAAGGAGAAAGATTTTTTTTTTTTATTATAAAAAAACTGTTCTTAGCACACCTCCCCCATCCTCACCACATTATAAAAAACATAATAGACTGGTTTGGGAATTGGTCTGCCTCAGACTGCAAGACCCTACATTGTACAGGTGAAAAGAAGTCTCACTCCCCTCAGTCTCAGAAAAACACACCGTAGCATCCGGGCATTCACTGCCAGGATGGGAAGCACTTTCTTCCCTGAGAGCATCAGACCCCTAAACCAGAAACTAATTCAGAAATGTGCTTCACACACAAACACAACTGAACTGCTACATTCTCCTACAAACAACTGCATATACAGACTTACACTGTTCCACCAAGAACAAAATCACACCAAAACTGCCAATCCCCCCTTCCCCCGCCACTCCTGCCTCTGGTGACCGAATGCCAAATTAAGACATTAGTGCAACATCTTCATCAGAACACAGATAAAAACACATTTTTGCTCATCTCAGAAGAGCTCTTGAGAAATGAAGCTGAAGTGGACAACAGTGGTGATGGTGGTGTGGGTGCTTGTGATAAGAAGAGCAGATTAAAATAGGCTGTGAGGAGAACATTGTCACCAGGTGGGGGCAGCCTGAGCTGCTGCGTCTTAACCACACTACCTCGACGAGCAAACTGCACACCCCAAATATGACAGGACGCACTAATATGATTAAAAGTATATTTACGGACTCCACTTCCAACAGTATGCCGACCTCACCTCGGCTCGTCTCGTAGTGGTTAGGTAGGCTCTTGCATTTTGTCAACCCCCAACTGTTGGGTCACCTCGTCTACTAACGTTGGCCCACGGCCCACGCTCCACCTCCCCCGATCCCTTCCCCCTCCGGATCTCTTTCCTCTGAGTCTCCTCCGGAACTTCACCGTTCAGATCTTCCTCCACCCGAATCGCCACTCTCCGAGTTCTCTCCCTCCTAGTCTCCCCCCTTCGGCTCGGCGTCTGAACATAAAAGGAGCTCACCCCACCATGTGCACCAATCACCCACCCCACACACCTGTAACTACTTTGGACCAATTAGCAATCCTAATACGTGCTCGCTTACTAGGGGGTTATGGGGTAGCCATCTTGGTTCTAAAGGTGTGCACCCCCTAACCACTTCCCCTGGGGAACTAAACCCATGATTTTGGTTCCCTCCCCCAATAAACCTAGTCACCCCGTGACCACCAATGGGTTCTACTCCCTAGGACCTAGTACGAAACCCAATCCCCATACCTCACAGGGGGAAGGTTAGGGGTCATCGTTAGGGGTCACCACTTAACCCACAGTGACCGGCAAAACTAAAAACTCCCCTGAGAAGTACAGGTACAGTGATGGCTAATATGTCCAACTGTGCCACAGTGATTGCAGACAGGGCTGCCCTCTGCATCCCACTGAAACCTAGAGGAGCCGGGCTATGCCGTCCACCCTCCTCACTCTCGTACACCTTCAGAATACAACCTCTCCCATACCAGGGGCGGTCCCACAGGCCGACTCTCCCGCAGCTCATCCCATAAGGTCCTAGACAGCTCAGCCATTTATTCTTTTACCTCCTGCATGATCTCTGCAAGCAATTCTTGCTTCCAATCAGTGGTAATGTCAGGGACATGAACATATTGGTCATATTGGTAACCATACACACAGGTTGTTTCATAGTCTCCAACTGATCCTGTTCCAGGGCCAAAGCCTCCTTCCGGATGGCTTCAAAGGACAAACTTGGGTCTCGACGAAGTTGTTACCTTAGGCCCTGGCAAATGGAGCCATAATAAACTGGTCCCGCACCAATGCGTCCCCATCTCCTAGGGGGTGGCATCGCATCTCCTCAGTTGGGAAAACAGCTCTCGAATTCAGATCTGAGCCCTTCAAACTTCTGTGCCCATGGTGCTCCCATAAAAACAGGCATAACTTAAGGACGAGTAACCAGTGCTTCATCGTCCGCCATATTGTGGAGTACAGTTGCTCAGGGTAGTATCCTGCCGACTACACCACTTGTCACCAAGTGGGGGCAGCCTGAGCTGCCGCCTCTTAACCACACTACCTCGAAGAGCAAACTGCACACAACCAATTATGACAGGACGCACTACTATGATTAAAAGTATATTTATTTAGTCCAATATCAAATAAAAACTGTCTTTGAGGGCAGGGAGTAAAAATACAAAAATACAAAATATCTAGTTGTCACAGTGCCCCTTCTCCTCACGGGAAACCAGGCGCACAGCTCCAAGGCACGCAGCTACCATCCTCAAAGGGGGTCCTGGTAGTATAGGTAAAATGTCTATCAATCACAGTCCATTTCGACAACTACAACTACTCTGAGTCATGTAAATTTGAATGCCGTTGGAAGAAAGCTTTCTATAGGTTTCATGCATAAAAATATAAGCACACAGTGTAAGCACTCCAAAAAAGAATAAGTGAACAATTCAAACAATAGACACTCGGTGAATAATCACTACAAAAAAGGGAAAAAACATGCAAATATTCCATGCAGATGGCTAAAAAAAAGATACCCTCTACTCCACAGGGCAGGTTAACATGACCAAAGAGCAGGAAGTGCAGGAAAACAAAGTTCCTGCAACTTGGCACAGAAAAAGCTCTACGCTGGAGGCCAAGATGGAGAAAAAGCTGAACATCCCAGTGGGAGAAGGGGATATAGCTTCCAAGCAGTAGCAATAGTCATACCAGCAAGTTACATGGGAGGCACTGAACAAGTTACATGGGAGGCACTGAACATTCTCACCCCCCAACATCCCACGAGGCCGATTTCCAACACGGGTCCAATTCACGGACTCTACTTCCGGATCTCTTTCCTCCCTCCTAGTCTCAGCATCAGCACATAAAAGGAGCTCACCCCCACCCTGTGCACCAATCACCCATCCCACACACCTGTAACTACTTTGGACCAATTAGCAACCCTAATACGTGCTCGCTTACTAGGGGGTTATGGAGGTAGCCATCTTGGTTCTAAAGGTGTGCACCCCCTAACCACTTCCCCTGGGGAATTAAACCCATGATTTTGGTTCCCTTCCCGACTAAACCTAGTCACTCCATGACAACATGAAGTCTGTTGATAAGCTGGTGAGAAAAGGAGAGCCTGGAGGGGGTGCATCCTCCCTCACCTGCATGCTGTCTCTCTCTCTCTCTCTCTCTCTTTCTCTCTCTCTCTCTCTCTCTCTCTCTCTCGCTCTCTCTCTTTCTCTCTCGCTCTCTCAATGGGCCAGATGGAGTGGTCACTGGCACTGGCTTGGATTCATTAGGTGCTGCCAGGCCACACACAAATCTCATCAGTCTGTGCCATAGGATAAAGCTCTGCTCTGGAGCTCATGCTTGTGTTCATTTAGCTTCCTCAGTTTCATTTGAATTTATTTTTCTTCTAAAATTGAGTTTCAGTGAAACTCAGCTGGGCTGGGGCATCATTAAGCAGATGAGGAGCATCTCTGGATGATTTTTTAGCGAAAACCAAGCTATCTTTGAACATAACCCATTACAAGGAACTAAGTTAAACAGATTCAATAAACAGTAAAACAGACAGATTCAAAAGTCTGATAAACTGACAAAAGTCTGATTATTCAATGTCTGATAAACTAAATTGGAATCACCTGTCATATTTTTGTTTTTTAATTAATATTTTTGTATTATAAACTACTTGGTAAACAACAATAAGTTATTCAATTATGTGTAATTTAGTGTATCAAATTAAATATATGTGTACATTTACTTTGAATATGAATACATTCTGCCTATTCTGCAACTGGATTCTGGACTCTTATTGGAAGACCTCAGTCAGTCAGGATCAGCCCTCTGCTTTTCACGCTGCTGACCCACGACTGTGCAGCAATGCACACCTCGAACCACATCATCAAGTTTGCTGATGACATAACTGTGGTGGGTTTGATCAGCAAGAATAATGAGGCAGCATATAGAGAGGAGGTGTGACAGTCGATGGACTGGTGCAGAGCCAACAACCTGTCCCTGAATGTGGATTAAACAAAAGAGATGGTTGTTGACTTCAGGAGGGCACAACGTGATCAGTCCCCGCTGAGCATCTGTGGCTCCTCAGTGGAAAATGTCCAGAGCACCAAGTTCCTTGGTGTCCACATCATGGAGCACCTCTTAAACTTAAACTGAAACTAAAATTGCTAAATATTATACTGTAATTATCTTTGCATTTTTTATCAAATCATCTGTCTATTGAAATAATAAATTCTGGATATTAATTTTAAGTGTAAAGTGACCATTCTGTCATACACAAACTCATCATAGCACACAATATTCATCCTCTGCTTTTAACCCATTCACCAAGTGAAGCAGCGGGTAGCAAGGAACACAGCGCCCGGGAAGCAGTGTGTGGTGACGGTACCTCAGGGTACCTCAGAGGTGCCACTAGCAGTCTTGGGATTTGAACCCACGACTTTCTGATCGCAGAGCAAACGCTCTTAATAACTAGGCCACCAGCTGCTATCTTTTACTTCTCAGTAATATACAGCTTTTTCACACATTTTACACTCTTCTACAGGTTTTTGTTAAGGAATAATTTTTAAAAATGAAAGTGCAAGCAATGAACATATTAGAATCATCTTGCCTTCGACCTGAATGGATAAAAGCTCATATGGATAGAAAATGTATTGGCCCAATTAAAAAATATGGATGCAACCCTCAATTTTTGTTGTGCTCCACAAAAATAGAATGTTAATTCCTCAAGAGCTATTACAGTAATATTAACTATCCATATGATAAACTAAAACAACACTAAATCGGTCAGTAACGAATCCCTGGTTATGTCCATTAGGCCAACTGCCCAATGACTAACGAAGGCCATCCTAAATGACTTTTGGGTTCAGTAATGATATCATTATCTCAGAAGGTGGTGGTTAATCATTTTGTAATTACCATAACATCTGTTTCCTGCAACATATGTTACTGTGCCACCAAACACCTGCAGTCATGTCTTCAAAATATCTGCCTGTGCTACTTGGCTCAACCCACCTGGAGCCATATTTTTCAGATTTACTACAAAAAGTTTGGTCTAAGATCAGATATTGCCATTCATGACATAGTAAATATGATTAAATGAAATGTTGGGGGCTGATCTTGGATTTCTGTGTAGTTTCCCCAGGGCACGCCCCCTCTAAAACATGCCCTGTATTCATACACACACCACACATCTGGTGTTACCCTTAGTTTGTTCTCATCCTAATAAAACATTCCAGCCCATATTTAGTCCCAAGTTTCTCATGGTCATCCTCAGACAATGTATGGCCCAATGAGATATATTTTCACTCTGCTTTCCTTTAAATTCAGGGACACAGAACAGGAACAACAGGATTAAGTTCAGGTTTAGTATCAGATTTAATGTAAGGTTTAGGGAGGGGTTAAGGGGTAAGATTTATTTAAAGTTCATTTACATTAAATAAATGTCTAGTTGAGCATTAAAGTCAAGCTAAGCATCTACAGTGAACCATCCAAAAAAGGTATTACCAGGTTTGTCATCACAGGTGTGGGGTATGAATATAAGTATTTACATGCAAAATATGCTTCACAAATGACTTTAACTTACTACATTTAGCAGCTATTTCATATGTAAAAATGTGTTGTGACACCAATAGTATATTACATGCAAATTATCTAGCAGTAAGATATTTATGTATACTTTTTATACCCCAGTATTTTGTGTATTTTGCATAGTGTATTTCACACACTATTTTTTAGAGTGTTCCTGAGTTTTCATTTGACTTTTTAGACTTTATATTTTGAATTGCTCTTTCTTCGTGTCACTGTGTCTGTGCAGTTGTAACATAAGCAGTTTCTTTTGGGATCAGTAAAGTTTTCTGATTCTGATCTGCTGCTGGGACCTAAAAGTGTCTGTTGCAGAAATATCCTTAATCGTATCCCTAAATATCTTTCACTGCAATAAATCTGCCTGCATGAATGGATGCAAATGTGCTTGTGGTTGTGAGATCGCAACCATGATCAATTAAAAAAAGCCTGTTTTTGCACTGCATTGGTTTCGGGAGTGAATGATATGAAGCCTGCACCATGAAACTCTTCATGAAACTCTTGCATTTAAAAAGAAAAGCAAGGTCCCTTTGGCTTTAAATGATACGGGCCCTTTAAGTCAAGAATCAAGATACATCAATAGAATAGAAGCTTTGTCTCCTACAAGACTTTTGGCTGGAGTTATCAGGCTTACTGAGAAAGCCTTGCATGATGAAACACCTCTCTGGCTTCTAGATGGATGGCTTGGCAGGCTCCTGGCCGCCTGCATAGTGGAGTGTGTTAGTGCAGTGACTAGCACAGCTCTCCTCGGAGATGACACAGTCACTGCTCTGTGATCACAGCAGGAGGGGACCCAATAAATGCTACCGTCCAAAATTTGCAGGGGTGCCGGGATGAAGGAGCACACCTCTCCCTTTCTCTCTTCGCTTTCATTTCAACACACTGCCAAGCCAGATCAAGAACAGTCCTGAGAGACGCAAGCTTGTGCACACACCTGCTTGGCTCACGCACAGTCGTCCTGGATTATTTCCTTATTTATGCATGAAATTAAAGAGAAAACAACAGAGACAGTCACTCAAAATGTAAGCCAATCAGCTGAGACAAGTTTGGCGTCTGAAGTTTTGTACTGGAGATAGGAGGTTGATGTAACTAACAAGTATCGTGCATATAAAATCACTTTATAACATTAATGCAGGCTTGCTTTAGGCCCCATGGTGGCGCCATGGGTAGCACTGTTGCCTCAAACCTTTAGGGTTGGAGGTCCTGGCCTAGTGTGTGCAGAGTTTGCATGTTCTCCTTGTGGTGGGGTGGGTTTCCTCCGGGGTCTCTGATTTCTCCCACGGTCCAAAGACATGCATGTCAAGTGATTTGGGAATTCAAAATTGACCGTGGGTGTGAGCCAATAGTGTGTGTATGTGTGCCCTGTGTTGGGCTGGCGCTCATAGACCCCAGGATAGGCTCCAGGTACCCACAACGCTAGTGAGGATTAAACGGTTACAGAGAATTAATGAATAGATGAATAGACTTGCTTTAGAGGTTTGAGACTGTATGCGATACTGTAAAAATTGACAAGCCTCAAGATGCCACTATTGCAATGGTCCTTATCGTTTTTAGCTATGAGTACATTTTAATGGCTAAGCTCACAAGCAAGTGTGTTTATCTGAGAAAAATTAACATAACACAATTTGAGGTAAGGGTGTGAGAATTCAGTTATGTAGTTTGCACAAAGGAGTGCAATGGACATTAGCTTCAAAGCTTCAGCACAAAACTAATGAAATGAAAAAGTACAGACCAAATTTTGCCAAGCCCAGAGAAGCTGCTGAGTGCTTACACATACTTGCCTTTATTTTGTAATTGTTAGGATACGAAAACAATATTGAAGGGCTCCTGAATGACATCATGTGGTATCATGTGATTATGGTATCATGTGATTGGGGTAGTCTTAGCTAGCGGATGGAATTGGACACACAGAAATGGGTAGACATCTGGAAAAATGATTAAATATTGATTTTTATCAATATGTTTTGCTGTGTATTTACTTTTTTTGTCCAATAAAATATAGCTTGAGTGCAAGACCAAACCCACCGTATTTGAGGTAAGAGGGAAATTTTTTAATTTTGGCTGAACAAATGCTTCAAACACAAACTGATTCTTAAATCCACATCTAAGCTGGACACATATAGGCTGATGTGTGTGTGTGTGTGTGTGTGTGTGTGTGTGTGTGTGTGTGTGTGTGTGTATGTGTGTGTGTGTGTGTGTGTGTG
>JBBJLS010000001.1:2410239-2464447 GCA_037577275.1 Bryconaethiops microstoma
AAGGCACGGGGCTGCAACATCACCGAGTGCGTCCCTGTGCCAAGCTCAGAGCATGTGGCTGAGATAGTGGGTAGGCAAGGTAAGACATAATTATAATATATATATAAATATATATACCTCGTTTAATAGATCATCGAGGCCTTCCTCATGCTGGTTGTAGAACAAAAGAGAAAGCTGCAGCTTGATTTCACTCATCCTGGAAAGGGAGTGGTGCTGCATGTTTTTGTTATTGAGAGGAGACGCTGGCTGCTACAATGTGTACAGGCATTCAGCGGAAAAAAGAAAAACGATGTAACAGGCGTAACTTCACGCAGACGAGCTTGAAAACGACCCCATGTGTTAGAGAGTGAGTGGTTTTAGGGGAAAGAGCAAAAAAACTAAAGTTACACATGCTTTCCTGTTCGTTTTTTTTGTTGTTCGACAGGGCAGCGCCGTGGCCAGCGTGCACACTTTCAGGCGCTGGAAGAGCGCGCGCTTCCTTTGTCGTCTGAGCGTGAGGGAGTGTTTTGAAAAAAAAAAACCGTTAGACTAGGAGGAGGGCTGGGGTGGCTAACTTTGTGGTTTTTTACGCTGTTTTAGTGACTTTTGTGTATTTTACTCGTCGTGTTGGTCGATTGTGTTTTAAGGAACCTACTTTTTTTCGTCAGGTTTTGTTTTCTTCAAGTTGTCTCCACAGTTTCTTTGTGTTAAAGACACAAAGAGTTGTTGGATTAGCTTGTTGTTGACTCGGTTGGACAATGGCGAGTAAGGTTAGATGCAGGGTGGTTAAAGTTTTTGTCTTGTGTCTTTTGGAGTAGAGGTACTTTTATAAAGCTTGTCTGGAAGACTTGGAGATTATTGGTCTTAACAAAGACGTGGAAGTGGCAGGTGGACTTTGGAGGCTGGTGCTGTGGTGACTGATGGAGATGCCTCTTCTCTAATGATTTAATTGCGACTCAGCTTGATATTGAACTAATGTCTCTTGTATAAAAAGAAAACAGTCATTTACATCGTTGAAAATCGAACTGCTGCTCAAAGACGTTATGACCTATTGTTGGGCAGCACATGCCCAAGTTTAAGGTTAAGCGCTGCTTTTGACTCAATAAAGGCTTATTGTCTTCTCTGTTGTCCTGAATTCAGGGGTCAGCCCTTTTTGTCTCCTGTGGAATAGCTGCTTTATAAATCTATGGCTGAGAATCCCATTTGTGCCAGGCTTTGTTTAGCTTTTGGACATGATCAGGATGATTGGATAGGAAGGGATGTTGAAGCTCAGTCATTGCTCAGTGTGGGAGAGTCACGCCCAGGCAACCCAATACAGCATCTTTAGAGCTGTCCTCCATCCACACGCTCACCAGCAAGGGGTCATGGCAGGATCCAAACACCAGCGACAAGAGCGAGCCCCTCGAACCAAAGCTTATACCAGCAGCATGCAAAACCAAGCACGCCCCCCTGAAAGGCAAAAGCATAACCCCTCTGCTTTTTCTTTCCTGTGGACGTTGGACTCATTACACTTTGCTGAAGTGCCAGCCTTTTCCTATGTGGCTCAGGGTGCTTTCTGTGAAGTGTGCCCTTGAATTTTAATGGGGGGGAACGGAGGAGTGCCGTGGGGGTAGGACCAGGCTGTCCAAGTGCAGCAGAGGGCTTTGCCTTGAGTGAAAAGTGCTGATTAGGAGGATTTGAGATGAGCTTCTTTTGATTTGGCACTTTATTGGTCGCTTCAAGTAGAGCTACATGCCTTGCTTGGCTCAGAATTAGTCTTTGCCATTTCTTGTGCTGAGAAGGAAACGAGACAGAGTTTACTGTATTTATCCTGTTGATGCATAGACTTAAGGTTTACAGATAGGTGGAAACACATTTTTGCAAGATGCTTCCCAGTATGGGTGAACACTGATTTTTTCCATCTTTATTCATCATTTTTATTATGTTAATTTCAGTCGACAGACAGAGGTTAGCTTTTTAGTGTCCACGTAAGACATGGAGATGTTTGACAACAACGTCAAATACACCCATACTGAAAATAAGCATAACTACGATCACCCACAATATGATCAATATGGGCAATCTTTCATGGCCACATGGTCCTCCTTCAGTCATTAGGCAGCAGTGAATGCTTGGATGCACGCAGGGAACATGCTCAATCTGAGTGGTCGTAGTAAGCGTGCTTCATTCACCTGCAGTGGCTGCCAAGCCTGTTAGAGGGGCTGTAGTCCTGCAGCGTGCAGAGCTATTCAACAGTGGCAGAGGAGCTTGCGCTGATTCTTGTCCCTCCTAGATGGTCCATCTAGGGTTTTTTGTTGTTTTTTTTAGCTGCTGCTTCTCAGCAAACCACGATGTGGCTACGAAACAGGCCCGTCGGCCACGGTCTTTACCAAATCCCACCCAGCACCCAAGCATTTAAGAAGCATCGCAGCAACAGACAGACATCGCTATGCTGCATGTGAATCACCCAAACAGATTCTCCTACACAATACTGCGGCTTTTCTATTTCAGACTTCTGTACTACAAAGAATGTAACCGTTCAGCAAGTATTTAATAATTAATTTATCCCATAGGACCTATTTGAATAATGTTTTTACACACAACTCACATATTCCTTCCTTTGTCCTCAGGTAACCTTTTCCCTATTAGCATAATCAATAGCATGTAAAGATACCACACTATCACACACCCAGTGCATTTCTGTTATAACAAAACATGGGGTGCCGTTGCCATGGCGGTAGACACATTTAAGGAATTGTTTATTACAAGCAAGTGAATCAATTACAGCATCAAAAAATAGGAATTAATTGTGTGTATAAGTTAAGCATCATTTCATTTCTTTAGAGAGAATTTTATTCAGGCAGTATGTGAGTATTTTTTAGGGCTTGTTATTTGTTTGCCACAGCAGATCAAGCAAGATTATAAATTATTTATACATATTTTATAACAAAGGCCATTTAATATTTCCATTGAGAATTTTGCAGAGTAATAGAGTTTGGTAAATAATATAGACAAAAGGAAGAAAAACCTTTAACACAATTTGAAAATGATGGCTTTGTGTGGGAAAGGACAAGGAAAAATATTCCTTTAATGTACTTGCCTTTAACTATATGTTAATATAACAGAAGTTTATTCCATGTCATTTAGGACTTGTTTTGTTTGTCCATGAAGTTTTCAGTCACCCAGTGTTAAGAGCATGTGTTTTGCTGTGTTTTTAAGTTATTTTTAAATCCATTGTGCACATTAGCATGTTATTAACATAACAAATGTTATCAATCTTTTTTTACACTAAGGGTGTAATGATGTGTTCACAGGGCCTGTATCATAGTGCCCTCTTTTTGTAAGGTGTGTTGTAAAATGAAAAAAAAAACAACAACTTAGAAATCTCTTAAAGAAATCAGTTCTTATCATATCATCACTTATACTGCCCCTCTCCATTTCACAGGTTGCAAAATTAAAGCATTACGTGCGAAGACCAACACTTACATCAAGACCCCAGTCCGGGGCGAAGAACCGGTCTTTCTCATTACTGGCCGTAAGGAAGATGTGGCATTAGCTAGGCGTGAGATCATCTCTGCAGCAGAGCACTTCTCCATGCTGAGGGCCTCCAGGAACAAGCTGGGTGTCTCTTTCAATGGCTCACCACCCACTCCGCTGCCTGGCCAGACCACCATCCAGGTGCGGGTGCCCTACCGGGTGGTGGGCCTGGTGGTAGGGCCCAAAGGCTCCACAATCAAGCGCATCCAGCAGCAAACGTGTACCTACATTGTCACGCCCAGCCGTGACCGTGACCCTGTCTTCGAGATCACTGGTTCTCCAGGGAACGCAGAGCGGGCACGCGAGGAGATTGAGGCACACATCGCCTTCCGCACAGGCGGCCTGCACGACCACAACAATGAGAACGACTGCCTGGGCCCTGAGAGCGGCAACGGGGGTCTGGAGAGCCGCCTGCAGCAGGTGTGGGGGCTGCAGGGGGGCCAGCGCAAGCCGCTCACCAGCAGCTACCGCCAGAATTTCTCCGACGCCATGGTTGGAAGTAGTGGGGGAGGAGGAGGAAGCGGGGGAATTTACAGTAAGGGTGATTTCCCCAATACCAACAATGGGGACAAGCCATGTTCTTATTTTGGTTCCGAGAGCTCCCAGAGCTGGGGTGACCCCGACTATCCCAAACAGGTGGCCTACTACGTCCAACAGCGCTCCAAAAGCTTTGGAGGTTTGCCCCTCCCTCTGACCAGACTGTCACCTGGCCTTCCGGAGCCCTGTGGAACCGGCGCAGGCTCCGCTGGAGTTGGGTCTTCCCACGCCCAGGCGCGCCGTGCTCATAGTGAGCCCACTTCCACCTCGACACCGTTTGCTGGTCGCCTCCCAGTGCCGGACTCGCCACCTGCTGTGGCCCGGGACTGCATGACCTGCTTTGAGAGCAAGGTGACAGCCGCTCTGGTCCCCTGCGGCCACAACCTCTTCTGCATGGAGTGCGCCATTCGAATCTGTGAGCTAAACCATCCTGAATGCCCTGTATGCCACACCCTCGTCACACAGGCTATCCGAATCTTCTCTTAGGAATTTTTCCTGGTGCATTCAATTTTGACTGTTTAGTTTTTCTTTACCTTTATTGTTTGTGTTCGTTCGTCAGTATTTGCCCCATGTACACTTTGCTTTCTTTCAGAAAACAAAAAAAATTCAAAACAAGCAGATATTTTAGAAGACACTGCTTGCTTTACTAAAAAGAGTAAGAAGTATTTTCAGATTTTTTCTTTTATATATACACATATATACATATATATTTTATAAAGGTTTTGTTAAAATGGGGAAAAGTTAGTGCTTAGTGTTTTTTTGTTAATTTAATTTAATTTTATACTGCTGCTGTTTTCCACACCAATGGACAGTGTGGATAGAAACAGAAGAAATAATGTGAACGTTTTACACTTTTGGTTTATTTTGCAAGTTTACCATTATTATTATTATAAATATTATTAATTTGTAAAATTGGAAAGAATATAGTTTTACATCCCAGCATTTTCTGCAAAGGGGCAAATATGCTTTTTAAAGGTTGATATTGACTGAATCTTAAATCTATCATTGCACCTTAAAATTGATCACTTGATTGTCAACTATTACAGATGGCACTGAAAATTACCATTTTCACATATTTCTTGTATCAACCTCTGTGAACTTGTGGACTTAAAATTGGACCCAATTCTAAATGCACATGATCCCAAATCAAGGCACAGGACACTGTGCACTCAAACACCATCTGTAAAATAGCAAACTCGTATGTGTAACCTATACATATACCAATTGTCAAGCAATTACTAAAATATTGTTTTTTACACCACATATAGGTGGGGGAAAACGAGTGGTTCACACCTTGTATTTCGAAAAACAAACAGCATGGACAGTAAACTGATCGGTCAGCTCAATATTATGAAATGAGGTGTTTCCCCCAAGTTAGTTTCATTCACATTTTTCTCTCCAACTTGGTCACCACTCTTGATACAGTTACATCAGTACATATACATTTACAGTTACATCAGTGAGCAGCTTTCCATCATGGACACGTGAAATGTAGATCACAAATGAGGTTTAAAAAATCGGTTTGAAAAAAAAATGGAGGGCTGTAATCTGAGCTTGAATAGACCACGCACAAAAGAGAGAGAGAGAGAGAGAGAGAGAGAGAGAGAGCTTGCAGCTATAGTACAATATGCAGCTCCCTCGGTACCACAGCTCTGCATTTGAGTTGCATAGTGCCTGCTGCCTGTCCGTCTTTATTGACGCTGTTCGGGAGCAGGTGTTTCATATTGTGCACCAAATGTGACCCAAGTTCTTTTCTTTGGGAGTGCCCTTATCCCACTCTCTGCTCAACCATCCTCCTGCCTGGGCCATAATGACTACAACTGCTCGACTACACAGGCCCTTCTCAGAGAGCATATTGTTTTTTGTCGCAGTGGTGGGACGGTCCCCAGAGTGCTCCAACATTGGCCTTTCCCAATGAGATGATAATTAGTCATGTGACAAAGACCAGGTGCAAGCAACTGGCTAGTGGGCAGTGGAGGAAGGGGGGGGGGTTGTGTGGATGTAGTAAATGTGTAAGGTCCGGTGTGCAGTGGACGCTGTGCGGCTCCATGGTGCTCTAAACACCCACACGCTCCCCTCCCCGGTCCCTCATAGAAGAGCTTGACTAGGTGCAGCTGGGGCCCCTCCCTTCATCCTTCCATCTCTCTCTGTCCGTCCCTCCCTCCCTCCCTCCCTCCTGCTCCTGCTCCTGCTCCTGCTCCTCTGAGCCTTAGTATTCTCATTGGGGAAAAGGGCCTCTTTTGTCCTGACAAAGAAAAAAAAATCCAGGGGCAGATTTTATTTCAAAGAGAGAGACTGAAATGAGACAGGCAAACATTTCGGACAGCAAACAGTTACTAGTTTGCCTTTAAACATTTCTGACCACTTGTCTTAAATGTTTAAAGTCTGTTTTCAGTTCAAGTGGGTATTTCTTTGGCCCAGCAAGAAAAGCAAAGTGGCCAGTCTTTCTCATAAACACGCATGCTCTCTCTGTCTTTCTATCTCAGTTCCTCAAAAATTTCAGGCCCTCCCCAAAAAATCTGCCAGTCCATGAGAAGGACTGCAAGTCGATCAAAGTTTCCATGGAGTTTCTGACATATGCGGGACATCCTGCCGCTACCCCCCCTTCCGAGACAGCCCCTCCAGCCAACAGCCGTGTGCAGCCAATGGGAGAGCGACCTTGAGCTTCGAAATGAAATCAGACAATTGTAATTGACACGGGGGGTGGAGGTGGAGGGGGGGGCAGTATGGGCACCCCATTTAGCCGCTCCTCAAGCTGAATCAAATTACACACCCACTGCCTACCACATATCAAGCTAGGGGATTTTGGCAGAGGAGATTAGAGAATTTGGAGGATAGGGAAAGAGTCTCTCTTTTCGGTCTTTTTCGTCTCAAGAGGGCTGCTACGAAAGAAAGAAAGAAAGGAGCCACTGAAAAATATAGTCCATCTGAAATGGGTCAGTTTTGTCCCTTTGGAGACTCCATGCACCATGTGTGGGACTGGTCGAATGTTAGGGTAAGCTCACAATTGTATCGCCAAACAATAGAGCTGACAGTACATTAGATATCCTTTGTTGATATTCTTAATATTCAGCAATGAATTCAAATGCGATTATTTTGTTTTGGTATAACAATAGTTTGCAGCAGCTACTGCCTAATTTAGCAGTACTTAATTTTTCAGACTATATCCCATTTGATTCCTGGCACAATACTGCAGTTTTCTAAAAAAAAAAAAAATTTTTTGAAATTACAGGACTACATGCTCAAAAGGTAAACATTTCATGATTTTAAATGATTTGCTTTTACAGCATGACACATGGGTTTAGACGTTCTAATTGGAAGTGAGATTTACTGTACAAAGATTAAGCTATTAAAAGCACTTACGCTCCAACTACACTTGCGTCTGGATAAGAGTGAAGCACCTTATTTCAAGACAAACAGCATGTCTGAAACCAAACATACTATTCATAGTAGTTGGAAAACATCTTAGAGAGCTTAATGTTAATTTTTTGAATTTTTTTATTGATGTTTGTACTTGGGTTACATTGAGTTTCTTCACACTTCACTGGTACAATATGAAGAGTTTAATTAAATGAATCTCTTCAACTAAATTTGGCACAGGCTAACGTGGGGTTTTTTGTGTTTCGTTTGCAAACAGTAGCCCAACATCTCTTCCAACAAAAGGCGATGCATGCTTTCTTTTTAACATCAATTTCATTCACTGATCAAGGAAAAACAATGGCCTATTAGGAGGAATGTATGTATGCACATCTTGTGTATTTTTGAAGCCAAACACCTAACACAATTATGCAAATAACATTCACTGGTTTGGACTTTGGAAAAAACCGTGCCCATGTAAAAAAAAAAAAAACAAAGGATTTCACGAGCGTATTCCTGGATCTTTGTGTTCATTAAATCAGGGAATACACGAAGCAATAACAACTGTAACTATATTTTAAAATAAATACAACAAACCTACAACGATAGCTCTCAAAATATCTATTAAGGCATCTTTTGGTAAGGTTTTATATGATTCTTAGCACGAAGGTGTGTGCATTGTGACGGCATATAATCCTACCATTGTTGAAATGATCAAACCCCTTAAGATGGAGCTTCCATAATGTGAGTGCTCATGCATAACATTTTTCCAGAGCAGAAGAATTGTAGTGACATTTACTGTTTGACAAATTAGAAATGCATAATACTAGAACCTTTCAGCTTTTACAAGGCACTACTCTGGCCCAAAATAAGGCTAAATACTGTAATTTTAGTATGAGACTAGGGACCAAATTACTTGTAGAATGTTTTTGGCAAGACAAGTCGGACTTAACCCCATTATACTGGAGTGGGATGGATTTCAACTATCACAAAATATGTTTTCCCAAAAAACACATGAATAAAGCCCGTCATAACAATGAGTCAGGTACTTTTTTTTTTTTTACAGAGTAGCAATTATTTGCTATTTAAAAGAATTGTATTTACACACATATACGGAGATAGATATAAAATGACTACCATAGGCATATCATGAGAATATATTTCAGTATTTAAACCAATTATGAAAATATTTTAAAAGTTACTAATGCTTTTGTTTGAGTTTGTTTATATTATAGCTGTAACTAGTTGTTATCCCGATAGAAAGTTTAAGTGTTTATGGTAGCCAAAGAATTGAGAAAAGATTCAAAACATATGGTTGAAATATTAACTATAGCATTAAAAAGGCTGAAAGCCTTCTCAATTATGTGGGGAACGCATATTGATTCAATACGAACAGCAAAAAGTCATGATGTTGAATCAGAAAACCCAAGTCCAAGTCGAGCATAGAAAAAAAGACAATGTTAACCAAACCTATATGTGTATGTAAATCATACCTGCACAGAGACCAATATAAAGCAAATTTGCAATAACAATTATTCCAGACCTGAATGTCTGAATAGTCTTTTATGAATAGTCCAGACCTGAATAGTCTTTTATCAAAAACAAAACCAGCAAATTACATTTAATATGGAGTACCTGCTTATACTGAATGAAATACACAATGTTATTACACATCCAATATGACAGTGTTTTAAAGGCAGAGGAAAGAGGCGTTAAGCTCTGGGAGTACAGGGATGGAAAGTGGTCCGATTTGGAATTAAAGAGGAAGAAGGATTTTAATTTTAATGACGATATGTTGTACTTGTGAAGGTAAATATTAAGAAACACTGTGGTTTATAGTAAGTACATAGTGTCATATATGGTTTGATAATCCCTTAGATACATATTGGTTATGCATGCTGATTAATTACAGAGCATTTACCTTTTATCAGTTGAAATGTGGATATAAAAGCGCTACATGTAATACAGAGAGCTTTAGTAATTACTTCATCTAGTGTTTGAAATAATGGGTTTTTTTTCTTTTCCCCTAAACTTTTATCTTCTTCACCAACCTATAGTATCTAGTGCACAATGACCTACAATTAAACAGTTGCTGTCACAATGTTTCTGTAAGGGTACAATCTAACTTTTTGTATAGTGTTGTTAATATTTACTATCTTGATTTGTAATTATAGCTCAAGAAACCCCTTTTGCATAATCCAGTTAGCAGGGCTCTAGGCATTTAATCAATATACAGCATTCATATCATAAACATGAACAGATGAGATGTACATAATGCACTAAAGCAATTCTAATGCCTTTTCAATGTAGATGGCCAATGCATTTTGAATGTAACAAAAAACCCAGACCATCCAATCAGTGTGTAATTTTGCCTTTTTGACCATCAAAGACACTGTTTTTGATGCCATAGTTAAGAGAAACTAGTTGCTCCATCATATCTGTTTAGAATCTCCCTATAGAAGGAACTAAGGGAACATTTTCGTAAGATTCTATTTTGCTAACATGTGTTATTATTTCATAGAAAGAGGGAGATGTCAGTATCTGGATGTTATTTATGAATATCTTAAATGAAGCAAACATATTTATAAGTAACTTCAAGACATTTTGGTTTTTTTATTACAAAGTAAAAGTTAATATATTTCTAAAACACATGAAGTTCATTTCTACTAAAATGATTAAAACTATAGAATTTTTATTTATAAAAGTTAGATAAATCCTTCATACTTCTGACAGTGAGGTGGGTGGTGGGGGGCTTTCAAATGCTTATATTTTAACTTCAGATGTGCACAGTTTTTGGAAAAAAAAGACGTGCATTAATAATGGAATGATTTCAGGAAGAAAAAAAAATATTTTTTAGAATTAGGAGGTATTTTAGTCACTTTAAGTTTGTGCCTCAAAAATCACATTTTTGCATTGCATCAGCACTTGGCGCAAAGTGTTGTTGGCCTGTCCTTTAACTAACCACATACTGCTGACTGAATACAGAATCTTTTTCTCCCTCATTTCCGGTTAAAAAAAAAAAAAAAAAAAAGATTAAAAAATGTGTTTCTTGTACTTATAATGCTTCATCCGTCTCAACCGCAGTGAAGTGAATGGACATCACAGTGGTGTCTGGAATAAAGAAGCAGGCGGAAAATTGTGCATACAGACACACCCACACACTTGTTCACACATACATCTACTACATAAAATGTTCTAAGCATTTCAAGAGTGTGTTCAAAATCGTTCATCGTATAAAAAAAAAAACCCATAAAAAAATAGTTATTTAAACGGAATGTTCAACTGCCCCTTGAATGTGAACAGGATGTAGTAGTTCTGTGCTGGTTTCAGCACACACAAAAACATTCAAATATATCATAATAGTAATACAATGCATGTATCTTATATCATCACCAGGCCTGGAAAACAGTACTGAAAAATGTTCAAGTTTCGTTCAAGTGGGGTCTTTCGTACACACACACACACACACACACACACACACACACACACACACACACACTACACTTAAGGGCTTACTTCTTTTTCGCTTGTAGATTTTCACCATCACTTCGAATTCTAGCGTAACATAATATTGGCTTGTTAATTTCAAGCTTGCATTGAAAAGGACAGTCTCGGCTTTAACTTCATGGTGAAAGTGTATCTCAACTGTTTTGACTTTGTAATGGCAAAGGTAACTGTGTAGCGTGGTATGTTTTTCAGTATGGTAGGGACACAAAAAGGGGGCTATGGGGGTGATCATTTTCTTGGTCTTGCTTTGGATGGAGAACTCCGGTCCAGCAGTCTGTCTTTGGTAGCTTTCAGAATCTTCCAACACAGTAGAAGTGTTTCATATAACTCATGTAGTGGTCATGTAGTGTATTAGTTTGGACCAGCATCTCCTGCTGTTAGTGTTTGGTTTCTCGTCGTTGAGTGAGAAGGGTTTGCCATACCATAGTCTTGGCTAGCCAATACTTTCAGAAGTCTTCTTTTAACTTTGTCATACAGTGTCGTGCCCACATGAGGCACACAAATTGCAGGTTGATTTCTTAGCACATGTTCTTTGTGAGTTTTCATTTTTTGATATTTGATCAATGTATCTATGCCATACTAGTTTTGATTTTTGGTTATTTTAAAAAAATGTATTGTAAATGTTTCTAATAAAACAAATTTAATCTCCACATCTGTTGAAATTTGTGCCTCAGGACCAGTCATATACTAAATGAGGCAAACGGCTAAAAGCAAACATATTTTATTAATATTATAGCCAGATATACAGACCATAATCCACCCACCTTTCAATGCCATCCCGTGTGAAAGCCACTAAGTCACATTTTTCCTCATTTCCCTGGTAGGTTACATTACCATGCAGGGTCACATGGTTGCCACATGTCTAGTTATGAGAACAGAACAAAAGGCATACTCTCCTGAATACCACAGGAAAGAATGGCAGCCCTCTTCCTGCTTACAGACTTCTGTGAGCCTTAATTTCACATCACCATGTAATATTGTTAGAGTAGGTGTAATACAAAAAAGTGACCTTCATCAGTGCCCTTTCCTTTTCCTAACCTGACCTACTAAATCAGCCCTCTGTCCTTTTCAGGGTGGGGTGGGAGGGCTATGGTCACAACTATAGGCAAAGGGGGAGAGATATGGGACAGTTAACAGAGATCCCGGAGGGTATAGCTCTATTCAGGTTACATATGGCAGATAATAGTGGTGGGCAATGAGGATTTCACTTACAGTAAGACAAGCCCCTTCCAGTACACCAGAAACTCCTCAGTGAGCATCTCTGAGCGCCACTGTTGCTCAATCCTGCAACATAATACATCCACCTAGAGGATGAGCCTCCAGCCTGAGAGGGGCTGCTTCCTGCTTTCATCTTAGTCCCTGCCTCTGTTTTCTGGCCACAGAAAGAAAGGTTAAACCACTATTATGGAAAGGACAACATCCAGAAAAAACACTAATGTAAGACCAATTGAAATACATTCAAATAATGCTGAATATCTCAACAAAACTGCTCAGAAAGCTAGATGTAAAGCTCAGAGGAAGCACATTCTTAGATCCTAATCAGAGTAAGCTGTCTTACTCTTTACACCAGGTGCCTCGCGTTCAGAACACCACATAAAGAATGTGAATGGAGTCACTCTTAATCAATGACATAATTAATGAACCCATAAATTAGAAAATAAAAATGTATAGGCAGAATAACAATTTAACACCACAGACAGAAGGGTTTTTTGCAATGTATTACAAAAAAATAATAAAAATCCACAGGTTCTCAAGATTTAATCTCAAAATGTAATCTCAGATATTCCAGTTAACATTAAATAAACACAGGTTGCTTTACTCCTTGAGTCAGCCTTACAGATAGACAGTATAGAACACACAGAGAGAAGTTTCATTTTGTGTTTCGCTTGTTTAAGGATCAAGATTGAATGTGTAGTGGTTAAAACAAAACAAAACAACAAAAAAACAAAACAAAAGACTTTCACTATAGCATCCTTGTTTCCTCTAAAACTGATGCACAGGTCTCTTCAGTACTGGTATACATTCTATGCGCTATTCGGTGATAGAAAGTTATTCCAGCATTTAGTTTATAACTAGTTTGTCTTTTTTGACAAAAGTGCATACAAATAAAATGGTCTCCCAGTGCTGTCTCTAACTAGCAAGAAAATATATAGAATGTTATATCAGTCGAGTCCATGTAAAAAAAAAAAATCCTTGTTCCTTTCTCTCCTGTTCTTTTATAAAAGCTTAAATTGCTGAATTTGGGGCATAACCGATAAAGCTTCTTGCAATTGATTATCACAGGCTGTCTAGTGAGTGACATCACAAACAGAGCTGGGCACGTGTGAGGCTCGTCTTGCGGTCGCCTGATGTCGGTTTTACCCATGATCCTGTGGTGCTGTGGTGGCTGCTCAGTTGTTCTGACAGCATACAGTTTGCTTGGCAGAGCTCTGAGTGGGCTGCACCGTGATGGGTACCACATTGGAGTTGGGGGAGAAATCAGCATCACCACGCCCTGAGATTTGCCTCTGAGAAACAATGCGATAGATTGCTGCGAGACAGAGAAAAGGACGAAAATGAAAAAGTGCGCTTTCAGCCAGTTTAAAATCAGTGTTAAACTTTACAAAATTGAAATGAACCGGATAACACTTGGCACAACATAAGTTACAAAACCACGGTCTGACAATATACATTTAAATAAGAAACAACTGCTTAGCAGGCACCTTTTGAAACGAATGTGTACTTTTAGTGGAGCAAATACTGATAATTTGACCTGAAAACGTGTTAATTCACAGGAGACTTACACAAGCCAGTGACTTAGATTTTGCTGCCACCTAATGGCACATTATAAAAACTGTAAAAGGCATCGCCACACTGGTTAGTGTTCATACACTGCAACAAAAAAAAAAAGCACTGAATTTGCTTGATTCAAATGTATGTACATGTGATTACTGTGAAAATTACATTAAAATATAATCATGCTGATGTTCTACATTTTATTCGTGATAAAATTATGTAAACATTTGAATCGAGTACAGGGGGTCCTCAAGTTATGATGGAGATCCGTTCCTAGGACAGTGATGTAACCCGATTTTTGATGTAAGTCGAAACACACCCTAGCCTAAGTCAATAGCCTATCCCAACACTGCTGTAAAACACAGAACATAAAAACACAACTAGGTCACAGAAAAAGGAAAAGGACATAAATATACTGTACTTGTACACTGTACTGTAGTAACAGAAAAAAAAAGACAAAAAATGAATTTAAAAAATTCGTTCAGAAGCCATGATAAAGGCCAAAAAGTTGCCAAACGACTCAACAAAAATGGAAAATATGCGCGTAGATAAACGTACTCCCTCTGCGCATTCGGCATATTCTTCCGGCGCGCGCCACTAAACTAGTTCATCCACGTGAATGTCGTAAACTCGAAACGTCATGTCGAGGGCCCTCGTAACTCGAGGACCCCCTGTAAACCATGTTTCAATGTGGTTAAATACCTGTGAGAATGGTCTGGAAGGCAAGCTCTACATTTGAGGAGTCCAAAGCAGAAGTCTCAAGGAAAGAAAGCCCATGCTTCTCTAAAAAACACACAAACCAGGAATGTGAACCAACTTCAGCATTTCAGAAAAGCTTGTATGAGATGAGTATGAGTACATTTGACTTACTTTCCTCTAGTTCTTAATGTTATTACATTACACTACTGTATTATGCTCATTATAGTGTTTCCTACACTGCTGTACCATAAAACTTAGTCACTACAGTATTGAAGTATTTCCTGCTGATACAATTAAACAGGAATAAATAAGTAAATAACTGAACTGCAAACACTGCTTTTTGTGGCACAATTAGAAATATAAAAATAATGCCTGTATAAATAGGTTTGGAGAGCAAGATGGGGACCTCAAACCTCCCAAATCTGTTGGAGTCAATCATTTTATCATTCACATACAATGGTAGTAACACCCAAATATATTATATGTCTAATGTATACCTTCTTGTCGCATGACTACAGTCACTGGGACTACAGTCATTGGGATACAGTCACTGAAATTTTTTTGCTTAGAAAACAAGTTTTCAGTGACCAATTATCCATCCTTAGAAAGGAAAAGTAAACACCATTTGAAAATAAACGGAAGGTAAAACATATTTTCATGATCTTACATCAGTCTAACATTTCAGAATTAATGTCTCAGGCCTCGGTGAAACACTGCACCATGTGTCACCTGAATATAAAGACTACTTTATGTGTCAACAGTACAAAGTGTGCATGAAATGAGCGTTATGCTGACCTGAGAATGCCCTGGCCTCGTCCGTAGGCACGGCCCTTAAGTGCCGTAAGTCGCTTTTGTTGCCTACCAACATGATGACAATGTTGCTGTCGGCATGATCCTGAAGCTCCTTCAGCCAACGTTCAGCGTTTTCATACGTCAAATGCTTTGCTATATCATACACCAGGAGAGCACCCACAGCACCACGGTAGTATCTGCAAACAGCCAGGCCCTCATGAGTATTAAAGGTACAAACAGAGCTAATAAATGTAAGAATATCTGAAAGGTGGTGTTACCGGTTACCATAATATCATGAGAACTGCTTTGAGTACATCAGAGCCACTGGAACTCCACCGAAGAGGAATAATACTAAAAGCTAGTGTTACCAGTTAGCATAACAATATGCATCCCAGATCAAATTCAAATATTAAATATATTATCTATAATAAGAAAAACAATAATATAATAATCCTATACTAATTCAACTTTGACAGATCAGCATTCCCTTTTCCCTTTTAACAGTCCTAGAAATGCCCCACACATATTTGAAATTTATTTTAGATAAACCGTAAACTAGTTATAAGCAGATTTTGGTTCAGTTTCAGTTCTAAAATCGAACTGGCTGAGTCGCATGTGAAGCTATTAGTACACACATATGACAGCACACATCACTGGAATGTTATAGTAATGCAGCAAGTTATTAAAAACACTTCTCTGTTCATGGAATAATATTTGATGGTTTTGCTCAGCAAAGGCTTTGTTAATTGAGATTATTATTTAACTAATAAAATTATTTATAGAACATTTTGTTCAATATACTGGATTGTTTTTGCTCTTTTATAACCTTTTGATAAGCCAATTTACATCATGTGTAACAATGATTTTACTACAGGTAAAGCAGTTTTACATCACTTTGCCTAAGACATTGTAAAATCACCGTACAGCCTCTTGTGGCAGATTACTTTTAATACTCACGCAGAGGTGATGGCGCGGTATCTCTCCTGTCCTGCTGTGTCCCAGATCTGAGCTTTGATGGTCTTGCCCTCAACCTGGATGCTGCGAGTAGCAAACTCCACGCCGATGGTGCTCTTGCTCTCCAAGTTGAATTCGTTGCGTGTGAAACGAGAGAGCAGGTTACTCTTTCCAACACCAGAATCTCCGATCAGCACCACTGCGGGGGTTTCAAAATGACGGTCAGTGAGATTAGAGTGTAAGAAAAGTGTTAATTTGTCACACATGAACACACCACAGCACAGCACACAGTGAAAACAATGTGAATTTCTTTCTCTGTATTCAACCCATTCACCAAGTGAAGCAGTGGGCAGCCAGGAATGCAGCGCCTGGGGAGCGGTGTGTGCGGTACCTTGCTCACAGGTCGTCCTGGGATTAAAACCCACAGCTTTCCAAGCCCAGGAGCAACTCCCTAACCAGCAGGCTACAGGTTAAGTCTGGTAGGTTTGGTTGGCTTTCAGCTCTTTCATAAAGAACTATGAAGGAAATGGTCTCTCAACAGAAAAAAACCCAAGGTCTCTGTTGAAAAACTTTTCATTATCTTATAATAAATGTTTCAGTTCTTCACTTTCATTACTCTATAAATTACTTGCTCATTTCATAGCATTCACTGAACAAGACCTCAGTTTAAACTCACGTCACATGAATCAGTGTGTTTTAACATGTGTGTGCATTAAAGAAAATGTATTCATATGAAAAGAAACGATAAAACAAAAATCATGCCGCTAATATATATTTTTTCTTCTCCTACAAATGAGGCTTTTTAGAGGTACAAGGCTTTATTTCAATGATGATGGCCACAGGCCAAAGGTAAACGATCAAATATCCTAAAATGAACCACTGAAAGAAAGAAATGAACAAGTTCTGAAAGAATTTGCATGGTTTAAAGGAACCACCTGGTAGAAAGTTGTTCAACTGACAGAAACAGGCTCTGTGCAGAAGACAGGCCAGTGATTCATTAGCACTGACTGAGTCATGACCAAACAATGAGAGGTGCAGCAGCGGTTAAGAGGTGGGGCTTTGTTTAAAACACACAGAGAAGAAGATTCAAGGAATGGCTAAATGTAACACCCTTACAAGGTGGGAGAAATGATTAACCATGTGTAATAGCAGTGGAGTTAATTAAGCCTGTTTTCTTTCTTTTTTTTTTTTACCTGCATTCATGAATCTAATCCTAAAACTGAATCCACCTGAGACCTGAATTCTCCTCTTTCCACGTCTATGAGTAAAGCACATGCTGCGCAAATGAACTTCATGCAGGTTTTTCCAGTTCTACTGCATCTGTGGCCCTTCCGTTTGGGAACAAAGCCTACAAATTAGTTTCCTATTTCAAAAGACCTCTGCGTCTCTGACCAGTTCTAAATAATCGAGTGCATGATGATGACCAGGCCAAATGTAATTCTTCAGTACAAGTTCTTAAACACAATAAAAAGAGCAGAAAAACAATATTGGATCAATTTACAAGGGCACCGTTGTAGAAACCTTAGCTTCAATATACAATAACGTGGCAGTTGTGAAAGAACATAATTTGGAAATAAAGAGCCCAAAGTGTCAGCATTCATAACTGACCTCCTGTGGTCCTACAGAAATTTGGCACCTGACTTGTCCACACCTAGTATACTAAAACTCCTAGGAGTACTGGTAAAAGTAGGAGATAATACTAATTAACTGATGTAGACATTTACCAGAAACAGTGAAGAGTGACTAGGAAAGCTGGTGGCGTAGTGGTTAGGGTGATCAGAAAGTCTTGGGTTCAAATCCCAAGACTGCTAGTGGCACCTCTGAGGTACCTGTCTGTTCGCTGCTTCGCTTGGTGAATGGGTTAAATGCAAGAATTTAGTGCTGTTCACAATGTGCTGTGGTGTGTTCACGTATGACAGAATGGTCTTCACTTACATATTAAGAAATGTAATAAGAGCTGTATTTACAGTAAACACCATGTATTGGGGTCCTGTCTGGACAAAAGTGACTTTACAAACAAATATGACCTTTTCATGCAGTTAGTTTCTCTGTAATAGTTGTACCATCAAGATATACCTCACATTCTGGTTCTCAGATGCCAAATATTTTGATGCTAAGCGTCAAATTGAGTATTGTGCAATGCTGTCGACTGTGTAAGTGCCATGTAGTTAGTGTCAGTTTGAGCTGAGCGACAGCTAGACTATTTGGACAAAAGTATTGGGACGTCTGACCATTACACCAACGGGTAATTTTAGAGACTACCTTTAAATACATGTACTTTAAAATGTAGTCGGTCCCCCTTTGTAGCTATAACAGCTTACACTCTACTTTTCACAAGAGTGTTTCTGTGGGAATTTGTCCCCATTCATTCTGTAGAGCATTTATGAGGTCAGGCACTCATGTTGGACGAGTTCATCTCCGTTTCGGTTCATTCCAAAGGTGTCGGATGGGGCTGAAGTCGGGGCTCTGTGCCGGCCAGCCAAGTTCTTCCACACCGAACTCATCCAATCTTGTCTTCATGGACCTTGCTTTGCGCACTGGGGCACAGTCATGCTGGAACAGAAAAGGACCTTTCCCAAAAAAACTGTCCACAAAATTGGAAGCGTGGTGTTGTCCCAAATGTCTTGGTATGCTGAAGCATTAAGATTTTTCCCTTCTCTGGAAGTACGGGGCCTAGCCCAAACCTCGAAAAACAGGCGTGCCCCAATACTTTTGTCCACATAGTCTACGCTTAGCTTAGCTCGTGTGTGGAAAGTTGGATGCTAGCTTAGCCACTCACCTTTAAAAAGATAGTCATACTCTTCTTCTCTGCCCGTCATTGTGCACGTTAAAATCCCCCCAAAACGAGCGAGCAAACTTCTTCTCTTCTCGAAAGTTCTACAAAAGCCTCGCTATGGCCAGTGTTACTTAGCTTTAAGCTAACTAACGTCAAAGAAACATGTCACGACAACAGCAGCAGCTCGTTGGGTTGCCAGGAGAGGCGAAAAAAAGAACTCATACCGCTTCGCTTGTTGTCAAAACTACCCCGCCTGAAGTAAACACACGCTATTTCTTTAAAAACGAGCAGTTTTAAGACAGAACGCAGTGGACCGTGTTTGCCTGCGTCACCAAAACTTTTTGTCCTCCTCTCAGGCTCCTGGCGACGTTAACACCTGCCAGCAGCCGGCGCCTGGTTGGCTGCTTCGCCTGTCAATCATTGGGCGAAGACCAATGAGCGAGCGCTCTCGTGTTCTCAGGTGTGAGATGTCGTCATCACAATGTCCCGCCCACCGATTACAATACCGAAGGCGATTACAGCACCTTAAATGCCACGTAGGAAGGAGGAAGAGCCCATTCAGCACACTGACTCTACTGGAATCCTCACACAATCAGAGGTGTGCTAAAGCTACACTATATGGACAAAAGTATTGTGACACACTTGTTTTTCAGGGTTTGGGGCTAGGCTCCGTACTTCCATTGAAGGACTTAATCTTAATGCTTCAGGATTCAAAGACATTTTGCACAACGCCATGCTTCCAACTTTGTGGATATAGTTTGGGAAAGGCCCTTTTCTATTCTAGCATGACTGGCCCATAAAGACATGGTTGGATGAGTTCGGTGTGGAAGACCTTTACTGGCCCACACCATGGGCGCCGGAAGCCTTTTTAATGTGGGAGGGACGCAGGGCTCTACGTCCTGACCTCAACCCCATCCAGTTCATCTTTGGGATTGAACTGGAATGGTGATTGCAAGCCAGGCCTTTTCGTTCAACATCAGTGCCGAACCTCATAAATGCTCTACAGAATGGATGGGGCTCAAAATCCCACAGGAACAGTTGACCAAAATCTTGTGGAAAGCCTTCCAAGAAGAGTGGAAGCTGTTATAGCTGCAAAGGAGGGGGAACTCCATATTAAAGTCTATGGATTTGAATTCAAATGTCATTAAAGTCCCTACTGGTGTAATGAGCATGTGCGCATGCACACACACAAACACATTTTTGCACACTGAACAGATCTTGTTTCTAATTGTATCGTTTATTTATTTGAAATTGTTTCTGTATTTTATTACCTTAGTTTAGCCTCTCCAAATTTCTCTTTAATTTATTTTATTTGATTAATTTCATAGTCTCATGGGCCAAATCAGGGGCACATTTCAGTACATGCTTGTGGCAAATAAAGAATCTTGAATGTTGAACACACACACACACACACACACACACACACACACAGATCTTGTTTCTAATTGTATTGCTTGTTTATTTGGAATTTTATGTATCTTTAATTTAAACTATTTTTTGATTAAATTGAATTGACAGAATATATACATACACACACAAATATACAGACCGTAATACAATGTTTTTATTTCTTAATTTTATTCACCACACACAGTTCAAATCTGAATTTAATTTTTATTTATAGCAGTTTATACAGCATTGACTCACAGCATCTTCCCAGATATCCGGGTTTGGAACCCAAGTGACAGTCACCGAGGGCAACAGCGCCAGGAAAAAACTAACTAAGAACATGAGGAAGAACTTAAGAGGGGAACCCATCTACCACAGGGCCGCACTGAGAAGTGCAGTTATGATAAGTTTAGAAAGATAATACGGAGGAAAAAACGAAAGGTCACACTACTGATTATGGAGAAAAAAAATCAGGCAGATTTCTCAGCCTACAGTCCAACAGAAGAGTCCTAAAGCAACAAAGCAAATATTATATCAGCCTAAAATACATTGTTATTATAATGAAGTCAGGGTTCGAATACAGCCAGGGGTCTGGGGGGGGGTTCTCTTGATGGAACGTCTTATAATATGCTGATACGTAATGTATCAGCATATTGATATCTGTGTAGTTTTTCACAAGTATTACTAAGTAGGTTACTCTTACTTGATATTACTAGGTCTTGTATTTTCATATCTGTATCTGTGTTTACACACAGAAGCTAAGAAGTCACTAAATTGGTTTTATAACCGACCTCTTTACTAAAACACACTACCAGCCCATTGTCTGTTTATTTCATAAACTGCAGATTTTTATTCTTGTTAAGCATTGAAAGCTGCTGAGTGAACAACTATAAATGAAAATATAATAAATGAAAATAAAACAAGTTTCCTCAATGAGATGAAAGAATGTGTAACGGTGCATGTCTGACATCCTATCAACTTGTTGTGTGGTGATACAGAGGCAAATTCTAGACTTTAACTTTAAAATGCACTTGTTATTTGTTTCACCCCATTCGCTGTCACTTAATTTTCTAACACTTGTCTGGTGATCCACATAATAATTATGATTGTAATTATGTTAGGTGGCTTTTTGTAGGTCAGAGGTACCAAACACAAAATATGGCATATTCTGGCTGAGGAAGGCACTCAAGAATATTGAGTGTATTTTTTTTTTTATTAAATATTATGTAACATGCAAACATAGAAAATCTCAGTGTGTACAAAAACTTTTGTCTGGTAGTGTGTCTCAATCCAAACAACAAAAAAAAGTGTATCTCAATCCAAAAAAAATTCTCCGAAATAGTTGTTGTTTTGCAAAAATTACTTGTCGTATGTTTCCAAACAGCCTAAAGTGAACAGGCTTAAAAATGTGTTGCTTTATGGCTTGGTTGCTTTCGGGTATTAAGCTTCTTCAGCTCTACTTTGTGAATTTGGGCAACGATTGAGGCCTAATGTTGAATAAGAAAATTCACATTTTATTCTAGGAAATAATACAAGACACCCTCCTCCTAAAGTAGTTTTTGCCCTGACTATGCTTATATTTACAGCACCAAACAAACATTATCTCTTATTTCTGTGATAATACTATTATGTCTATTTGTTGCCAATTCTTAATGATCCTGCTTGAAAAATGATTAACAAAGAAAAAGGATTCGCCACAAAAATTATAATGTCATTCATATAAAGACAGTAGAGTAGAGAAGGCCTATGGAAAACGTGTGTGATCAGTAATATTTACCATAGAAGCTTAATATGTAATTTTTTATTGCGTGTAGTTTTAACTTAAGAGTAATTTTATAATTTTAGCGAAACATAAAAAAGATTTTAATATCACTGTAATGATACAGGTGGACTTTTCACAGCCTCTGCTAATGGTACCAGAAAACCTCAAAATATGTGAAAGAAGTTGGAACAGTTTCTTGCTGAGTTGCCACTGTGTTAGAAAGTTCTATAAAACTAAAAGAACATCCTGACAATCATTTTAATTGCTGTACTGTTTCAATTTTTTATTCATCCAGCAACCCTCCTCTTAGCCATGCTAGCCCATCTAAACTTTCCAAAAAAGGAATCGAGGTAAGGTTTAATATTTGGAACCCACATCGTTTAACAAAGCTGATTGTTTTGGACTTCCGTAGCACGCTTAACTGGTTGTAAGGAAATACGAACTGACTAAGAAGAGGCTGATTTACATCTAGCTCAAGCTGTAATTCTGCATCAAACGCAACATGAAATATTACAGCAAAAAGACCCTTCAAACTGTAACAAGCAGTTATTGGAGTTAACAGATAACAGATAATCCACATAAGACATTTTTTTGTATATTCAGTTTAGTATTGAACTGAACCTACTGTATCTATACTGTCATTATGGTATGCATTTTTATCCAGTATCTAACTAGACAAATCATTTAATCATTACTGTGGTTGGAACAGGCTCTCAGGTATAAGGCTCTCAGGTACATTGTGTGAGCTATTGAGAAGTGTTTGTGTTTTCTGTTACTTCAAGGAATTTCAAGGAAGTGTTGAAATACCTGTCTGTGGTAATCAGTCTTAAGGCATAGATGCAGAGAATAGAGCCTAGGTTGAAAATCACTGGAGAATTCCTTTAAAGCTATTTAAATGGCCTTTTTTAAACCATTGTGAAAGTGAAGCTGTACAAAAATACTTTTTCACAGCGGCCACAGGCCGTGAAGGAATAAACGAGGCTATGTCAGTCGTTGAAAAGTGGTTCTTAAGAATATATGAAGAAAAGTTGATTGAGAAGTGAATGGATAGACAAGTTTCAGTCCTCCTCTGCCTCCCCTCCAGATCGATCTTACAGGTTCTTACAGCAAGTTTTCTTCTCCTCCTGAGCATCAGGCGATGCAGTTTTGGGACTGGACAGTGACACAGCACTGATTGACCCACGGGTCACCTCTTTACTGCTTACTTTCTTGTGGATTTCTGCAAGAGATGTTAGACAAGTTTTCTCCTTAATCATTACTATTATTATTGTTGTTATTAAGATAAGATAAGAAAGAACTTTATTCATCCTGAGGGAAATTCTTTTGTCATAAACATGCTCAGTGCAACAAGAGGAATAGGGCTAAGACAATAAAGAGTTAAAAAAAACACACACAGTAGTAATAGTGCAAATGTAATGACATAATAACTATAAGAAAAAACTAACAAGTAACTATAAAGTAACTATAACAAATATAATAAAATAACATCATTAGTGCAAGTGGTTATGAAAAGTGAGTATTTGTGCCATGAAAATATGATGAATGCAATAAAATGAGATAGAAGCAGGTGATGAGGGGATGAGACTAATTGTTATTATTATTATTATTATTATTATTATTATTATTATTATTATTATCAGGAATTGTGCAGGAATTTGTTTGAACAGTAGCGATGCACTGAATTTACTTGACTAAAATGACAAAATTGTACTGTAATACATATTAGGTATGTACTAACCACAGTACTCAGTTACATTGTGAAGTTTTGTTCATTTTTATAGCTCACCTAAATCACATCCACGAGTCTGCGCCACCATTATGAAGAGCTGAATGTGGTTTATGTGTGTTGAGACATATTTTGGGGATGTATTTACACAAAAGATTTGAGTGACTACTGACATTTAGTGTCATAACAGTTTTTGGAACATGCTAATTGAATTAATGCACACAACCTCTCATGAAAACTAATGGTGACACGGTTATTTCAATGTTACGTAGCGGGGTTCAAGTGGAAAGTGTTACCGATTACTTTAAACAGAAATTACATAGAGGATCAATATACAAAGCACAAGGACAAACTCAAGACACATTTCACTGTGCATGAAACAGAAACACACCATCATTTCAAGAGCAATGATGGTGTGTTCAAGGAAGTAAATTTTGCAGAAATCTGAGCTGAGATATTGACAGTATACAGAACTCACCCCTGAGGACATTGTTGAATGCAGTCTCTACATTTGTTGATTCCAAGGCTGAAGTTTCCATGAACAGCAGTCCATTTTTTTCTGAATGTGAGAGCGATAACCCACATTTTCAGGGCATTACTTATTTATTTATTTATTTAGAGCACTGTACACTATTATTGTCATGGCAAAACTCAACTCCTTATGCGCACCATTAGTACAAGGCGTTAACAAAGCATGACAAATGAATAGAACAGAAATGTACAAATGAAAAAAGATTAAAATGAATAAATATAAAGTTACCATTTTTAAATACTTCTGTTTAAACAGTTCAATTACAGGCTTAATATTCAGGTACATCGACCCACATTCCAATGTCCAGCGCTCATAACTGCATAACGTACACCAGACATATCCAACATTTTACCCCTCCCCCTATACCACTCAATAAAAACAAACTTGTCTGCATGACGTCTGCATGTGCGCCATATGTATCTTTCCCTTATAGCTCGGCCCATAAGTCCAGGGGTTTCATTACCATCATATTATTTTTAAGCCGAATAAAATAAGACAATTAAACCACTGAAAAGTTCAGATTTGCTGGGTTCAAGCTGTCATTAGTAGCTGCATAGAAAACACATTGTGTCCAAATTTCCCCACATATTTCCATAGAACTCGTATTTCAAATCATCTTCACCGTATTTTCTCTTTTTGGCTTTTGTGTGTCAAAAAGTATGACTTACCATTAATTGCAACTATTAAACTAACGGTACTAAATTAGACTGTGAATGATTAGGAAATGCCAGATTACAAATTATGGTAATTTAAATCTAATTTCTTTGCTATTTTATATCTAACCGCATTATATTTTCACAAAAGTTGAAGAAATTCACAGCAGCTAAAGTATCATTTATGGTTACTGAACTACAAGTCGTCTTAAGGATTAATAACTGAATCATACATTAGGGCTTATAATTCCATAATTAATATGAATTATTCACTACTATGAAGCATAATTGGTATGTTGTGTAATTATGAGTGTGAGGAACTGCACCGTGTTGGGATAATAAAGACATGGCAGTGACATTGTGTAGTACCTGCAAAATCCTCCGCATCCTCCGTTGGCACAGACCGCATCGATGCCAGGTCTGATTTGTTGCCCACTAGCATGACCACTATGTGGGGGTCTGCATGGTCATAAAGTTCCTTCAGCCAGCGCTCCGCACTCTCGTAGGTCAGGTGCTTTGAAATGTCATAGACTAGCAGCGCTCCAACAGCCCCCCGATAGTAACTGAAGCAGGGAATCAAAGAAAGACAGGTCAGGTGGACTGAGGAGCTCTAAAATTCCTCATCTGACCTAAGACAGTCTTGATTTGTGGTAGTAAATTATTTCCAGTAAGATGTCTGCTACATCTGGACCAACTAAAGAAGTTGATTGGTGGACTGTGCCTGTGTAACACTTCAAATGAGTCCACGAAGTCGGGCTAGATCAGGGGTGTCAAACTCCAGTCCTGGAGGGTCGGTGTCCAGCACAGTTTGATGGTTCTCGTACTCAAACACATTCACTAAACCTGGCATTTAACTGGTGAGGTGAACCAGGTGTTTCTGAGCAGGGAAATCACCAAATCATGCTGGACCACGGCCCTCCAGGACCGGAGTTTGACACCCCTGGGCTAGATGATCTCCAATAGGTTTGCAGTAGCTTTTAGGGTATAAATGAATGTGAATATGGTGGTACCCTTAAGGGTATGTCTTCAGTACCTTTAGTTAGAGAGCATAATTGTAGTATTCGTTTGCAGTTACATTTTATGAGATGTATTGGCTCCGTACATCCTGTATTGACTCCAGGAATTATCCTTTTTAAAATAGTTAGGCTACAAAAAATCCAAAAATGCATTGAAAATGAATGTAGTGCGTTTAAAACCTCATTTAAGGTAGACAGTCAGAATGTAAGGCTGTTTGAGGGTTGTTTGTACCTTGTGGGGCTACAATTTATCAGGACAGCACTATTCTTTCTGACAGCTTAACGGTTTAAAAATTCATTGAGTCACTTTTCATAACCACTTGCAATATGCAGGAATGTCATAACTGATGATGATGATGATGATGATGATGATGATGATGATGATCGTCGTCGTCGTCGACGTCTTCTTCCTCATATTCATGTTCATATGTATGCTCATTTATTCGCAAAAACAAAAATATAAGGACTATATTGCTGATGCGTTGTTTTGTTTTCTATATATGAACAATCTTTGTATTTGTGAAAACACAAAGAATTCTCGAAATTTCACAACGCACAATTGATTCCTTACGACTTCCATCACTCTCGTGAACATTGTCTGGCGGTTCTCATCACTAGAAATTCTCTGGTATCACCAGTCAGAACAACAAAACATCAGTATTGTTCACATGATACCCCAATTTAAACAACAGGTAGTTATTTTACAAGTGCAACACAGCTCCTCCAATGCATGGACACAGAGACTCTACTCACGCGGAAGTGATGGCTCGATATCTCTCCAGTCCGGCCGTGTCCCATATCTGGGCTTTGATGGTCTGACTGTCTAGCTGCACAGTCCTCGTGCTGAATTCCACGCCGATGGTCGTGCGGCTGTCGTGACTGAACTCATTCTTGGTAAATCTCGAGAGCAGGTTGCTCTTCCCCACGCCCGATTCCCCTATTAGCACCACTGGAGAACAAATAGAAAACAAACAGCCATGGTGTAATAGGCCTTGCTATTACAGGCCCAGGCCTGTGCTAGCTATTTAGCAACCACGACTGCTACAAAGCTAGCCCAGATTATGGGCCTAATCAAAGACTACACTTAGTGAGTTGATGGTTCAATGAGTCACTTGGGACATTTTGTTGCCATCACGCCCTGTAACATCTTTGCTAACTCAAGGTGTGACCAGGCAGACCTGACAGATTTCAGGCCATCATCATACAAAATTAATATCACACCCATCCTGACTGCCTGTGAATGGTGTATGGTGTAATACAAGCCATACAATAAGGGAATAAAATCATTAATAATGCTAACAGTGATGAAGCATGCTCATCAGAGTCACCCCCTACGGTTCCATTCAAGTACCAAGCACTATGTATTCACATTTGCGGCATTTAGCAGACACTTTTATCCAAAGCGACTTCCATTCCATTCCCTAACTACAGGGACAGTCTCCCTGGAGCAACTGGGGGCTGAGGGTCTTGCTCAGTGGTGGTACCTGTGGTGGTGCTGAAGGTAGGATTTGAACCCATGACCTCTTGGTCCAGAGGCAAGAATCCTACCCACTAGGCCTCCACCACCACCACCACCCTTATTTAATTGTCTATTGTCTAAATGTTGATGATGGATGCAGTTGCTCTGCATTTGAAACAGCCTCAACCTGAGGCTCCAGGTCACACATTTTCACCTTTACCTTCAACTTAAGGGATATTGTCAGTAAAATAACACATTATAATATAAAACACCACATTGCCTGCTTTCGTTTTCATAAAAAATAAACGCATATAGTAGGTAAAATATTATTAAAAATAATATATATTCACAATGTGTGCCTATAAAAGGGGCAGTGTGGGAAATAATTGTGGAAGTTGGTTGTTCCCGTGGAAGTAGTTTATGTTTGCTAAGTAAGGAATAATAATTAAAAAAAAAACAGATTGATCAGCAGTTGTTCCGCCATCACCACTACTTTGTGTGGAATTAATTCTGGTAAACCTGACCACAAAAATCCACCCCTCCTGATGGGTGCTCAATAAAACTCACGAGGGACACTTCCAGGTCTGTACTTGTCTATTTGAAACCAAACCCAGGTCATGACTGATGACAAATGAGAATGCAAATCTACAAGTATAGAAGAGAACACAGATTGAGAAATTTGTCCATTGTAATGATGGGAATGGAGCTTCCCAGTATTCATTGTGGTTTATATACAATGTTTCCCCACGAAGTCGCGTTTCAGAATTCGTGTTTTTTTTAAGAATCTAGCTAATAATTGTTTGCGGAACCCCCCGCAAATCCACGGAAACCACAAATATCCTCCGATTTTTTTTGGTGCTTTTTTCGTGGCAGTATATAATTTTTCATGCACTTTAGTGCTAAATTATTAAGAACAATATACTAATTTTGCAACGTAACTACACTGCTGGAGACAGCAGGTCTGTGTACACTGTACAGTACGGATACGAGTTACCTTTACATTTTTTTATGGTAATGTATTAGGCTGAGTTTTGAGGTCTATTTAGGGTATATCATAAATAAACAGGAAATAGGCATATATTATATTTTTTATTACCACATCACAAATTCGCGGATTTTCACAATTCGCGGGTGCTCTTGGAACGTAACCCCCGTGAACTTCGGGGGTCTACTGTATATCACTGCAGCACAGATTTGCGGCATCCTTTCCAACAATTTTTGGAAATAATTTGTGTCTTAACCCTCCCAGCACCTATTCAAGCATGCAAACAGTCTCATTTGCTGGGTGCTCATTTTGAACAGCTTGCCCAGACAGAAGAAAGATCTGGAGACTGGGAAAGCCAAGACATATTTCTCAAAACATTTTGCTTTTCTTTGGACTGGATGTAATTTTGGCCATAAGTGATGTTGAACACATCTTGATACGTGTTAATTCTTTTCTTTTTTCATAATCCAACAATATGTGAATGTCAAAGCACTAAAGACAGACCAGACATGTTTTTTCAAAACCAATATTTTGAGCTATTGTGGCAAAATAATGTGTTTCTGCAGACTAATAAATATTGAAAACCATGTGTTTTAAGTATTTCTAATGTTATTTTGTAATACAATTTTGATAAAGCAGCATACTGAATATTTTTTTTTTAATTCGAGGGTGAGTAGAAGCAGCTAGCTGAATCGAGTGCCGTGGTTAACAGCAGGTGACATTAGAGAGGGCTGTTACCTATACAGCACACTACACAGAACCTGCAATAGCACACTAACCAAACAGAGCACTTTATATTCAGCAGTCATTTGGGATTCAACCACAGTCTGAAAGGATACCAAGTGCTCCAGTTTGGTGCTGTAGTGCCCTATGTAGGGAGCATGAAGCCACATGAGGCACGAAGAAAATTGAGAAATACACACAATGAGTCATTCGGTGTAGTTGAAACTATTTGTACAGAGACTGTGTGCTCTCTTAATCAAAGCAGGAAAAAAACTAATAGAAACTACTTGTTAAGGTCACCGTTCACTGCTTTGGCAGATCATTCACCTCTGTTACTTTCTCAAGCACTGCAGAACTTTACTTCGTGCTTTAGGTTTGACTGGGAGGAAAACACACTTTCTCTTTCCTCACATGGTAACCTGCCTTGTGCAAACAGCACCCTGGTTGCTATGGCAAATCAGATTTGCGACCTTGGAGCGTTCTGTTTATATGTCGGGTGAGAAACGAATCCTCCGCTGGGCAAAAATATCCCACGCTGGCTTTGTGCCACATTGCACATTCACGTCCGTTTGTCTCGCATCCATTTGCAGATGAGTATGTCTTTTTAAACAAGGTTCCGTTTCCTTTATTGCTTTCCTCATAGCTGAAGTTGCTCAGTCATGGCCTTCCAGTGACCAAACATTCCTCCTCATCTCATGTGACCAGCGTTAACAGTCACTGCGCTGCATACATAAATCAGCATGTCGTGCTGTGCACAGACCATTTCCTCTACAGGGTCAGCTCAAGTGCCCTGCAAACTGAATGGCAGGAGTGGCAGGACATACTGACCCCAAAATCATCAAATGAATGGACATCTGATGGACGAGGGAGGTCGAAACCAATCTAAGCCCAACACCAACACTGAAGGACAGGCAGCTGATATAGCCTATTACTGCACAAAACAAAAATACAGTACATAAAAGTGTACAATTATTACCTAACAGGTAAATGGATAGTGAATGGAACCGGGGTCGTGATGTCTACAACTGCAATATAGTTATTTGATTAACAATCAAAGGTTTTCTTATATAATATTATTAAGAAAACAGTGGTACATATGTAGAAAACAATTGATGCATCCTGTTTACCACAAAATCCTGTAAATACTGCTTGTATTAAGTTTTTTTTACAACAAAGCTATCATATAACAGTGTCTCAGGCACCAGGCAATGTATTCATAACCATTTTCAGGTAATAAAATATTTTCTGTAAGGGAGCTTTTAGAGGCATTCAATTCAGATGTCTGGTTCCATTCACCATGTTTGGGAACAATTATAATTATATAGTATTATGTTTAACATAACATTTCACATCAGACCACTCTCAATGGCTTTGTTAACATCTTAATTTTGCGATTCTAAATCATTAGTGAAATTCCTCTCTAAAACAAACTGATATTGCAGTTTAATGTTTTCACCTTTAAAGGGCACAGGCATCAACTCAACCATAACAAGGAGGAGAATTAACCCTTTCACCTAAGAACTGTGCAAAAGTCTAAGGTATCCCCTGAAAATGATATAGAATGCTGTTTGGACATTAGAAATACTGTATTACTGCATTTATATATAAAACGCCAAACTGAAAATACATCTGACATTGTTTTGGTTGCTTCTACAATCTGTTCCATAACCTGCTTCTGTAAACAAAATAACAGTATTTTGGAAACTTTGGATTGAAAGAGCTTGCCATAAATCTTCGGTCTTGAGCATGACTTCTTGCAGGTGACACTGAAAATGCTTGAGGTTAAAGGTCTTCTTGTAGTATTTCCCTTAGCATTTTGAACACAGCACTGAATATCCAACACTAAATCAGGACAACAGAATGTCAGAAAAGCAAAGAAAAAGCTGAAAACGCACCTTTGAAGACAAAGTTGTAGGCCTCTTCTGACCCCATTTCTCACATGAACTCCTCTTTCTCAAAATCTGGACGAGTACATGTGTCAACGTATGTAGGCAGGGTAAGAAAAACAGGACAGCACACCCCCGATGGCCCAGGCGTCAGCCGGGAGCAAGAAAAACAACAGCAGACTGGATTATTTCTGCTGTCTTTCAAATCACACTTCAGTGCGTTTACCTGCTGATATGAGGAACTGGCCGCAGTGTTTGGGCAGGCATTTCCGCTGACAAGTGGACTAGGTGGAGGGGGGCATGTAGATGGGGTGGGGTTTGGGGTGTGTGTGACACCGAATTGTAAGCAGGTTAAACAGGTAGGACAAGCACAGGTGCAGTCACACGAAACTGGCTCTGGTGCTGCACCTGCCTGTCCAATAAGGGTGCAGAAACAAGCAGGCCCCGCCTGCTTTTAAGGGACAGCCAATTGCTGAGCTTTCTGTCCAAAGCAGGAAGGCCAAGAACTTAGGCTTCAAAGAGCCCCTCCCAGTTCAAACAGCTCAAATAACACGGTGTTCTTCCTCACTGGTTTCAAGCCGTTTTCCCTCATCATGAACGTAGGAGGCCAGACAAGTTACATTTCGGGTCTTTGGAGCTTTGAGGCTAATGTCGGTTAACAAGTAATAACAGCTCACACCTCATCCACCAGCACTGTGCAAGTCCTCACACTGCATCAAATCTCGCTTGCTTGTGTGGTTTCTGACACTGCATGCTTTACTGTAATTTATATAAAAACAGACAAAGGTGCAGACTAAATTCGGGCTTCAGTGGATACTGAATATTATGAGTAAACTCAAAAATATAAGAGAGTAGAATATGTGCCCTTTTATTTACATTTATTTACATAATTTTAATCACACTCCAAAAGCATGAAGATCCCTGGAAGGCACATTACAGTAACCTGTATTTCATCACTATGTTAGATCTTTCTGATTCCTAGCACTTCATTTTTATAGAGCTACCATTAACTGCTTAAAGGACAGATGCAGTGAACCGTGGAGAGGACAGGGACATCATATATGTGAATAAATGTTATTAAAATAAAACCAGAAAAACAATATACAAAAAACAGATTTATGTATTCACCAAATATTGGCTGATTTATAAGGTAATTAGTTATTATTCACACCTACACAAAGCTACTGCAAAAAATGAGGGTTAACACAATGGAAAAGAAATCTGTTAATTTTCCGGTTCAGAAGAACTCGCATTCAGGTTTACACAAACACCACAGGGCATTTCTCATTTTGTTACAAATAAATAAAGCCAGAGAGAGCAGACTTTCTCAGAATCAAGGCCGAAATTAAAGATGCAAGTGAATCCCAGGAGAAATAACCATTTTGGACTCTGCCTCCTATGATGCTGCCACTTGAGTCAGTGGTTCCTGAAGGTACTCCACCAAGGCTTCAGCCTAAAAAAAGAAAAAATAAATTAAAAAAACACACAAAAAAAATGTTCAGCTTAACACACGCATGCACGCACCCTAACCAATCTAAGCCTATGATTCTGAAGAAAAAAACAAGACACATTCCATAATCAGATGTAATCTATTTCCCCCCTTATGGGAGGAATCCCTCTCTGCAAATATAAGAACAGAAAATACATGTCTGACATCTGAAGTTGATGTCTGCTTATTTCCTGCAAGCCTTTATCATAGACTTTACCTCAAACCACTTTATTAGTTTAATGAGTTTCTCTGTAGCAAAGAGGTGTATCCTTCATCCCACGGTGTCAACCAATCCTGACTGTCAGCCTATCCACTGAGCTAGAGGCTAATAAATAAAACCAAGAAACAGTGATTCTAGATTTATTTAGCTCAAAATATACACCAGAGACAAAATATACACCAGAGAATATACACCAGAGATATTCACCCAGAACAATATCCGCCCCCAAAAATGCTCCTTCCATGAGTTCTCTATATATTGTTACTGGTATTGAGAATAACTCTAAATCACTATGTGTTAACTAGTGAACTGTTTCAGCAGTAATTGTATTCATTAATCTACAGTATATCCACCTCTAATATCAATCACAGTGTTTTGTTTTCAGAGTATTTTCTAGAAAGCTTTATTTTAGCTTTATAGTATATTTTATACTGTGCATCTCTGTCTCTGCATCTATGTTTGTCTGTGCAGTAGTAGCTCTGGGATGAATAATTTTTTCTGATTCTGATTAAAAAGGGCGTTACTATTCTTTAAAAAAATGTTAACTGATGAAGCAATATTTTCTAAAAATGTTAACTGATGAAGCAATATTTTCTAAAAATGTTAACTGATGAAGCAATATTTTCTGTTTGGCCAGAATGTCCCTTTAAGTAGTCTCAAATAGACTTGTGTAGTTTGTCACTGTATGACACAAACACATCACAAAAAAAAAACCAAAAAAAAAAAAACCAAACTTGTCACACAGCTGAAAACAAAAGTAGCAGCCTGGATTTTGTCTGTGCTTTTCTGAAGAATTTCAGAAAAGCATGTCAGAGTGTAAGAAACCATATGGGCAAGGCTATTTGAGATTACCAAGCACCTTGACACGGTTTGCGGCAAGGGTGTGATGATTTAGGAATGCAGTTGCTATAAGCAAATTTGCTTCTATTACTTTTTTAAAAATTCCTTTCTATTATTAGCCTCAGCTTCATACCTAAGAAGCAAACTTCAGACAAACTTCAGAGTCTTGGCTGATTGGCTACATTTGGGGGGAAAGAGAAAATTGTGTAAATTTGATTTTCCACCCAACTATAATTTTAAGAAATGTAGGTGCACCACAGTGTGTGTCTTACCTTGGCTTTAAGCATGCCGAAGCCCACTGTCTCCTTGGCATACATGCACAGTAATAGGTTTGCAACACGGGTAATAGCCACTCTGCCCTCCTGTAATCACAAGGATATTGTTTCTGTTCGTTATTCAGCCAAAAATAATAAGGCAATTTTTTTGGTATTCTCAGTACCAGAGCTACACTCACTAGCATTTAATTCAACACAATATTGCATCATCCCCACTCTTTAGTGTGCAAATAATAAAATAAAAGCTCTCAAAGTGAGCTATGGATAACTTAAAGCAGAGCTGCATTACTTTTTTCTTTACATAAGTATGTAAACAATCATTCAAGTTGGTCTAATTTGTTTACAGTGTGGGCGAAAATAACCAGACATCTAAAAAGTGTCATGACTCTAGATGTTCCTTCACAGAGAATTACATGGCTATGAATTAACTTTGAGAGAACATTTTTGGCCTAAAGAAAATTTTAAAAATACATTCATGGCAGAGAAGCACATAGAGATTTACCACTATTATCCATCATCCAACACTCAGAAGACTTGTACAGCTTCTCTGTTGCGTTTGGATTTTAAACAAAATGGCTATATTTGCACTGAAGACATGACAAGCTCTGGTTCCTAACACCACTCCTATAAAGAAAATCAAGTTGGTATGCATTGCATGACTTCTACCATATTATGCTCACAGTCTGAGCCCAAACTGGACAGTCTGCTAAATTAGGTGCACCTGGTACCTACAGACTCCAATTTCCTCCTTCCCAATCTAGTTACATTGAGTATATCAACCATGTTTGCCTTTCTTGACTGGAATTTGGATAATCCAGTTGTGTATGCTGGCATCAAAAGGCATTGAAAATAGGTTATCAGCATATAATAGTATTAGGACAGCATGTGCATTTGCTTGTGAGTTTGACATATTCAGTTCAGTACCTATACTATAGGTAGTATATGATGACTGGTTTTCAGTTGTGATTAAAATCTTATAAATCTGTCTTAATTTTAAAATGCGTATACAGGGGGTTACAACAGACATACAACGTTTGAGTTTACAACGCTCACTCCCACTCGACTTACACTGTTAGCATCGTAATTACGAACTACGAGGGTGAACTAGTTAGGTTGCATACGACTGAAGAATACGCAATTTTGCCGCGTATGAGTGAGGGAGTATTCCTTTTCCTTTGGCTTAGTTGTGTTTTTATGATTTTACAACTGTGTTAGGATAGGTAAGTCACTAGAGTGTGTTTCAACTAATGTCAAAATTTGGGTTACATCAATGTCAAAGGAACAGATCTGTGTCAAAACTTGAGGACCCCTGTATTATATTTTAATGATTTAATATATTTCATGTAAATTTAAGGATGCTCTACTGTGTCATTCTTTTTTGGCTTCCTCATTAGTGGCCTGAACACAGACATTTGGAAAAAGCTGATTTGGGACCACGCAAAAAGCACAATACAAGTAGATATAAACTGAACTGAAAATGCCTAATGTGGGCTATTTTAGCTTTGGATATTTATATAGTGGTTACACTCTGTGCAATCCTTTACTGATTAGTTAATATAAAAAGCTACTGAAACACCTACACAAAGTCTAAAACTGCAAGTATAATTTGGTATAAGGTAAACATTAGATCAATTCTGACATGTTGGAGATCTTCTTGGGCAAGAAACTGAGCAATTTACCATGCAGTCCATGAGAATAAACTTGAGTTTGTCCTCGTTGAAGGCTTGATGTCCGTTTTTGTCATAGGCTGCCCAGATATTGCTGGCAATAGCTGCAGTTACTCTTGCATCCGTGTCCCCGTAGCCAGAGTAAGCCAAGAGCGATCCCTCATTATTCAGTAATCTAACACAAAACAAACCAAGCAAAAACTGTTTGGTTAAAGGTTAAAACCAATATAGCATCATCATAATCATGTTCCTCGGCATATTGGAACATTGTCATGAGAACTTGATTTCGTTCAGAAACATCAGTTAGGTCATGTTCTGGTGTCGGATAAGGTCTAGATCACACATGCTCCTTTAACACCTTTGGCTACTCCAGCACAGGTCATGCTATTGTTCAATTCTTTTCCCTGAAGTTAAGTGCACAAATAAATGTCTGTGTCAGCAATGGGGGCACCCAGTGGGGCAGCTGGTGGCAAGGATCTGCCCCTGCAATTGGAACATCATGGGTTTGAATTGCAGGACTGCCAGTGGCACCACTGAGATAACCTTGTGCAAGGTGCTGGCCCTACACATTGCTCCCTGGGTGCTGTGTTCCTGGCTGCCCACTGTCTCACTCGGGTGAGTGGGTTAAATGCAGAGAAAGAATTTCACATTGTCCACACTGTGTGCTGTGCTGTGGTGTAATCATGTATGACAAAAAGACACTTCACAAGTAGCTTCATTCACTAATTAGCAGGGTGTCTGGCTTATTCTGGAATGATTTTTGAATAAAAGAAATATACCAGTCCATGACTGTGCTGAATCCGTCTGGGAAACTAGCCCACAGTGTAGCACTACAATTGAATAGCAGATGTGATGTCTTCACTGTTTTTTGTAATACAACTAGTTTTCTCCAAGACAGAGTACCTCTAGTGAAGCCAGCCATATTAGAATCAGAATCATCTCCCCTCAGTCACGGTACATTTCTTCACTGCACTTAAAGACTCCTCAGTACTTGTGACTGACTGACTGCAACAAGTGCAATATTTCTGCTGACAACAATTTATTACTGAATTGTCTTATTGTAGAATTATTGCCTATAGTTTTGTCTATTCTACACCTTTTCCCTACACTTATACACTATATGGACATAAGTATTGGGACGCCTCACCAACAGGGACTTTAATGACATTGCATTAAAATCCATAGACTTTTATATGGACCCCATTGCAGCTTTAACAGCTTCCACTCTTCTTGGAAGGCGTTTCACAAGATTCTGGAGTGTTTCTGTGGGAATTTGTGCCCATTCATTCTGTAGAGCATTTATGAGGTCAGGCACTGATGCTGGATGAAAAAGCCTGGCTCACAATCTCCATTCATCCCAAAGTTGTTGAATGGGGCTGAGGTCTGTGCTGTGTGGGTAAGTCAAGTTCTTCTACCATGTCTTTATTGACTTCACTTTGTGCACTGGGGCACAATCATCCTAGAATAGTAAAGGGCCTTCCACAAGCTTTGTCCACAAAGTTGGAGGCATGGCTTTGTCCAAAATGTCTTGATATGCTGAAGCATTAAGATAGACCTTCACTAGAAGGAAGGGGCCACTTGAATTCAAGTCAAGCTTTATTGTCATCCCAGCCATATACATGAAGTACATAGTGAGACGAAATATCCTCGCCCTGGATCATAAGTGCAACATACAACACAACTCAACAGCAGCACATTTAGACAGATCAACAATGAGGGTAAAAAGGGGGAATTAATTATATTTAAACCTCTCTATATAAATATATCTCTGAATATACAAATGCTTTACCTAAAAAATAAAATACTATGTGGGGACACAACAGGGAGACTATACAAATACACTATTGTACACAGATTTATAATATGTATATATATATATATATATACACACACACATATATATATATACACACATTCGTTTCTTGGAGTTTAAAACTTGTAGTTTCAAACTGAATAAGCACTAATCACACACATGACTAAACTGCTGCTAAGCCATTTAAGGTGGAGCAGAAAACTAGAGTAATAAACCAACTTCAGTCTCGTGCTACCTCATTTACCTCGTTAGTAACACTAAATTAACATAATTCAAAGTCCAAACAACAAATTACAAGCATGCTTACTAAATAATAAGCGTTTAAAAAGGTTTCCTAGACTTTCAAACTGAATACACACTGGTTACACACATCAATATCTTTATACTGGCGTTAGCTGGATAGCTAGCCTACTAGCAAAAAGATTTCAAGCCCTGCAAATAAAACTCAAGTTAAGGTACTTACAGTGTGCTTTGTACTCCACTCGTGTTTGCCTGACTGAGAACTTGCGTTAATGCTTTAGGCCGTAACATATTTCTAGCGAAAAAAGGGATAATTATGTAAAGTTGTTACAGAAACTTGGATGTTGATAGTTAGCCTCAAGCTAAGCGCACATCAGCTGACACCAACTTCCCCAACGTGAAAGGGATTATGGGAAATGTAGTTTCACATGGCCTAGCTTGTTTCTCTGGCGGCAACTTCTTTCCGAAACCTGATTGTGCACACATACTCTATATGGACGACAGTATTGGGACAAACCTCTTAATTATTGAATTCGGGTGTTTCAATCATACCCATTGCCTCAGGTATATAAAGCATAACAAGACATGTTTGGACAACGTCAGGCTTTCAACTTTGTGGACAGTTTGGGGAAGGCCTTTTTGTACTCCTCTGCGTTCTGGAAAAGTCCAGAACGGCCGTCGGCCTGTATTTCTCGGCCGAGATGGAGACCGCTGCGCATATCAAACACCGTGCCCCACCCCGCCCCACGGCCGAGGCACAGTGAAGAAAGTCCAGGGCCGTTTTTTAGTCCCAGTCCGCCCCTGAAAATGACCAGTCTGTCATACGTGAACTGCACGAAATTTTCTCTGCATTTGACCCATTCACCAAGTGAAGCAGCGGGCACCCAGGAACACGGCAGTACCTCAGAAGTGTCACTAGCAGTCTTGGGATTCGAACCCATGACTTTCTGACCTCAACCCCATCCAACACCTTTGGAATGAACTGGAACGGAGGTTGTGAGCCAGGCCTTCTCGTCCAACATCAGTACCTGACCTGGTATTAGTAATTTACCTGGTATTAATTCTTCCTTCCTTCTTCATTGACTACTCCTCACATTCTTCACAACTTCTTGTCCTTCATAAGCAGATAAATCTCAGTCTGAGAACCTAATTCTGGGTTAATATTGAACATTGTGTCCAAGTTGAGTGTGTGTCATGATAAGCCTCTTGCCCTTAGAATTATAGTTTTGGTATCTTCCTGTAAGTGAATAACTCCTGTTGTGTTTGGATATGACCTCATTGGGCAAAGTTGTCTGTGGTAAAACACTCATAATATTGTTACCATGAACAGATGGGGCAACAACATTGTAGGTTGAACAATGGATATATGTAAATGCAGTTTTTTGTGACATCACAACTAAAAAGCAGTGATTACATTATAAATCAGTTTGATTTCAAGAAGCAAGTAAAGTTGTTTTCTATAATATGGACACTTTGTAAATAGTTACTTATGAGCAACAAAACAATGGTCAAATACACTGGGATTACAAAAACTTGCACTGGGATAATATTTAACCAGGTCAAACGGCACATTAAATCACAAAACCATCCCACCGGTTTATGAAAAAACTGATCTGTAGCATTTCTCAAGGCCTCCATTGTGCAAAGCAATCCTAAACTGTAAAGTGAAAATGTAAATGATTAGAATGATGAATGATGAGCAGCCAGGCTGCTAGAATGTCGTATGTTGTACTCGTACTAATTTTTGACATCAGGTAAGTCAAAGTGAGCAAGGAAAGCTTATTCACCACACAATATGGTCCCTCTTAAATGTGTTCAAAACTATCAGTCTAAATGGAACAGGCTGCTAACTTGCACTGGCTTTGAAAAAAAAAAAAACATACCAAGTATGAGTTCAGATTATTGCAATGTAATTAATCAAATAGGATGAAAGAGTGGATTATGGACGTGCAGCAAAAAGCAAAGTTGAACACATTTTAATTCACATCAAAACTCAACTGTTAGTTCCATTAGATTGCCGTTGGTTAGCACTGAGAATGGTGCACAGAAAAGCTAGCATCATCAACTTTCATGCTGTTACCAGGTTTGCTGTCGGGTCAACTGTATAGGATGACATGTCCAGTACACAATGCAAGTCTTTTCAACACACTAGAGTACTGCTATGTCAAAGCATAAAGATATGGTCAAAAAAAAAATGGTGTCTGCTTTCGGCATTGCTCGTAAGCTGAGAAATATTTTATTGATGCCTTGTTACAACCTTACCCCATTACCAAAAACCTTTTACCGGGAGATTGTTCACACATGCCCCCTAAAAGGTAAAAGACTAAAGAGATGACAGTATCTTGAGTGATGCTTTCAAGAACTCATTTCCACTATAAATAGCTGAAGAGTAAGCGATCATCTGCGTGAGGTTGTTATAAATGCTCAAACAGGGATTCCCACAATCTTCTTCTATTAGATTTCTATTAATGTCAAATGAGAGGGACGCATGGTGAGAGAGTAAAAGGCAACTCCTACATTGTCTGCAATAAATACTGGTTTAGTCAGGCGTGACTTGGGAAAGACAGTAAAATTAAGTAAACTGACCATCTTCATGAAAGACAAGGGTTCCTCTGTCTCATTATATCTCTTCGGTTTATTTTTCCCACTCCCCAAAATCATGATCAAGTAGTGCCTCGAGCAAGTACGTCAATTATAAGGAATGGTAGCCTACACTTGGTTCATAGGAGGACAGTCCCGTTGTATTAAGGGACGCACTCAAACAAAAGAGGAGAGGGGTTAGTCTGATGTTATTCCATTGTGATCTCATTTTTTTGCTTTATTGGACTAAAGAAAAGAAATTTGAAACTCCCAATTTCCTAAGATTCTCAGATCAACCGAGTAAAAGAGAAGTAATTGGAATTCAGTCTATTAACGGGGGCTTGTCAGATATTATGTGATGAAGGACTGTGTTCATGTCTCATTTCTCTGTTTCGCTCCCGGGGGGACCCTGGCGTTTCCTCCTGATGCAATTAGGAGGGCTGCGAGCCAAGCAGTCTTTCGATGGCGGCATTGATGTCGCCCCCTGTGGCGATGAGGGCCTGCAGGTTGGCCTCCCTGTTGATGAAGCCCATTGCACTCAGCTGCTCCAGCTGTTGCTGGAAACGCACCTCCGGAGTCTGGGTCTGCACAGGCAGGCGAAAAGGGAACAGTTCAGAAACCACAAGACTACTTGTATACCTAGACCAGGGACTGGTGTTTGTGTCATTACTGTATTATATAATGTTCAGAAAGGCTCAACATTAATTTATTGTAGTTAATTAATAACCAGACTGTTTGGTTAGAGAATCATCTGTTTTATACATTAGGACTTAAACACACAATGAGCAGAAACGATCACTTTCACTGTCAATTCTTTATCTACTTATTCTGTCTGAAACATGTCCCCATATAATTTATGTAGTATTTTACACAGGTTAGGTTCACGCAGAACATGCTTTTTTGGAATGTTCACAGTTACATCAACTGCCAAATCTCAATTTTGACAAGATTTACTATGAATGACTAAATGGACAATTGAACTTATTTTCAATACTGTTTCACTCCCATACAGCATGGTTTTGAAATGTAAATAACTCCAAGTGAGAACTAGCCAAACTAAAGTGCAGCCTACACACAGTAGAACAAGTTGTAAGTGTATGCTTCCGAAAGTAAACTACAAAAAAATAAATAAATAAAATAATATTCCTCAAATACAAATTACTTAAGCACTACAGCTGATTGACGAAGTAATATTAGTATACAGATGCTATACTACAGAAGCTACACTCTAGATGTTAAGTAAATAAAATTATACCTCAACTGTGCAGAGATGTGTTTTAAAAAAATAAATAAAAACGGACAGTCTCTTTCCATGTAATTATTCTGATGAATACATGTATTTAGGTTCAAACCCAGAACATTTGAATTATATGTGTTTTGTACTGATTTACCAGACATTAGGATCTGTTACAATGACCTCATGTTTACACTCATACTACTTTTGGCTGAACTGTAAGCGCTGAACAAGTTTGTTTCCAACATGTTCATGTTGCTGATCTAAAATTAAAAAAACAAATACATATATCTCTCTACACAAACAAAAAAAAAACATGTTTAGTGGGGTTGTTACAAATGAGTCCCTACAGCTCCACCTACAGCTCATTTGCTCAACATAAGAGGCCATATAATCTGTGTTATTTTTTTGTAAAATATTACAGATGACAGTACAGAGTTTATTTGGCATATCAAACTCATTTTTAAAAATCTGTTTCTGTATGTAGAATTAAAAAAAAAAAAAAAAAAAAAAAACTGTACCGATGCGCTTCCTCCTGCAAACATCTGTAGCATTTGCTGCATGAGTTGCTGTTGGGCGGGGTTGGTTCCAGCAGCAGGGGTAGTGCCCTGTCCAGAGGGAGGAGGCAGAGGGTTCTCTGGAGTCACGTTAACTCCTGTGGGAATCCCTGTGGGAATCCCGCTGGGAATCCCGCTAGGAATCCCGCTAGGAATCCCGCCAGGAATTAGACTAAAGCCAAGAAAGAAATCATACACAATTTAGCAGGAGGTTAGTTGGTCAGAATCTTGACACTGGACCAATTATCAAAGTTATATAAGAGAGATAACCAAGATGGAAGGTGTTTCAAAAGGTTAGACACAAGCACAAAAAGAAAGTCCCGTGTGTCAGCAACAAGTCCCTATAAAGGAAATCACTTCTGATAAAGAGGATGTGTGAAATGGGAATTCCCACACCGCTTTAGTCAAGGCAGGATGGTCTGGCTTTTTGAAACTATTAGCTGGATACCTGGGCATTAGTCCTGGGGCTTCAGTCTGCAGGGTTTGCAAGCCCTGCTGGATCTGCATCAGAGCCTGCATAGCCCTTGGGTTTGTCATCACAGAAAGGGCTTCAGGGTTCTGCATCTAAAAATGAAGTTACAAAATTAGCAAACATTAAAATGAGGGAAAAAAAGACAAGGCCCAGTAATATAAATAATTAAGCAGAACCTACCTGCTGTAGAAACACAGGTAACTGATGCCTCATCTGCTCCTGCAGCTGGGGGTTTCCAGCAAAAAGAGGGTTGTTCATCAACACCTAAAAGATCAGAGAACATCAACAGTTAACACACCAGAAAACAAACTGGATATACTGAAACTTCAAAAAGAAAATAATGACAAATGTGTATGTCTTTAAAGATTCCAACCCAAAATACTTATGTTTTAAAGTTTTCCCTGCTTTAACAAACACACTTCAGCAGAGAAAGACTTGTTATTTGGCTCATTAGCTGGATCAGGTGTATTGGAGGCAGACTATTCCATCTCAGTGTAAGCAATGAAGATGGCACACCTGTGAAGCAACCTCTGGGTTTTGGGCCAGGGACTGCATCATGCTGCGCATGTAAGGAGCAGAGAGCATGTTCTGCATCAGCTGGGGGTTCTCCGAAATCTGTTGCATCAAGCTCTGCATGCCAGGGCTGTTGAATATACCTTTATAAGATGCAAGCAAAAAAATGTTATATACCAAAGAAATGGTAGCCATGGCATAATGCTAAATAGCTTCTATCTTTCATTAACTGCTGTAAATCTTGCCAATTCCAAGAGAGGCATGAATATCAATAACAATTCTGAGACTTCAGTGGTAATGAAGATGAAGAACCATCAAATCTATTAGTTAAAAAAAAACAACTAATATCATGTAATGCTATTCTCTCTACTCTAAACATTAAAAATCATATCTGAGTAAGCAACATGATGTGTATAAAACAAAGCCGAAGATACCGTTGCCCAAGCTGGAGGAGCCAATGCCCAGGGGGTTGGAGACAGTGGGGGTGGTGGAGCTTGTGGCAGAGGTGGTGGATGTGGCGGTCCCAGAAGAGCTGGTGTCAGGGGGACCCCAAGGATTTGGCAGTGGCTCTCGATTCTCCGTCCTGGAGGGTTGCGCTCCTGAGCCATCTGTGTTACCCCCCAAGGCAGAGAAGGGATTGTTTCCAAACTGCACAAAACAAAACACACAACAAAACAGAAGTGACATCCTTAATCTTTGTTTATAATGACTTTTTTTTTGTTCACACACACACACACATATATACACACACACACACAGTACTGTGCAAAAGTCTTAGGCACCTATGAAAATTGTTTGAATCTGTAAATATACACACGCAATAAATATATACACGCAATATATATATATATATATGTATGTGTGTGTGTACATACATACATACATATACACACACAAACATATATATACACACACACAAATACAAATATACACATGTATACACACACACACACACATTTATTTCTTTACCTGCTCACGTGCAGCACTAAACATGGGCTCCTGGATATCAGTGTACATCCTCCGTAGAGCATTGTACCCCCCAGGGATACTCTCTAGGTTGCTAAGCGCTCTGTCTTGGTTGCGCATCATCTCTTGCATCATGGCTGGGTTTCTTGCCAATTCCATTGTCTAAATAAAGATTTAAACGTTGTTGACATTCAAAATGATAACATTAATTCTTTACCTCTGCACTCTCATTTCTAATGTTGCACAATATTGGTTGAAAGAAATCAGAATAAACTGATTATATTTTAAAAGAAAAATACAAAAACAGTTGACATTGGATATGTCAAGTAAGAGAAACCCACAAGACATTCCCAATTTTTAAGCTACAAGCCCAGAAACCAACTTGGCAGTCAATCACCTGTCTCATCAGCTCAGGATTGTTGAGCATGTGTGAAATCTCAGGGTTGCGCTCCATCAGTTGCTGCATCTGTGGATTAGCCATGATCATCTGCCTCATCAGGTCTGGGTTGGACATCATGTTCTGAACCAAGGGATTCTCCATAATCTGGGAGAGCATCTCTGGGTTGGACATCAGCTGCCGCTGCATCTGCTGCTGAAGCTCCATGAAGTTGGCTGAGCCCATGCCCAAGTTAGCCAGACCGGACAGATCACCAAACCCAGCTGATGAGAAGCACGAGAAAGAAATATTTAGCAAGAAAGTTGGTGTTGAAGCAGAGTATGTGCACCACAATGAAATAAAAAAAAAAAAAACTATACTTTTTAGGACACAATTTTGGACAGGCCATGTGTCCTAGTGCCAAGAATGGTCAAAATAGAAAGCCATACAAATGTCAATTCAATAAAAACGTATTTAAATAGCACCTTTTACAACCAAAGTTGTCACAAAGCGTCTTTTCTAGGTCTGAGCCCCTAATGAGCAAGCCAAGGGTGGCAAAGACAAGGAAAAAGTCCTTGAGCTGGAAGAAGAAACCTCGGGAGGAACCAACACTCAAAAGTGAAACCCATCCTCCTCTGGTCAACACGTAGAGAAAGAAAAGGAGTCTCTACAGGGAAAATTATCAAGAGAAGACCTTCATGAACGAACTTAATGACAAATTGGCCATCTACATCAAATTTGGATCAGTTGGTACTAATGTGATTTAATTTACTGCTTTCTGTTTTGTTCATTTGTACATTGATCATCATCCATTTCTTTCCATTTGAACACTTCTGTTTATTCACAGTGACACAGATCTTTGTTTGCCAACGTTTGCCAAACCGTGCTTACATCACAATTCAGATGTATGTTTCTTCTTTCATTTTCACAATTTACCCATCTACAGTCTTTCCCTGGCTCCCCTCCACGGCAAGACAAGGAACTGTAAGACTTTAAAGAACTGCAGAACCAGACGGCTCTTAGAGGTGAACCTTTGCAAATTTTCAATGAATGCAATAACTCACACTCACTGAATAAGTTGGTTGGCTGTGAAGGGGCTGGTGATGGCCCGCTGCCCTGCGATGTGCCCAGATTGCCAGTTGAGCTGGGGTTAGTAGTGCCCGCATTTCCGCTGTTGGTCGGTAAGGCATCAGAGCTGGACGAAGCAGCTGTGGAAGTACCACCTGTGGCCCTGCAAGAGAAACAAGGGCAATCAAACCAGTCTGCGTCTAGGCATGTGACAGAGATCATTCATTCATAAACAATATTTTTACTGTGTTATGAGCTTGTTTCTGTAAGTGGTTTGATGAATCAGGGTATCATTATAGAACAAAAAGTAATTTGCAGAAAATAACACAGCCTGATCTTTAAACATGTCAAATTATCCATCTATCTAAAGTAATATTCAGGGATAAAGAAATCTTACTTTTGTGCAGTTTTGATGACAAGATGAACAGTGAGGCCATCCTTTATACCATGCTGACTTAGCGTGTCTCCATCTTTTAGGATTTTTCCGGCAAAGATCAAGACTAACTGGTCTTGCTTTGCCTTGAACCTTTTGGAGATTTCTTCTTTGAACTATAAATAAGAACGATATACTGTCAAACTACACATCAGATTACATTTTGCAAGATATTATTCAAGTGACAGCCTGCCATTAGGGGTTAAGCAGCAGAACACATTTCAGCTGGATTTTAAATAATGAGAAATCCTGAAAGCTGACTAGAACTAGAGTTTTAAAAAGTAGATCTAAAGAAGGGTAATACTTAGATTTTCAAAATTAAGGTTTTATTTGTATAACCAACATGACTTGGCAACAAACCTATGACTTATTTGTACCGAAATCATTGATGATATCCATAGGGCTGGGCAACATGGCATTTTACACATTTTAGCTAAAACGTGTCACAATAATTTGTAGTTTGCTTTTGTGTGCAAACTACAGACACTGACAGTACTTTCGTTACAAATAGAGGAGCGCTAATCCTGTTTAACTGCATTTAGTACAGTGGAGAGTGTAGATGTTACATTATAAAAAAAAACCCAATGTACAGTACAGTTTTTCAGAGCATATTCACACATGTGGCACTACAGGGTGTATGTGTGTGTATTTTAAGTGTCACTTGTACTCAGTAAAATAGTTTGACTTTTTGACTTTAAAGACCTAAACATGGTATATTTTCTGCCATACCACCCATGTAAACAAACAACAGTGCTGCGAAACTCCTGTAAACCCATCATCACTTCTAAATTCTGAAATTGGCCAATTCTCAAACTATTAGAACGTACCAAAAGCTGTACTTTTTGCAAACAAACGGCTGCTGTAAAAGCAAAAGATTCTACAGCAACATTCATTTGAAGACTTTCAATTTATCATTTGCCTGATCCAGGCAACCTCAAATATGGTGTGAAACACACACACACGATAAACAGCGTGTTATCTGCCCAAACGAAAATACCTAAACCAGCACAGTTTACGATGAAATATTTATCATATCATTGACAAATTGGTCAAAACAGTGTTTATACATGTTTTACCGTGAATAATGAATACTTTCTTCGAGAAAGATGACTTAATCTCCTATTTTCACCAACAACATGACCAAAATTCGAGGGAAATAACTAAGAAACAAAACTAGTAATTAAAAGAACTGGAACCTTCTGAGCCAGCAGCCCGGCTAGCGTTAGCTTAGCTTAGCAATAGCTTAGCTCGTTGTGTTCACTACGCAGTCTGTGCCTTCACTGGAGAGACAAAATAAAGATTAAAAAGCCAACCACACACAAGTAAAGCTCTTTAATACACAATAAAGGACCAAAAACGAGCCATTCATATAACACTAGAGTTTTTGTAAGAGATGAACAGACGCCGCCGCCATAGCCGGCTAACCGCCACCGAGCCAGGCCAAATTTCTCTCATATTTACTCAACACTGAGGGGGGAAACGGCACAAAATTGGGTCCGAATGTGCACAAGGTGATGTTTGAAACGTTGAGCGGAGAAACGGGGTCTTAAAAGTGATGTATATGGAGAGGTTTTCTTCCCAAAAACTGAATTTATAGCCCTCATCGTCATTTCGGGCTTTAAAGTAGCCGATTCATGTCGGACAGCTGACAGACACACATACACACACACTCACACACACACACACAGAGACAGAGAGAGATACGCTCAACTGTCTCCTCCCAGTACCTGTGAGACGGACGCGTCCTCTGATATGGCGATCTCCTCCTTGTCCTTGGGAGTTTTGACGGTGACGCTGATGACGGAGCCCGGGGCCGCGCTCTGCCCGCTCTGCTCCGGGTTTCTCTCCACCGCGGGATCCGCGCCGCTCTTCTCCGCCATCTTTTCTCTCCTCTCGCTCTCTCTTACTTCATCACGTCCAGGCGGAGCGGCGACAAGAGCGAACCCCGAACAGCGCCCCCACCGGCCCCGCGGTGGCACGCAGCCGCTTAAAGGTGCAGCGCCTCGGCACCAAACACCTCCAGAGACACTCCAGGCGACTTCAAGATTCAAGATTAAAGGTTCGAGATTCAAGATTTAATATTTAAAATTTAAAGATTCAGTATTATAGATTAAAGATTCAAGGTTCGAGAATTGAAATTGGAGATTTAAGATTCGAGATTCAAGATGGAAAATTCATAGTTTGGAGATCTGCAAAACAAGATTCAAGATTTGAGATTGAAGACTCTTCTGTAAATCGCCTCCTTAACGTGGTGGAGGGGTTTGCGTACCACAGTGATCCTTGGAGCTATGTTGTCAGTCCTAGGTCAGACAAAGAGCAATTCAGGAGACAGAATGAGAAGAAGAAGCAGAAGGAGAATGAGAGAAGAAACAAGGCCCCCACTTCCTTTGCCCAGACTAGTGATACTGGGGCCTGACCCTGGAACCAGGCCTGGGGGAGGGGATAGTCGGTGAATGCCTGGTGGCCGGGCCGTTTTTGTCATTGGGGACTGGCTGGGCTTAACCCAAATGAGCAATACGGAACCACCCTCATGTGGGCTCACCACCTGCAGGAGGAGCAGTAAGAGTCTGGTGCATTGTGGATTTGGGAGGCTCCGGTGGACCAATTCCTGGCTGACAGCTCGGCACATTAATATCGTAGTTTACCCCAGTGAATGAGAGGATCATTCCCCTGTGCCTCTGGGTTGGGGAAAGGTCTCTCACTGTCATCTGTGCTTATGCACCAAATGACAGTTCGGAGCACTTGACCTTCTTGAGAGTCTTTGAGTGAGTTGTTGGACAGCACACCACTGGGGGACTCCGTTGTGCTACTGGGAGACTTCAGCGCTCAGGTGAGCAATGGCAGTGTGGCCTGGAAGGGTGTGACTGGGAGGAATGGTTTCGCCGATCTGGACTCAGGTGGACTTCTGCGCAGTGCATGGTTTATCCACAAGGAACACTAGCCGCAAGGAACACCATGCTTAACGTGTCTGTTGTGGTGAAGAGAGAACTGAGCCACAAAGCAAAGCTCTCGATTTACTGGTCCATCTATGTCCCCATCCTCACCTATGGTTGTGAGCTGTGGGTAGTGACTGACAGAATGAGATTGTGGTTGCATGCAGCCGAAATGAGTTTTCTCTGCAGGGTGTCCGAGCTTTTCCTTAGAGGTAGAGCTAGAAGCTCGGATATTTAGGAGGGACCCAGAGTAGCACTGCTGCTTCTTCTTGAGGTGGTTCGGGCACCTTGTGAGGATGCCCCCTGGACACCACCCAGGGAAGGGTTTCTGGGCATGCCCCACTAGGAGAAGGCCCCGGGACAGACCCAGGACATGCTGGAGGGATTATATTTCTAGGCTGGTCTGGTAACGCTTCATTGTCCCCCTGGAAGTGCTGGTGGAGGTTGTTGAGAAGAGGGAGGTCTGGGCATCTTTCCTGAGGCCGCTATACCTGTGACCTGGGCCTGGATAAGCGGCAGATGGATGGATGGATGGATGGATGGATGGATGGATGGATTCATTCGAAATCCAATATTTGAGATTCAAAGCTTAAGATTCATAATTTGAGATTCGAGAGTCACAGATCTTGTTTTCTTTTACATCAGAATTCTATGAAGCTGATTGTACCTTTCTTTTTCTCTCAGTAAATATGTAAAGAAAAAAAGAAACTTTTTGATATGGAGGGATTTGAGACGGGAAATTCAAGACTGGAGATTCAAGATTCAGGATTTGAGATTCAAAATTCGAGATTGAAGTCACAAGATTTGACATTCAAATTCAGGATTCGAAATTCAAGATTTGAGATTAGAGACTGGAGTTTTAAGATTCGAGATTCAAAATTCAATATTTGAGATTCAAGATTAAAGACTGGAGATTCAGGATTTGAGATTCAAGATTTGAGATTCGAGATTCAGGATTAAAGATTCAGTATTCAAGATTCAAGAATTGAGATGCAAGATTCAATAACCAGGATTGAAGATTTGAGATTCAAAATTCAAAACTGGAGATTGGAGATTTAAGATGCATTATTTGCGATTTGAGATTCAAGAATCAAGATTAGAGATTTATGATTTAATATTTGATTTTCGAGATTCAAGATTTGCGATTTGAGATTTAATTTTCGAGATGGGAAATTCAAGATTTTTTTATTTGACACATACACAGCTATACAAGTACAACCCGCAATGAAATGTAGTGAGTCCACCAATAAGACTAGCCAATAAAGTATTCAAAGAAGTTAGAGAAATATGAAAAGACTAAAAGTAATAAAAAATATGTAAAATAAAGACTTCATAGGATGAATGGAAAAAGGTAAACCTTTAATGGAGTTTGAAGTTAACTTCTAATCATTTTATTTGTCTCAAAAAATTCTTAGTTCTTAATTTTATTCATACATATTTCTGTAGTGCTTCATATATTTATAGTTCTGTCCACCTGCTACTGCATACGATAATTCAAGCTTAATAATTAATAATTAAAAGTAAAGCTGCAGTGATCAGTTACATAAATTAAAAAAGCACCTGCATTGTTTTGTGTTTTTGACTTCTAGTCAAATTTAAGGCTTTTCCAGTCCTCTATTTCATCTTTAAAGTCATCAGAAAAATCTTGTTAAAATCTCGTCTCTCTTGTGAACCCAATATCGCGTATCGTCTCATGAGCTGAGCTGAGCTGAGCTGAGCGTCTCGTCACACCCCTAGTGGTTAATGTGTTTCAGAGGAAGCATATGCTAGCCTTTATTCTCCAAGTGTTTGGGGTTTTATGTATAAAAAAGGACCTTCGTAATGGAGACTGACAAAAACATTAAAATAAAATATGCAAAAGAATGTGTCAACTGTATCATCTAAATCACTTTTTATTTCTATTCCTGCATATATATGTCTCATTTTAAGAAGATTTATTTAAATGGTTATGTGTCAATACATTCATTTAATTAAGTAGGAAAATGTCACACCTGACTTACATAATGTGTGTGTATTGTGTAGATATTACAGGTTAAATTAATGATAAAGAGTGGTTGGACAAGTAGGAGGTGGCACTATTATTACACAACCTAAATCACTTCATGTTCAAGTAATTTATCTTCACTTCAGCAAATGTGCAGTTGGCCCTGCACCAGGATAAACAAAAAAAGAAAACCTTTTTTTGCACGTTTAATATAAAGAAATGGTTTAGCCAAAAATCAGCTCCGTTTTCCTATTTACTTCAAATATTGTCATATAGCGTTATAGATGCAGGCCAGCTGCTGCATTCCAATAATGCAGAAAAACAAAAACTGAGAGATTAGATTTTCTTCGGGGTGGCACCCCACAGCAAGAAAGTCCTGGGTTTGATACCCAGCTGGTCTTTCCTGTGTGGAGATTGCGAGCTCTTTCCTCCCACTGTCCAAACACTTGCACATCAAGTGGACTGAAGATGCCCCTGTGAGTAACTGGTGGATTTTCTCTGCCTTTTGTCCTGGGAGCACTGGGATATCCTTTCTTAAGATCCTGGTTAGGATAAGCACCTCAGATAATGGTTGGAATTCTTTGGACAGTGAAGATTTTTCAGCCTACAACAGGTTAGCCTTGCCCACCCACACTGAAGTCATAAGATGTATTTTAGCCTGACTCCTTTTTTTTAATGAGACAATACAGAGCATCCAATCAGAGCAGAGGTCCTTTACCTATACTGTAAAATAGGGTTAAGGACACAGCAACAAACATTTAATTGGCTGATTTAATTGTGATTGTGACAAAGAGAGATCAGGAAATGGTCATGTAAAATGAATTGGAATGTTTTTATAGTTAAAGTAGAGCTGTGTAGTAAAGAGTTAACAGAGCTCATTAGCAGACATTATCATTATCATGACAATTAATGTTATGATCATTTTGTCCTGTTCTGTCTTATCCCGTTGCCCAAAGCTACGATTATGCTTTATGCTGACCTGACTCCAGCCTGAAACATTGCCTTAAAAGACCAGGTGCTCTGAGCTGAAGCTGGGCGTTCACAGATAACATTCAGCAGCCTAATGTTCTTTTAGTGAATGTTAAATGTGAACGCCCTGCTTCTCCAGAGTACTTAAGGGAAGAACCTTTTATCCAGAGTCCCTGTGTGATCCTGCATCGTCCACCAGTCTTAATCTGTCTACTACCAACAGCACCGCCTCGTTAAGTGAGTAACCTGCTTTTAGTTTGATCATTTATTTTAGCTTTTTTATTTTACTTTGTTTTACTTTATCAGACAGTAGGTTAGAAATTTAAATACAAATTCATTTACTCATGAATTACCATATATTGTTTAAAATTTGATCATTCATAGAAAGCCATGAAGACTGGCATGAATGAAGTCACTTAAACACACCTAGAATATAAGTCTGTTTTACTAGTAAAACCATTCTTTAACTCTCTGAATTATTATTTTTATTCCAATTTATTTTGTGTGCTTATTTTAATTATACATCATTGGATTATGAAAGTGAAAGTTTTGCCCTTATCAACCACTTTCTAGAAATATATTCTTTGTGGGTTATTAAATCTGTCATTTTTATGTTGAAAAATAATTCTGACTTTTATATTTTCTGTCCCAAATTACAGACAATGATAAAGATGAAAGTCGAACAAATGTTGGGTCTGTTGTTACTGATTCTGTGAGTATGCAAAAGACAGCAAGCTCTGATGAGTTTTTTTGAATAATTGGTTCCATTTTCCTATTTACCTCAAAGGTCGTCAAGAATATTTATAGATGCAGTTCATTTTCAAAGGGCCCATATTATTAAAAAGCAAACTTTCCTTTCTTTTTTCTAAATAACTGCTGTTTAGTGAGTCCCTTTTTACAGATAATAGTATGTTGTGCATTGTCAGAAACCACACAAACAAGTCTATTTGATGTTCATATGTAAACAAAATCACTTGAATAGGTTTAATATATGATAGTGCAACACAAATAGCCATGCATTTTACGTTACAGAATTACCAGTGAACCTATAAGTGTCTACTGAATTTTTATATGTAATTTTGATAACATTCAAATAGTGGTAAGAAACTTCTTTGGGGACTTTATGGTCTTACAATGCTGTGCATGTACCTCTCTGCCATGAATTGAATAAAAAAATATGTTTTAGGCAAAAACTTCACCTCAAAACAGTGTCTTAACCATCAGTTTGTGTAATTATGACCAGTACATGTATGTACTTTTTGTGAATGTTTTAGAGGCCTTACACTATTCAGACATCTGGTTCCCTTCACCAGCAGTATGTTCCTTTCAAACAGCGCTTATCACATCATAATGGGTGAATCTTTAATTTAAAACAATGTTTTGTCCAAAAATCTCATTTCCACAATTGTCTCACCTACCTGAAATGTAATCTTTTTGAGTTAAGTAATCGCAAATAGACTTACTTAGGTGGTTTCTGAGACTGTATGACATTAAGATGGAAACAAGAACAATATTCAAGTTTCTATTACTGTTTTTATTTCTTTTGTTCATTTTTTAGAAACGACTGGAACCACTCAGTAAGCTTCCATTACCTATTAGCCACATTAGCTTCATATCTCCAGTACTTAAGATGCATGTCAGGGCAGTTTAATTGCATTTGGAAAAAAAGGGTGAGACCTTTTCTAAATCTAGACGCATTTCCGCAAGAAAAATGTCAAGCGTGAATGCATAGTTGCTATAAATCCAGTGTTTGGTGTTTGTTTTATGGGCAAAAATAGTTTGTGTCAAAAAAAAATTGACTCTCACCATGGATTTCAACCCACCATCTTACTGCTGAACCACTAGAGCATTAACTCACTGTCTCTTATTAAGCCATTTATGGTTAAGGATGACTAAACACGTAGCAAAATTCACACGTGGCAACATTCACAGGCAGTGACACACAATTTTTTAAATAACTGACCTGAGCTTTAGTGTTTGAGTGTGTTCTATGTTTTGCTGTGTTTTTTGGTTCTCTGCATTCTCTGCGTTCGGCCCTGCCTTAGCTGTGGCATCACAGATTCTCTCTCCAACACACTTTTTAACGCGGTCTGCTCATCTCTTTTTCATACATTACTTAGGTGACCACAAAAATTAAATTTTTAATAATCAATACTTGACCCCCATTCACATGGCCTTGGAGGAGAAATAATAATAATAATAATAACAACAATAATAATAATAAAACTCATTAGTCCAGAATCACACTACTAAAACAAAGTTCCAAACGATTGGAGGGTGTTGTAAGGCAATATTTACCATCAAATCAGTTCTTTTCAAATAACCATTCAAATGAGCCTCTGCCTTGTTCTGTTTTTTCACAGGGGGCTTCAGTGGAAGGTTCATGCTCAGGTGCAGACTTTTAATGATGCGACAGCGTTCCAGCTCCCTGATTCCTACAATATTGCCTGGATGCAGAACCTGAATGATGGTTTGCTCCTTTCGGAACTCACCCTGCCTGGAACCCACGACACCATGGCTCGTTACGGAGGTCCAGCGATAGAACGCCAGGCGTGG
>JBBJLS010000001.1:2464547-2499434 GCA_037577275.1 Bryconaethiops microstoma
GGAGTCTGACTGACACTGATCATTATATCTGTACCACAGTGTGAGTCTGTCTGACTTCACACTGAAAATATTGAAACACTTGATTGGTACCTGAGGTTTAATAAAAACCACATGCAAGTCTATTGCAAATCTAATATTACTTATAATTCAAAAAGTTGATGTGACTGAAATAAACTGAAAGCAGATCTGAAATCATCATGAACAACTGGTTTAGAAAAGTGTGTTGTGGTTTCTGATGATTACAAAATTTGTTGACCTATGTAATTAAAATAACTGTCATTATGGGTAATAGTTGTATTTATATATGCAAAAATCTTAAAAACAACAAAGGAATAGATAAAAAATAGATACATTTGTTAATAATTTGTCCCAAGCTCTGAAAATGTGATTGTATTAAGCTTCTGTTAATCATTATTAGGTTTTTTTTTGTGATGCACTTTTTTTGTGATGGCCATTAATGGTGCATGTTGTCCAAGAGCTTCTCAAAGACATTTAAACTTATAAAAGCAGTCATTTTACAAGCTGGAGGTCATGTGAAGACATACTGTAGATATAGGGAAGCAGAAAATCATATACGGGGGTGGGGGTTGGATTCCCCACCCCAGCAGTACAGCATAGTCATGGCTATGGCTCCATCTTTTGTTAATAATTGCTTTGCCCACACTGTATCGTTTTTGAGTTGCAGTACAGTCAAAATGAGATGTCGTCATCTGCTATATTTCTAAACCTTTTTTGCTATTTGTCATGAAATGAAATGAGATAAAATCCTTCATTCATTCATTCATTTTCCATAACCGCTTAATCAAACCTACCCTGGGGCCAACAGGCGAGAGGCAGGGACTCACCCTGGGCGGGGTGCCAGCCCACCAGAGATCAGATAAGATTTCAGGTTTTAATTATGAGGCCTGTGCAATATGTGAATCATAACTTGATTGTTTTCCCTTCATTTCCCTGAATGCGTACCTTGGGGCCTGCAGTCTGCCATATGATTCATGCTTCTTTGGGTTGCCATTTACACTGTAAATGAAACAAATTACACTCAAACCCTGTGACTTAAAGGGAGTAATGAGTGCCAAAGACTTGTTTTAAAGACTTTGACTGTGATGCAACTCAAAAAAGGGTACAGTGTGAGCACAGCCATTACTAACAAAAGATGCCTGGAGGGTTCCAACCAGGACCATGCTGTACTGCGGGGGTGGGGAACGCCCCCACCTCCCCCTCCCCGTATATGACTTTCTACTTCCCTATATCTGCAGTATTTCTTCACATGGCCTCTAACTTGTAAAATGACTGGAACTACTCTGGCAGTCCATGCTCTACTCATACAATAAAATCTCTTGATTAGTGTAACGCCACAGACAAAACAAGTCCTTCTGAACCGTCTTTAGATAAGCTTGTTTTATTAGAGTGTGTGGAGCCCAGTGCTTTCTCAAACCCCATAAAGACAAACAGAAAAGACAAAATGTGAAAAAAGACTAATTCACCAAAGATTCAAGTTTACACACATTTCCCCATACCCCAAGAAGTCCATACTTAGGGTCTGAAGTTTGCTTCATTAGTTTCGAACTAGAGCTGTGAGACTAATGTAACTACACATTGGAAACTTATACCTTTGAAAGTCTTAAACTGGTGGGTAATATAAATTTGATTTTCTTATGTGGTTTCTGACATACTTTTATTTTAAAAAAATTGTTAAAGACAAGACAATTCAGTCCTCAAGGAGCTACTGTTATTGACAATGCATTGCTGATCTGTCCATTTCTTCTAGATAGAAGTGTGTCAGACCACATTTAGGGAAAGTGGAAGATTTTGTAAGTTTCATTTTCATTCAAACCATCTTTACACGGCCATCAAGATGTAACTGCAAGTTCTTACTGAACGTTACAGTGGAAGAGATCTCCAAGGATAGTTAATCATGACCTCAATAAAAAGAGTTTACATAAAAGAAGGCCATCGAATCGAATTTCAGCTCGCAAGTGCTGATTCTACCATCTCATGAATTTGACTGGTCTGTTACTTTAAGAAGAAAGCTGACACATTTTCCATGCAGACACTAACCCTTGTTTTTTTTCCAGGTTCTTGGACCAGGATGTACCTTAGCAAATTGGCGTCTCTCTGTGTCTCCAACAGGCCATTGTGCAAGAGCCTGGTGGTACCACTCGTGCTTCACGGGAGCCAATCATCTGATGAGAATTTATATGTCTCTTTTTGGGGTCCAAAATGAAATTATTTCCATAGAGACGGCATTAAGCATGAGACGGGGTAACATTACGGAGGTAAATGGAAGCACAATGTATTCCTGCATCCTGGCCGAAAGCGCCCTGATGCCACGTGATGTTTTTCTGCGTTCCTGTGGTCACCTGATGGGGCCGGACTCAATGCAGGGCTGTGTGACCAAATCATATTTATGGAAGAGTAATTCTGGCCTGATTAAAAGAATCTCTTAAGCTATTTGACTAGGGTAGCATCTTAATACAACTGCCAAGGTTGCACACAGCATGGATGCTGCTCCAGAGCTCCTTGTGCTTTCTATACTGGCCTCCAGTAGATCATCAGTTTTCTTGAGAGGTTAAACCACAATTGTGGATCCAGTGCTGAATTTTGTCCAGTTATTTATGTGTTAAAAACAAAATAGGATAATATGTGATGGTTTGGGGGTAGAGGTACATGCCCCTTTGACCCTTCTGTTCTGTTTAGCATTGGGAAGCATTGGATACTGACTGAAGAGGACATTTTGGTCAATTTTACAGAACGTCTTGAATAAGAATAATGCCATTCCATGTTATGCTCCTTCAAACACATGGAGGAGATGTATAATTGATATGAAGAATGCAGTTTGCTTATTTATATGTTTGGTTGGTTGTTTCGCTAAAGGATGCCGTCTTGTTCCATAGCTGAGTCTGGGAATGATTTATACTTTGGTAAAAAGAATTTCCGAATCCTTCTTAAGCTCTGAATTTCAACTCGCTCATGATGCTTTGGACAGTGAGCTCCTGATCTGAAAAGAGTCTGGCACTGTTGTTTGGAACATTGAAGTCACAGCTTGCTCATGGTTCAAATTTTCAACCCACTTAAGGATCTCAGATTCCTCAGATCCGATGCCCTTTAATGTTACCCTACACATATAAGCCTGAAAGTCATTTCAGGCCTGGCAGAAACACCTTTAGTGAAAAAAAGTTTGCTCAGTATTTGACTGATACTGAAAGTGCTTTGCCAATCCCTTCATGGATATGTGGGTAATTCAAAACGCTGGCCATGACGTTTCTGAAATGTTTGGAAAGGAATTGGTGTGGTCAGTTCTGTGGTGTAAATTTCATTTCAACTTCAATATCACTGTATTTATTAAAACAATATACTTCTAGATAAGCTCTTATGACAGTCAAAGGGTAAAAAGTATCCAAGTGTCAGTATTAAAATAGTTAATCTATTTAGAAACAATTACAGCTAGCTGTCACTAATATACTAACTTCAGCCTTTATAAACTTGTGGAAAGCTACAGCCTGGCAGTGTCTAACATTTTCACGAGCAAGCTGCTTAATTTATCTTACTTTTAAACACCCCTGACAGTCTTCAACATTAGAAAAGAGGAGAATTGTCAGGGAGACAATTCATTCCTCTCCAAACTTTGAAGGGGACATGCCAACTTCACACTTGCCAAATCTATGCTTATGGTTTAGTTATATATAGATAAGAAGGCTGCAGATCATTTCAGGACAACAAAGCGTGGGAGAATAAACAAAAAGGAGGCAGTGAAAGCCAAATAGCACGGATTTTATTTTCAGCGGACACAAATTTCACCCCGTAGTTTATTCACTTTCCAGTTTCCTGTAGAGAAAAAACAAATCGTGTCAGTTTGACCAACCATTGCCCCACAGACTTATACTGGAAATGAAAGGCACTCCTTGACTTCCCTTCAGAGCTTGGCTTTGGGAAAACCCCTGGCACCATCTGGAAGGGCATTCCAGCTCTCAAAATGTTGAGAGAAATTTCACACAGCAGCCCCTCAGACCCCCAGTTTGACTAGAGGACGAGAACTAAAAGTCTGGACTTTAGGAAATATCCTATCCTGAGATGCATTTCAGTTTTCCATCCTAAATCGATAATGAGATATCCCCAGATCAAAAAGATACACTTCCAGCTAATTTAAGCAGTATGGTCAATGTCAGTTGTGTCTGCAAATAATTTCGGTAAACATGTTATGCTAGCTAAAATGGGCTAATATCATCTTTAGCGCACCTCAGTACTGAAAGAGGCCGTTTTAAAGGTCACTGACATGTAGGCCTCTCCCTCCGATTACCGCAATGGTAATTAGATTTGCTCCTGACAGCCACTTAGGTCACACTTCTGTGCCATACCGTCTTGGAAATCTTTCTCCATTAGGTTACTGCCATTCTGGGAAGCTGCCCTACACGACCTCAAATAGATCTTACCACAGAGGAGACAAGGTCAAAGTGTGAAGCTTACTAAACAACATTAATATACTCACATATTATATATCAATATACTGTTAGAATATAAACTGTGTTGGACACCAGTCCTCCAGAACTAGAGCTGGGGGCCCCACAGATATTTGACTGGATTGAGACTGGAGGAATTTGGGAGCCAAGCCTTGGACTCTTTGTCATGTTCCTGAACAGTGCTTGCACCTCTGAGGTACCCTGAGTAAGGTACCGTGCCCACACTCTGCTCCCCGGGCGCTGTGTTCCTGACTGCCCGCTGCTTCACTTGGTGAATTGGTTTAAATGCAGAGAAAGAATTTTGTGCTGTTCACACTGTGTGCTGTTGTGTGTTCACGTATGACAGGAAATAAGATTTCCCAGCAGAACATTACCCCGACCATCACACTGCCTCTGCCAACTTGTCTTGTTCCCATATTGCATTCTGGTACGATTTTGCCCCATTTAGGTGACGCACAGGCACCTGGCTGTGTGCATGATGTAGAAGAAAATGTGAATCATCGAACCAGGCCACCTTCTATTGCTCCATGGTCCAGTTATGATTCTCATGAGCCAACTGTAGGTGCTTTCAGTGGTAGATATTAATCAGTATGGGTACTCTGACAGGTCTGTGGCTACACAGCAAACTGTCATACATTGTGTGTTCAGACATCTTTCCGTCATATTGAGCATGAACGTTTTTCAGCAGTTCTTCTGTGGGATCAGAGCAGACAGGCTAGCTTTCACTCCCAACTGTACATAAATTAATCTTGAGAGCACATGACACTGTCTCTATTTCACCATATGTCCTTCTTTAAACTACTTTTGGTAGGTAATGACCACCACATACCAGAAACCTTTGGAGTTCATGAAGACTGCAGTAAATAGCCAACAAGACTTATTTCACCATTTTAGAGTATATAGTAAGTAGGGCAGTACCATATGCTTGTTTTTGCCTTAAAGACGGCTCCCTTCTAACCCAGTCAGTTTTATCCCTGATTTTAGTCCTTATTTTCTGTCAGAGTGTATTTATAAACTTGTTTTGCGTGTCCATGTGGTAGTGTGGAGATGAGCTTATTATAGCAGAACTACAGGCCCCAGTTCCTGTGCGTAATTACAGAGTAAGAAGGGTGTTTCACCCAGTGCACAACCACATCTATTCATCTACTTCTCCAGCTACTGCAGTCAACTGCTCAGTTGCTGCTGCACTAAAATCAGGCCTGTGGCACCAAAGCAGCCCCGAGAGTTGCATTAACACTGATCTTTACATCACAACACCACTGGAAAAGCAGAAGTCGGACTCCCACAGAACTCATTTATATGTCCTTAGTATCCTGCATAACAAAGCCATCCAACTTATGGCCGGAACCAGTGCAGAAACAGATGCACATGATCCAGATGATCAGGCCTGTGATTAGTTCAGTAAACCCCCAACATTCGCGGGGTTTACGTTCCAATAGCACCTGTGAATTTTGGAAAAAACGCGACTTTGTGATGTGGTAAAAATGCCTAAAAACGCCCGTTTTTATAGTGTAAACCCTAAATATGCCCCCAAATATGCTCCCAAAACACTTTAATTTAATTTTAAACTCCGCTTAATACATTACCATTTAAAAAATGTAAAGGTAAACCCGTAACCGTACTGTAGTGTTTACACTGAACTGCTGTCTCCCGCAGTGCTAGAATGTAAAATACAGATGTTACCCCTGTATAGACTGGACTGGAATTCATGCACACGTGTTTTCTTTGGTATGCGCTGTCGTTTTCTTTGGTATAAGCAGGTAAATGCAGTAATAAAATAATTAAATTAACAGTAATAAAAGTACAGGGGTTTAAGAAGAACTAAACGAAAAACACTCAAGACGCTCCATTGTGGAAATTCTGGACTGCAGCTGCGAGAGATTTGTCCCACGTTCCATGAATAATTATTAGTTTGGTTTCAACAAAAAAATCTGCTCATTCTGAACCGTGAATTAGCGGGGGGTTCCAGAATAGTGGTGCTGCTGAATGTTAAATGGTTTGAACACCTTTATCTAGGCACCTTGCAGTCTGATGCTGCATTTGTTCCTATTTCCTTAATTGAATCTACTCAATATGCCAAATATTAGACAGTTTGAAAAGCATAAAAAAGCAAACTATGAAGAAATATAGTCATTCATGGTGGTGGGGCCTCCATGAACCGGACTGGTTTGTCCACCACAGAAGCTTGAAAGGACTGAGACCTGTTCCTCAAACTTTGTCATGTTCCTCAAACTGTTCATAAACAATTTTTGCAGTGTGGCAAAACTGCCATTAGGGAACAAGAGGCGGTAAGTTTGATCTGTGACAATGTTTAGGTATGTGTCAAAGTAACATCCACATGAATGCAGGACCCAAACTTTCACTGTGATATTTCAATAGCCCTTGATTTTGTGAGTGAACGTAAGTTACAATATCCATAAATATGGCATCTTGCTGCTGACTGAAGTTCATGCTTTCTATTTATTTGCATATTGGGGAAAACAACTAAATTAAAACTTCTGAACAGGATTTCTATACAGCAACATTGTTAACTTTATTTGGGAAATAGTTATCTGCCAGTACAGAACATGTTAAATTTAAAAAGTATACATTATCATATACGCACATATAATTTTATTGCCAAAGCATGTGCAAAAGCAGTCAGACAATACAGCATGTGGATACCACTGGCTGACAGATTCGTCACAATTAGTTTAGTAACAGAATCAGACACAGCTGCTTTCTGAAATCCCACCTTTGAATATATGAAATGTAATCGGTAGCAAAGAGCTGAAGTTATCTGCACCTTGTGAGCAGTGATAAAAATGACACGCAACACAAAAAAGAACATTAGAAAATGAGTCTGACAGATGTCATAGTGCATTAACTGTAACGTTTAATATTTCGTGTTAAAAGAACATTTTAGGAGTGCCTAAAGAGAAAAAAACAAATGCAATAAACAGCTATAACATATGTTTGGGAAATGAACACAAGTGCACTTCAGGTCAGCTGGAAAAGTCAGGATATCTGTGCATTATTCATGTGCATGAAGGCTTAACAATCACTAAATTATCACTAAATAATCACTAAAATCATCTCATGAAGGCTTAACAATCACTAAATTATAACTACAATCATCTCATGAAGGCTTAACAATCACTAAATTATCTCATATGCTGAGCTAGACTGTGATACCTCTTGCATATTTCCATTAGATTTTCTTTTCTGGCTTCAGTCTAGCCAACCTTGTCACTGAAAAACACAATTCACTCCATACGGAAATATAAAGGATCCCATTTACACCCAGCCACTACATGTATCATGAAAATCTGAATTATTTCTTGATAAGACAAGCCACATAAGGCAGGTGAAAACACATTTAAAATAGATGTAAATATATAGTAGCGTAAATGCATCCACCTCTCCAAGATACATTCAACAACCAAGACCAATTCCAATAAGTGTCACAGCGCTACCTGCAGTTCTACTTATAGAAGAGATCACTCACTTAATGCAGCCTTCGCTGCTCTTTCAGTTCTATATGCCACTGAAGATGAGCTCAAAAATTGGTTGGCTAAATTCTCCGTTGTTAGTCTAATAAACAATAGACACAATATTTCAGTATTAAAGTATCCGAAACCCTAGCAATGACAGCAAAAAGCAAAAACGAGAATTAGTAGTGTGTTTATCCAGTGATCATATTGTAAATTGATCGAAGGGCAATTGGTCCACAAAATTGTTTTATGTGCAGACATTTCAAACCTTAAGTCTTAAATCTCACACCTACAATAATGGAAAGGTTTCGCCGTAGGATTGTTTTCATGACAGCCAGCTCAAGGCCTCAGCCCACGATGACAACCCAAACAAGCTCACTAATCAGTGCGACTCAGTGAATATTTTCACGGGTACCGGCATCAGGGCATATATCAGTCAGTGACGAGGCTCGACGAGAGAAAAACAAAAACCATCTGACATTCCAGCTGGCTATGGAAAACATTCACAGGACAGCAAGCTTTTCCCCCTTCGCCACACTCAGCGTGTCATAACATGCCCAGATTGGCCCATGTGAATTGTAGTAATTCCAGGTCTGATGAAACATGGTGTCACTCTGTATCTTTTAAAGTACACAGGGACAAACACAAGTGGATATAAAGAAGATCCAACCAACCCCTTTAACCAGTAAGTAAAGTGGCCCCTTATAGTCATGCGTGAACACACTACAGCACAGCACACAAGTGTGAACAGTGTGAAATTCTTTCTCTGCTTTTAACCCACTCACCAAGTGAAGCAGGGGGCTGCCACCAATGAGGGGTGTAGTGTGTGAGGACGATAACTTGCTCACGGGTACCTCAGTGATGACACTAGCAGTGCCTTTAAGATTAACCTATAATGCTCTTTATGGTCTCCCACTGCAGTAATTACATTAACCTTCAGCATCAGCCCCTAAGTCCTTTACTTACCAGCCCGTGTAAGGTCATAATCAAAACCCATTCTTCAAGCCAAACGCTTGACGGACACATTTAAATCTGTAAATTTGAATTAGAATAGGTCTAAAACTCAGTGTACTATTATGGAGCTTTTTCCACCTTTCACTAAAAACATTTTATATAGCTCACTTAAGGTAAAGGGAAAACATAAGGCCAACATTCACTTAAGTAATGCAAATGATCCGCAGGGCCTTTTGAGACACTGTTAGCCCATAAATGGTGTAGAAAATCAATCTAAAGCTATAAAAAATGAGACAAAGGTGGTACCAGTTGTATTATTGAATCAAGTGGACATCATTTCATTTCACCGGTTTTCAAAAAACCCTCATGTTTCCTCATACAGTAGCCTTCATCAAACTACACAGTGATTTTTCCCCAATATATTCCAAATCCACTACAGATACACTGAGACAAAGGATTAAAAGGCACTTTTTGGCTGTATTTAAAATATCAAAGTACAAATGCAGTGTAAAGGCTTTACTTATTGGAAGTCTTCTAACAAATGTCAGCATTATTACAAGAGTCTTTAAAATCTAATCTAAAATAGTCAGCAATTGGATTAAGTATAATGAAGTTTACTATACTACATATGTTTGTATGTATGGAAACTTTTGTAAAGAACTAGAGGTGGGCGATATGACAATTCATCATTATGTTAATAATTTCTATCCTGATAACCTTTTCTGGGCATATTGTGGATGATGGAAACCCAGAAAAATAAAAATGTGAAAATGTCTTGATTGTCTTTTTGCCATATTACCCACACTTACAAAGAAGCATGACTGGGAGAAGTCCTTAAAGAGCTTTGTCTGCCAGTTTAAAATCTTGCAAATTTTTTGTTCACTGATTTAGTGTCTAGGCAGAATGTACAAACAGGTAGAAGTTCTTGTACTGCTCAAAGAAGTGAAGCTCATCAGTAAAGCTCCAAGTATAGGCTATTTCCTTGCAGGCTGTCTTGACAGTATGAACTACACATGCAGGGACCTTCTCAAACAGGACTTCTGGAACCTCCAGAACAGAAGGTTTCTTCATTGCCTCGACCAGCTGTTGGATCTGGGCTTTGTCTAAAGGTTCTGGGGAAGCAGAGTAAGAAACCAATACGTTCAGTTTCTCTTCTGGCGCAGGCACCTGAAATCTGCTTTTTCCCGTGATACTGTGGAAGTCTTTCTTGCTGGTGAAGAAGCCTGTGGGCTGGTTAAAAACACGAATGGACCAGTAAACCCAGTCATATTTCTTCTTCAGGGCTTCCAGAATCATGTCAGCAAGTTGTTGGTTGGTCTTATCCCTGTTGTCCCTCACCAGCCTCTTGATGTCGATCTCGGCCTGATTCGGAAAGCTGTTGATACAGTCTTCAATCACAGCGTTCATTTTTTCCTGGACAACCTTCATCTTCTCAGCCCACTGTTTTAGCAGCTCCTCTTCGTCTTCGCCACATTTGAGGGCCGCATGGCCCATGAAAGCGATGAGGCCTATGCAGAACAGCTGCTTCAGCCTGGCACAGAAGTCTTCCACTGCCCTACGGCTCTTCTGCTCGTAGTTGAGGGTGATCTCCAGCACGGACTCTCCAGAAAAATTGTCTCCTGTTACTGCATTGTAAAGTGTGTGCAGGTTTTTGTCGCCCCCGGTCTTGCTGAAGTGCTCCAAGAACTGCTTCTTCTTGGCCTCTCTGAACTTAGGCTTGGCATTGAGGATGTCCATGTACTTGCGAAAAAGGTTGGTCAGGTTCTCCTCTACAGAGAAGTAGGCAGCATCTGCCCCGCTTTTCTTCACCTCCTCATTTATGCGCTGGATCTCCTCCGACACAACCTCCAGGCGGTCCCGGACCCTCTGGAACTGTTCTTTCATAAATTCTGCTTCTTTGCTCTCCACATTATCCAGTGCCAGCTTCACAATGGGAGCTGCTATGGAGAAAACTGGAAACAGATCTCCAGCGATGATCCCCACCACCTCCGCTCCTTGCTCAAATACCTCCATCACTGTTTCCACAACATCTTTTTTGTCTGCAACCAATTTCTGTAGCTTGTCCGTCATCTTTAATGATTGTGGGAGGGCACACAACGGATCTATGTGCAAAGAAAACCGAGAAGGTCAAAAAATAATTCACCACTTTCTTCTAACACAATCTAGATTAACCTCTAAAACAGCTCCATGCAGAGGCCCATACTTCAATCCTTTACTCTTCAAATGCACATAGCTTGCACTACTTTGCCAGCACTATATGGATCAAGTAAAAGTATTGTGTGGGGGTTGCACAGACTAGGCGAAAAACTTGTGCAGCATGGTTATAAACTGCCCTGCAATGTTTCGATTATAACAATTTACTTCTGTTGACATATCATTATCATGATACATCAAAGCCCAAATAATGAAACATTTGGAACTGTAATTTGTTAGGATGGCCACGGCACATAGTAAAAAATATTATGCTTAAGGGCTTATTTGTATAAAACTGCCAAATACCAACACCACAATGGTACTTACTACTTAGTACTAAACAATTCATGGTAGTTACTAAATAATAGATACTATGGTTAATATACATTAAAAAAAACTTGCTGTTTATGAGATTAATGAATATCTATGGTTCATTTTTTAAGCAAAACATGATTCAAGCTACAGCAATTTTAACAGCCAGATAATTATCTTGCAAAATAGGAAACAAGTAACTTACATCGGCAATCCTTGGTGATGTTATGTTTCTGAGCCTTTGAGCTGCGTTTGAGTGGAGAAAGATGGGATCACTGTATGAGAGCAACAGAAAAGAGCAAGTCAGCTCAGCTATCACAGCATACCACAAATATCAACACACCCCATGGCCAATGAGGCAATAAGGCACCAGGAATCCATGCTGGAGCAGAAAAGAATCAACACTACACACCACGTATAAAATCTTTAAGATGTGAGGTACCTCAGTCTCAGTGATGCTCATAACACGTTCATAAATTTCACCAATGTATGAGCAAAACGCTCCATATGTATCACACGCATATGGGCAGTGCTGCATGGAAATACATAACCCTAGATTTTCCCCACCTCTAAAACATTACACCACTTCACCGGTTGGCACATGAACAATGACACGATGATGGCACATGAAATAATACAAAAAAAAAAGATTTTTGGAGTAACTGTATTGATGTAATATACTTTATTCAAGTGGAAAGTATGTACAGGTTTGTATCAAGTACACTGGATCATGCACACTTCCAGTAGGCTTTAACAGCACATTTGAAATGGAACACGTGATCCATTGTCTTTGTTGACCTTGTCTAGTCCAAAACTACACATTACATACATTCAGAAATCAACAAGAATCAAGTTAAATCTATGATATCCATAAACAAGCCTGCTTGAGAGTGTTGTCCGTTTGACATGTCAGTAGCACCCGGGGTGGGGAAATGATTAATAAGGTTGTTCAACTTGCTGGGCAGGAGTACATTTTCCAAAGCAGCTCAGACAGTAACCATGGAAACTAGACAAAGAAAACCTGGCTGTCAGCCTTTTTTCTCACTCCAATTTGTTTTTTGCCCACATTCTCAGTTCTCTTACTTTTTGCACATCTTTCCCAGCATTCTGCAATGAGCACCTAGATCTGGAACATTTACACTGTGTATTATTACTAATACACTGTGGGTATTAGTTTTGCTCTCCAAATGTAATTAACATATTTAATGGATTTAATTCAAACTCAAGTCAAGACTGTTTAAGCCAAAAGAGTGTAATCTTGTTTAATTTGTGAATGGTTTTAGTATCTCTGCATCGTTTGAAATAAAAACATTGATGAACATTTGGCATAAGCGTTACATGGTTAAGGGCAAGCCTACAATTTGTCCAAAAATGTAACCAAATCTGGCTGTTAGGCCACATGAGTGCCTGCAATTAGTCAGAACACTAATTGAACATTCATTAGAAACATCTGAGATTGGTTAGTGTGCTCAAACAGCTCACAACGGAGACTCTAGTCATGCACACTTTCCATATACTGTGATTTCTGATGTCTGTATTAATAAACAATTGCCTTCGGTTATGTAATGCTACTGAACCCCCTCCTTTGGGTTTCTGCAGCACTTCTGTGAGAGAGGGGAACACATCAGTAATGCAGTGATAATATATTGCCTAGCAGCTGAGGTTTCAGACGTCTGAGAAGCTGAAGAAGTCTGAAGATGATTCTCAGTAAAAACTTAACCAAGGTTGTAATTATAATATATAATATACAGACCCCCTCTATTATAAAAAATCTCAAAAAGCCCTCCTCCAATGTACTGATTTGTTATTGGTATGCTACATTGGGACGCAAACATGCACCAGGAGCTGGCTTGCAAGCCATCTCACAAATGACATTTTTTTTGTCTTCATCCTCTAAAACATTTTTGTCTCCACCTGCCCCAAAACAAATAAGAGTCTAAGGCTCTTTTACAAATATTTTTGGTCTCCAGCTCATCCAATGATCCGCCAGTGACAAATATCCCTCCAAGTGCTGACTCCATTATTACAGCTTTAAATGTAATACCAAAATTTGTGAAAAAATAGTTTGAAACATAATCAAAATTTTAGATTGTGTGACAACCTTCTGCCTCGTCCATGTGTCTCTCATTGGCATCTTTTTTGGAAACCTTTGATAATCACATCTGGGTGCGTCCTTTCTACAGTTTGAAGCTCAGCTGCTGTGTTTATAAGATCATCATTTTAGAAGCTACAATGTGTTTCTTTCATCATAAATGTGCTCTTAATCTGGGCCAGAACTGCATCGAATGAGTTTATGTGTATCGGTACACCCCGTAAAGCCAAGTTGCCTTAGTCTGGCCTCAGCAAAAAGCTGCATTAGTGTCAAGCAATGTGTCGAGGAGGGTTTTCTTTACAAAAGGCTGACCCTTAGTTTTTAACTTCAGAGCTGTCTTACCGAGACAGCCATAATCAGTTCTAAACAACATGGTGTGGCTCAGTATAGTTATGTCGGCGTCTTTCCTACAAAACAAGTAAACAAGTCACAAACAAAGCACTTCTGAGGTATTTTACCACCTTCCGAATAGGATTACATTATAATTAAGTTATTAATTATTAATTTGTTCTAAGTTAAAAAGCTGAAATCAACAGAACTACATGTTTACTGAGCTACCGCGTCTTCTTTTGGAATGTTTCAATTCCTCCTTAAACGGCACAGCAGTTACAGGAAGCCTTGTCACACTACAAGTTGAAGTTGTTTCATTTAAGGTGGAACGGGAAAATTCTAACAAGAAGAAAGCCTCGTCCGAGGAGTCTACTTCCTTGTAGGTTAGAGCCCCAATGTGCATGTTTTTATGAATTTAGTAGCTGTTTATACGTTAGTTTTGCTAAATTGGTCAAACTCGCCCTAAACGAGTAGCCACTTATTTTTTTGCTAAAACTCTGAGAAGTGTGAGAAAAGCAACGCCCTAAACTCTTTCTCAACTTCTGTCCTATCGTTTTATGCTCCTCGTCTCACTATAGTCCGCAGTAGAGGACAGAGAATGGATTCCTAAAGTTTTATAGTTTTATTAGTGTCCTCATAAACCGAAAAACTCACCTTTAAATCGTTCTCGAATTAAATAAAACAGCAGTTTTACGCAGTCCAGTTTCCCACGCCTTTCCACCACGTAGTTCCCTTATTAGAGCTCAACTCGAGGCACACCCCAAGAAGCTTGCCTCATACGCAGCTAAAATACACTATATGGACAAAGGTATTGGGACAAACCTCATTGATTTCAGGTGGTCCCTTACTTCCAGTGAAGGGCAGTCTTGATGCTTCAGCATACCAAAGCATTTTTGACAACGCCATGGTTCCAACTTTGTGGACACAGTTTGGAGAAGAACCTTTTCTATTCCAGTATGACTGTGTCCCAGTGCACAAAACAACGTCCATAAAGACGTGGTTGGATGAAGAACTTAAATGGTTCCCTGACCTCAACCCCATCCAACACCTTTGAGATGAACTGAAATGGAGATTGCGAGCCAGGTCTTATTGTGCAACATCAGTGCCTGACCTCATACTCGCTATACAGAATGAATGGGCACAAATTCCCATAGAAACACTCCAAAATCTTGTGGAAAGCTTTCCAAGAAGAGCAGAAGCTGTTATAGCTGCAACTCTGTATTAAAGTCTATGTATTTGTGTGTCATTAAAGTCCCTGTTGGTGTAATGGTGAGGCGTCCCAATACTTTTGTCCATATATAGTTAACCCTGCTATAGGTTTGACGACTGAAAAACATTTATTTGTAAACATTTATTTTTCTGAGAGACTCTGACTTCCATCATTTGGGCCACAAATGTCTACCTTGGCAAACAAAACTCCAGATAACATTTTTTTGACTTGTACAGTATGGTATTTATACAGGCTAAATGACATCATAAACATGAAAAGAGACACAAATTGATAACAAAATGTTACTAGACAAAGATCTGAATGTCCCTCACCCCAGCTGTCCTTGATTCATACAATATTCTATAAGGTTGAGGTTATCAGCATCATCACAGGTGTTCATTGAGTCAACAACATACACCACGGATGCATGGGCACACTTTCACACTGTGTGAATATGACAGAATACAGAATATCTGCTCAGACACACACACACACATATATATATATATAGTTCTCTCAAACAATTTTGATTACACATGTTCAAATAAATTCTTGTCTTATAGGGCGGATTCTGTTTACAGTGTACATTGAATGAGAAGCAATGTAGTAACTGGATTTCCTCATGCACCTCCCACCATCATTGGCATGCTCAGTACTGAGACTTTTAATAAAATTTGTTATGAAAAAAAAGAGTGATTGCCATTCTGATATTTTTCCTCCCTATCAGAATACACTATTCTGAATGGATGCAAAGGTACGCCCTTTTGTGAATTCCATAATAATAGCATTCTGGTTGGAAGTTGTTGGTTTCCTCTACTCTCTTATAGCGGCTGACAGCATGCACGAGGCAGTTGGGCAGACTGTTGCACAGAGACTGTGACACAGACACCATGTTGCCCTTAAGCTTTTGTTTCTCTATCTGATCATGCAGCTCTCTTTTGTTGAGTGGTTTAGGGTCTACACTGAAGGAGACCACGATTCGTACATTATTTTTGGTCAAAAGGTCAAAAAAATTGCCACCTCCGCCGCTTCCGTGGTACTTCTTGCCAGCAAGCCAATTCCAGAAAAATATGCCACCATGATTAAAGACCCTAATAGACCAGAACACCCAGTCGTACTTCTTGGCGAGTGCATCCAGTAAGAATTTGGCGAACTCTGGGTCAACGCTGCCTGGCTTCTCCAGAAGTTGGTGCTCTACATCCGTCTTGGCTTGCTCAGGAAAGTTGTTTATACACTCTTCCACTGCTGCCTTCATGCGTTTCTCTACATCCTCCATGCGGTCTTGCCATTTCTTTACCATGCCATCCCCAACTGCCCCATCCTTGAGGGCGGCATAGCCCATAACTGCAATGATCCCAACCAAAAAGAGCTTCTTCAGTTGGGCACAGAATTCCTCCACTGCCCTTCTGCTGCGCTGCTCCGTGATCACCACCGTATCCAGCATTAGGTCTCCAGACAGGTTCTCTCCGGTGACAGCGTTGTACAAGGCATCAAGGTTGAGGTCCCCATCTGTGTTCTCAAAGTGGCTAAGGAACTTCTCCTTCTTCTTCTCCTTGAACTTGGGCTTGGCCAGGACAAACTCTTGGAACTTCTCATATTGGCTGATCATCTGCGCCTCACGATCGAAGTTCCGCTTGTTCATCGATGTTCGCTGCAACTCCAGGGCTATTTTGTCTATTTCGTCCTGGATCCCCTCCAGCTTCTGATTGACCCTTTCAAACTGTTCGGCTAGGTACTTGGCTTCTTTGCCCTCCGGGTTGCTGAGAATCTCAGATGAGGCCATGAAAACGGCTTCCAGGATTGGATGGAACTGGCCCACTGTGGCTGCCAGGATCTCACAGCCTTGGCCCATTATCTCCACTCCTTTCTCAATCTTCCCCTTGTTCTCTAGAACCCATTCTTCCACGCGATTCATTGTGGATGCCAGGAAAGAGGCCCTGTCTTAATCCTTTAAGGGCCAGGCAAGTGCTCTCTCTGTAACACAGTGAGAGAAGTCATGTAAAAAAACCTCTTTGCCAAGTGATACCCACAATTTAAAAATCAATGCCAGAATCAATGCAGTCATCTCTAAGGGTCATATTTATTTCCCCAACATGAGATCTTTTGAGGTAACCTGAGACAAAGCTGGCATCCAGATCATAGGAGCCAACCATATCTGCATGTGCCGCTGCACTCTGGACGTGGTTATGCAGGTTTCTCAAAAAAAACGAAGCCAACAAAATGTGGGAAAATAAAATTCTGGACATGTACGGACTTGCCCAAAGTTATAAAGTGCCACACCCTCCAATTCTGAGGGTTGGGTGAGATCAGGTGTCTACCATGCAAGAATAAGAACAAACATACGGAAAGTTTACTGTGGTTCAACGTAAACATCAAAGCAATTTATGCCTGAGTCTCATTATGACAAGGGGAGTTGTGCAATGATTCTGGACACAGTGTGGGGGGGGGGGGGGATTTACTAGCCAAAGAATATAGAACATCTGTTTTCAGCATGGATTTGCTGGGAAGGATGTTTAAACGCCTTAGCAGTTGAGCATTTCAGGACGTTTCTGCGTAGTTTGATTACACGGGGGAGATGAGCTCACACATATCTCATTTCCCAAGACCCTGCGTACACTGTAGAAAACACTACAGAAAAAAGACACACCCAGATCTGATAAAATGTGTAAGTATTACTGTTTAATCATGTAAGCTATATTTTTTTGACTGATCCACCACAAACAGTCCTATTACAATCACAAAATCAAAATAAGTGCAACATTTGTTTTCAGGACAATCTTACACATACAATCAATGTTTCACACAAATGTAGTTTGATTATGTACTAATTAAGAACATTAAATTGCCGCTGAGCCATAAGAATTCTACCATTTGGAAATCCTGTAATGACTCAACAATAAATGTCATAATGGTAGCATTCTGGAAAAATCTGGATAAAAGAAACTCATAACATACTTACTTAAAATGATCCTTAATGAGACTTTGATCAGATGCTGTCTTGCAATATTAAAACTCAAGGGTGTATCCAATTTAAAAGAAAAAAAAGGAGCAAGTGCCGACCTTTGTTCACTTTAATTGTTCTGATTCACTGAATTCAGTCAGACGTAACAGTCTTCAGTGGACACTTTGAAATCATGATGGAAAAAAGGACTACAATTCCTTTGATCATGCTAGTAGGCTCAGTCTTTTTAGTTTAGTTTATTTTTTAGCTAACCTTTACAGCTCAAAACCACATCCTTGGTTACTAATCCTGCCATATTCACTGTCTTAGAAAAAGTCTTATGCCAGTCAATATTGACTTAATCTCGACATCCGGCCACCTTGCATTTGCCTCTGAGGAACCCTTTTCTTAGTTTGCAACATCCAAAAGAAAACAGTAAATAATGTATGTATTTAAAAAAATTTTTTTTCAGGATTATACATCAGAAAAGATCTGCTTTTATGCATCGTGTGTTTAAAAAAAGCAGAGCAAATACAATTGACAGAGGCAGACAAAAGACAAAAAAAAAAGACATCAAAAAGAAAAAGAAGGAGAAGAGCTTACCGTTAGTTGAGTAAATGTACTGAGGTGCTCTCTAGTGTTCCAGCAGCGACCAGCTGTGTTGAAGCACCAACCTCCAAGGGTCCACATGTATATATAGCCTCTCTCCCGGGTGGCACTCCCCTTTTGAATCAGCTCCATCCCCCTTTGCGAACATTTCTGCGAGCCCACTTGGAGAGGGGGACGAGTGGCAATCGGCAGAGACAGATCTCATTCTGTAAACATTCCCTTCTACTCGAAGGCATCCATGTTCATTCAGCTAGAAGCTCTCCAGCTCAGGGTTGTTTCTCGCTACAAAACTTGTTATTCTGTAAGGAATGCCATTGCCATGAGACATTTTTCGAGGCCATAAGATGATCAATGGGTTTAAATATTACAAAATATAATCAGACCGTGTGAATTTGTTCATGTACTGATGGCCGATTTGCTGAAAAGGCTTCCATAGTGCTTGCCCTCTTCAGCCTTGGATTTATTATTAAGTTAATAAGCTTAACAACTACAAATAATTTTTCACAGGCAACTTATGTAGTTATACTAATATAGTCATTAATACAGTAATACTAATATCATAATATAGTGGCCGTGTCGAATGGAACATCCTTACATCTACTTGCTACTGGGTTAACTTAGCCAGAGCTTGATATTTGGGATTATTTAGGAGTTTTGAATCTGATTACTATTTTAATATGTGGCATTCAACAGCAGATGAGTTCGATTTAATAACTACAACTTAAACTTAACAACTGAATTACTTGGTAAAGGCAATGAAAATATCCTAGTCTAAGATAGTAATGCTAATATCATAGTAGAGGGACCAACATTTTATACCTTATAAAAATGTTTATACCTTGCTTTTGTGTTAACTTAGCCACAGCCATGATCTTGATGTTTGGGATGCTTTTTGAATCTGATTACTATTTTAATCTGACATAATGTAACAGGTGTGGTCAGTCATTTTTTGCGTTGGGTAACGAGATTGCCTTTGAATGCAGATTCCGTACAAATATATTCCAAGACTAGGCCCTCTCCATGTCTGGAAAACCGGCTCTATAGTTTTAAGAGGGTTCAGGTTTCAATTTAGAACTGTCAGGGGACACAATGCAAGTCGGGCGCCCCTAGACCTCCCTCCCCCCCTGTGCTTCTGGTTTCTGGGTCACTTCCGTCACTATGCGCGACAATGCAGTGAAAGAGTCCTCTGTCTCCATCCACACCAAGCCAGATATGTTGGCCCAAAGCCTTTGTGCCTGGGCGTTCTCTTTGTGTCACTCTGAGCTGAAGTGACTAATCGTTGCATTTAAAGCGATGGTTCGCCCAAAATTCAAATTTGCACAATTTTCCTTCATTCATATACAACCTACAAAAAGGAAAAGCCCATCCTTATAGGTATTAGTAAGTCAGGCAGTGCTTGAAACCACATAAACAAGTCTACTCTCAATTTGCTGCATATGCGGAATATGTTTTCCCACCACAAACAACCATTTTGATGCTTATCTCTGTGCTTAGAGAGGAACTGAAACTCTTCTGGCACAAAACACTCTAAAAATAGCAGCCAGTGGAAAGGTACTATAGCTGAAGCACCTACAACATGGCTACTTTTATATGGGTGTGTTGAGTCAATGGATTTTCGGTTCTGTTTTTAAAGAATAATTTTGGCATGATGTGTGCATCATTCTAATTGGTGGGGTATAAACATCTATGACTTGAAGCTTCAGTGCCAAAAAAGATAAAAAAACATGCAGAAAATTATGCTAGTTTTTGTGTAAACCGTGTGTAAACCATAAAAAATATATGGACACGTGAGATGATTTGCTCAATTCAGATGGAAAGATTTCGCTACGACCTGTCTAATACGCAAATCAAATTTCACTCTATTTGGGGCCCATTTCTTGGCGAATTAGATTGTTATACAGAAATGTGACTTTAATAGACTGTTTATAAAAGAGACAAAAACAGTTTCCTGTTGAGCAAAAGAGATAAAAGTCTGTTGAGTAAAAAAGAAGAAAACAATTTCCTGTTTTTGTCTCTTTTACTCTTCTGTTTGTATGTTTACCTTTGATAAAATAAATATTAAAAAAATTATATATATATATTATTTTTTAAATATTTATTTTAAATATTTGTTTTAATAGAAAGACTATTAAAGTCACATTTCTGTATAACAATCTAATTTCTATTCAAACAAATATTAAAAATAAATACATAAAAAATTATATATATATATATTTAATTTTTTTTTTTTAATATTTATTTTAACAAAGGTAAACATACAAACAGAAGAGAAAAAGACAGCATGTGTTGAGTAAAACAGACAAAAACATGAAACTGTTTTTGTCTCATTTATAAACAGACTATTAAAAGTCACATTTCTGTATAACAATCTAATTCGCCAAGAAATGGGCCCCAAATAGAGTGAAATTTGTTTTGCGCATTAGACAGGTCGTAGCGAAATCTTTCCATCTGAATTGAGCAAATCATCTCATGTGTCCATATATTTTTTAAGGGTTCTTATATATTCTAATTGTACGAATGAAGATAAAAGAAGCCGGTCTGGTTTAAAGGTTCGGCAAGACACTGAACACAACCACAGCATGTCAGGGTGCCAGTCACTCCTACATCTCTATAGTCCACAGACCCAATCAGCTTTCTTATGTTTCACACAGTTAAAAAACACATTTTATGTAGCCTTAGGAGTAATCTGGGTCTGGGAAACCAGCCCTATACTATGCAAATAGAGTCAAGCATTGTACTTACTATCAAACAACACTTTCTATTTTGGCTGCAGTATAATTTATCTCAAATGTCCCTCTGCATGTTAAAAGGTCCAAAGAAAAACTCTTTAAACCCACAACAGGTTTTACAGAGGGGCCTGGCCATTCATCTTTACTAAAGCCGAACAATGGAAAACCCATTATTCTAATGGCTTCCAGATGAGCAAGGTGTGCCAGCCAAGCAAGTAGGCTGCAAACATTTTGAATGTTTTAGCTTGGACCCCTACTTTCATGTATCGTACGAAATAAAAGTGCTGAAAAGGGTTCTTTAGAGTGATGCCACTTTTGGTTCCTTAAAGATCGTTTCAGTGGATGTTTTTCAACAACTCAATTGAAACCACTCAATTGAAACCTCCTTCGGGAACCAAAAGTGGTTCTTTTTTGTCATCAGTCCAAAGAACCCTTTTTAGCACTTTCATTATCAAGGGCCTATTTTGCTAAACTTCACTGTTCAGATGCACTACAATAACAAGCCATAAACGATCAAATTGCAGAGCAGATCAAGAGGGTTCTTGATGGTAAAAAGATATTCTATTCAAAAAGCCCTTTTTTCAATGTTGCAAGCGAACCTAACAGTTAGCATGCAAAGAAAACGGTGTATTGTCACACATTCCCTCAAAACCTGGACACCACACTTGTAACCACCCTGTTGCTGCATTAAGAGGAAGCCTCATGGATTGGTGTAAGGCAATCCACATTTGTCGATGCGAAATCTGTTGACCGCAAATGGTGACTGGTGCTTGACCTTGGCCTCCCTTGCACTTTAATGCACCCTTTACCACAAGATGTCACTTTTGTTCACAGCAAAGTACATCTTCAATTCAGATGAGTTGTCAGTTAGAGTGTTAAGCGTCTCTCAACACGGTTTTATCCAAAACTGTTGTTCAGCGATCGTCCAGTTGGCACGTGCGGTTTCTTTGCTGGAACTACTTCCACCTGTATGCAGACAGAATGCAGCCATGGTGTATCTCTGAACTTCATCCAGCAGCAAACAAGAACAGGCAAGCCTGACATGAGTAAAGTATAATTTTCGAACTAAGTGTGGGAATTAGCTTAGGGCTTATTCCATATCACCATCCAGACTGGTTCCTAACAGACACAATTAGTCATATTTCTTTGGAAGCTGCTGATGGGTTAGTGATGTTTGTATTGCTGTTGGGTTTCAGTAGAGTAGGAAATGATCACAGCAGGATGTGGGTACATGGGACCTTTGGGGAAATTTTTTTTCATTTCATTTTATGTAAAAAATATACTTTCTGTGACACTTGTGAAATCAAAACAATATAAGAGAACAGAAGATACATGAAATGATAGTAAAACTTAAATCTTTGTGATTGTTATTTTAACCCAACTGTTTTAAACCTGCTAAAAAGCAGTATTGGTATAACTGAAGTGTGAGACAATGTAATTCATTTTCTTCACGATATGGGCCCTTTAAAGTATACACTGTTCATGTAGTTATCTCAGACTTATCAGCTGTCCTGCAAAGCATAAGAGCTTGTCACTTATTAACAAGCAGTTTGCAGAATGTCCGAAGATAGCTCTCAGTGAATCAGGGGGAAACGTGGGTCATGAAACACACCAGAAGAACACTTTGATGACGGATGGGAATTTTCAGCTTCCTTTGGTGAAAAGAGGCCATAGAGGAAACAGAAATGAGTTTCGCTTTTTTGAATTTTCTGAAGTTGGGGAGCCTTGTTTGGGTCATTATTTGGTAACAGTGTTCAATGACCTAAATGCAAATGGATGTGAGTGTGTAATAGATGTCTGACCCACTTAGACATTTAAGGTGTAAAGCAAATATGTGAAAACAGTGGAGACCCTGAAAAATTAGGGTAATCTGGTTGTTTTCATTTCACTGAAGTGATTCTGCTGTACACTTCTGTTCTACACTTAACATAAAGGCGTCTGATGTTTGCTTCTTTCTAGAGCTATGAGGCTAATGTGGCTAACAGGCTAGCATGCTCACCAGCTGCATGCCTAGATCATTACACACTTGCCTCAGACCACTGTGAGTTGCTGAGTTATCTCAAATCGACTTGCTGAGTTATCTCAAATCGACTTGCTGACTTATCTCAATTCGAGATAACTCAGCAAGTCAATTTGAGATAACTCAGACCACCGTGAGTTGCTGAATTATCTCAAATTGACTTGCTTATGTGGTTTCTGACACTGCATGACACATTGTTTTCTATACACACTGACATGGTCCTACCTTACACCTCCAGAAACCATTAACCCGAATCTTGCCTCTGTAATGGAATTTTCTCTCCAGCTCTGAATGGGTCCATCAGTCAGACTTAGAAGATCAATGTAGGACTTGAAAAAAACCTTCTGAGGCATGTTAGGCTAGCCCATGATTGATTGGTTCACCTCAGCACGTCTTTCAACTGCCCCAACAAAAAAAATCAAAGCGAGCAGAGAAAGCCCTACTCACAGCGACCGCACAAAGGAATAACGTAATTGCAATACAGACTCTGATTGAAGGTGAAGGCCATTGCTTTCCAGGGCTTAATTAAATGCCACGTTTGCTTTGTGCGGTGTAGGTCAATGTGGTTTATTTATGATCATCTGTCACTGTGCACCTTAATGTCCTCAACAGCAGTGGAATTACCAGACAATTCCCATTATTTTCAAAATGGATGCCGGTTCTTCTATGCAGGGACACGTCGTCTAGCAGTTATGATTGATTACCTTCCACCCAAAGACATTCCTCTTCAGTTTTATTTGACCTTAACTTTAGGCCAAAGTCAGATCAGTCGCTGAAAATGTTATCTCGTGTATTTGGGAGGCACCAGACTAAGCATTTACTCTCTTTGAAAGCCCCATAATCTATATTCATCTTGTTTTTTTGTTGTAATATTCATGTGGTACTTAATTTTACCATGACCTTTTTCTAGTCTCTCTTCATCCCCTAGAATTAAAACTGTTTTGGGTACTGTGGCCTTTAACACTGATCTTTATAAACAATTTGAATGAACCCTGTATTATGGTTCATTCAAACCGTAGGCTGGTCTCAATTTTTGCTATCCTACTTTTTTGACCCCTTTTTGTTATCCTACTTTTTATCATCATTTAATTATTCTATTTATAATTCTATCTATTTGTAGTATTTTATTTATGAATGAGCAATTGGATATCTGAATTTCCCCTTTGGGCTAAATAAAGTTTCTATCTATCTATCTATCTATCTATCTATCTATAGTGCCAAGCGCCTTTTCCCAGTGCTCTCTGCATAGTCTTATGCAAGGTGCTGTGGTGACTGGAACTGAAATCATCCTAGAAGTTGATTGGAGGAGTTGTGCAACCGTGGTCATTCCACCTGCACTGAGCAAAAGAAGTCAAGTCAAGTATCTTGGTCATTTCTACCATATACACACAGTACATAGTAAATGCGAAACAAGATTCCTCAAGACCAGGGTGCAACACAAGAGCAGGACAGAACAGCACAGAACAAAACACCAGTGCAAACAGGACAGAACACAAGAGCAACAATACAATACAATACAATACACACAAGAGCAAGTGTTTGGCTTACTATTAAGGCCTGAAGGTCCGTATCAGTTTAGCTTGTAATAAAATTAAAATATGTGGGACGAGCCAACAGACAGGTTTACACTCTATTATGACTAAGCTGACTGGATTTATCTTGTTGACTGCAGAGCTTAAATAAAATGAGAAGTTTTAAGTACGTACTGTAATAAGAATAAAAGAATAAAAATTTGAGCTGATGTAGTATCATGATACTTTTTTTTATAACACTTGTTATTTTATTAAACTTAAGAGTATTATTAAGAGTCTTATATGAGTATTCATTGACTGAGTATCCAGAAAAGGTCTTCATATTGGAAAAGAGTAAAGGCATAACATATCAAATGTGCCATAACTTTTATACAAGCTATTCGTATTGTGTGAACTTAATATGTTAAATTCAGCAAATAAACAGTAATTATGTATTAAAATGTGCAGAACATGTACTTATTTTCAACACAATATGTAAATTAACCAGGTGTTTAAGATGTAAACAGAGTAATTCAGAGCGATCTAATGTGAAATGCTTGTTGACAGTGTTGTTCACAGTGGTGGTAACTGGATGGGAACATTTTTCCCATAGAAAGTTATTGTAAAATTAAAACAGCCCCAAAAGATTCTTTTTTTTTCCCCACTAACTTTGCCATCATCAGCATACTAAGAAAACTGAGAAAACACATGTAGAAGATACTAAAGGGTTTGGACATGAAATGAAATCTGTATGTTTGCATTGTAGGCATTCTTACTGCTGGTTCCACCCCTGTTTGTCTACAATGAACCGTTTAACATCAAACCCACTCTGAATGCTTTATCTCACATGACAACTATTGAATCACACACACACACACACACACACACACACACACACACACACACACACACACCAGTATCTCTATCCAATCCTACAGCATTTCCAATAATATTAATAATAAGAAGAAGACACAAACAGAAACACACATCCAGAAACTGAAACCAACTCTAGTCTCTAAGCAATGTAAATGTTTTTTATAGCATAGGGGGTTTGGGAAGCAGAAGAGAAGCCAAAGCACGATCAATATACAGATTACACTGTTAATACGCTAATGGTTCAGCCTCTGGTTAAAACTCGTGCACTGAACCAACGACATACACTGCACCACATGTAAAAGCCATTACATGATTCATCCTGGCATCTTTATGTTACAACCCCACATGTTACCATCTGGACATTTTTGGTATAATATTTCATTCTAATTAAAATTTTATAATGATTAATCAGTTTGAACATTAAAAGTAATCACTTTCACCAATTGTGTTTAAAGTGGTGTGTAATAAATCATAAACAACACATTGCAAGGAACAAAGCTAAACAGATAAGATAAGAAACACCTGGGGGCAAAGAAAAGAAGGCAGAGTCACAAACAACACAGGTGGGGAAGAACATTAAGGGTCAGGACAAGGAGGAGAATCAGACCAAAGTAAATACAAAAGCACAACATTGCTACCAGCCTTATATTTGTGAATGTTAAGGCTGTATTCTGTCTACAAACAAATTAAATGATGCCTACTAATTTGACTTGGATGAGTGGAGACATGCCCATTAACACGTCTAAAGCATACAAGATGTTTTCAGTTGCATATGTGGGTTTATGCTCCCGTAAACAATTATTAAGATGTCATTCCAGTTCTGAAATCTGACTGGCTGTGCCACATTTGATGCTGTCATAAAATACTCCATATAGGCCCACAAAGAAGTGGCTGGTGGTCAGGTTTGGATTTTAAGTATTTATGACCGGGACAAATATACAAAATGAGCAGGAGTGTATTGAGAGCCAACAAATATAGGAAAAGACAGAGAAAAGATTTGATGTGTTAGATTTTTCCATTTTGTTTTTATTAAACTATGGGTGAGCTGCCCCGATGACCTCAAATGATCACAAACATTGGTATTCATGAGCCAGATTTATTCACCATTCATTCTATTTATTTATTTTGCTAAGCAACCATAACTTACTGTTAATAAGCAACAGCATATTGTGTGGTGAAAGAACTGTTTACGGCAATTAATATTAAACAGAAATGATCATTTTTTTACAGAAATGATTAACTAAACATTAAAAAAAAAAAAAAAAAATATATATATATATATCTATATAAACAACTCATAGTGCTCATAGTGTAACATTCCATTCTAACTTTTATAATGATTCATCAAAGGCAAACAGAGGAATACACTGAATACAGCAAAGACACGTCTGGGAGAAATGTTGGCGGTTTAAGTTTTACAGTTTAAAACACATATACTGTTACTAACACTCCTGGTGTCTCACAGGGATCAGTCCTGGGCCCTCTTTCATTTATTATTTACATGCTCCCTTGTGGCTCTGCTGTTTGTATGCATGGTCTGCAATTAAAAAAATTTCTGTTGATACAGTGATGTGCAGGCTAGGCATATGTATAACTGGCACAACCCACCCAACTTGGTCAGCAGGCTGCTCTCTTGCTTTTTGACCAGCCTTCCCCTTATCCATGAAATAAAGTGACCCGACACGTCCTATCAACGGGATCCGCAGGTTACGGGTCGACCATCACTACCGTCGTAGAATATAAGGGCGTAAACCATTCACTTTTGTTTTTAGGAATTTGGTTTGAGTGTGATGAACGCTAGGCTTACTTCCCTGATCTTACCTCCAGAACGTGTTGAAATTATTATCACTTATTATTATTATCATCATCATATTTCACTTATAGTTATATTTAATTTGAAGGTGTTTTAGTGATAAAGAAACTGAAAATGAGTTCAACATTTTAACCTTGACCTTGTTGGTAATTTTGACCTGAATTGCCTCTTTTATGTTTGTCATGATACCACATATAATAAATGAGGGTTGCAACAGTACACATCAGTATCAGTATCAGTAGTAGTATTTTCTGTTCTGTTACAATCCTTAATTACATTTTATATATATGCTCTTACAATATATATATATATATATATATAGTATCAGTATCAAATTAAATGGTGTGGTATCATGACAGCCCTAAAAGAGACAGAAGTTCCCAACGGGGTCAAGGTTATTAACAATTATTTTCCATGTTCCACAACTGACTGGTGGTTTGTTTCCTGATTTTCATTTCCTTTGCTTTCTCACGCACTCTGTCTCTCTCTCTCTCTCCCACACTGGGTTCATGCACTTTCACTAAACATGCACGCACACACACACACAAACTCCGGACCTTAGAGAACACACTTCTCTTAATTAAATGTCCCAGGAATTGAATCTCTAATTTACTGCTTCGTTTGGCTGCAGTTCACTATCAAGTTACCTGCAATTATACTGACAGTGCTGTTTTCATGAACATCCATTAGGGTGTTTCTGGGTGTATGTGTGTATCATGTCCACTCTGTTTGGATCAGCAGTCTGTGTGAGTTTTTTGCCTTGTATGAGTAAGTTGTGTGTGTGTGTGTGTGTGTGTGTGTGTGTGTGTTTGTGTGTGTGTGTGTGCGTGTGTGTGTATTTGGTAAACCCAAATGTCCCCAGGCTGATGAAAACATGAACATCTTAACATTGCAGTGAGGTCGCACTGCTTCTCAATGACTCCTTTTTCTCCTAAACACTTAAATAAACAACAGAGTTTTATTTCATGTTATGTTTTCTTACTTTACTTTACAATGCAAATTAAATTTTTCACTTGAAGGGGTTAAAGCTGTAAAATATTTAATAAAGACACATATAACATTAGTGAATTCTGTATTAATGAGTCACGCATTATGATAACAACAACAACATACAAATACAATTAGCAATAATTTCTCATTGTACGCAAACTATATGAAAATAATTGTTTATTAGAAATTATTCACAATAAATTTAATTACGCATTGACCTTTAAAAGATGTCTTAAAGTAATTCTAGACCTTAAAGTCAGATGTTACCAAGACAGGAAGAAAAAAAAAACATATGAGCATAAAAAGCTTTTAAAAAATAAAATAGACATTTATATACAGACAGATAATCTTTATAACAAGCATAAAAATCACCACAGACAAAAAATAATGTATATTTATGATGTCTGTAGCATGCCAAACTCTCATGCATGGTGTCTACTCTTGACTGGCACAGAGTGCTCTGGCTGTGAGACAACATGAAGTTGTGTGAAGCAGAAGAGAGACAGGCTGATATACTGCAGAGCTGGGAACACTGTGTGTTTAGAGTCAACACAGGGGAGGGGTGGCCTTATCTCACGGTGAGAGAGTGTGGGTGAGGGTGAGACAGAGACAGACAGAGAGAGTGGGAGAGAGAGAGAGAGAGAGAGAGAGAGAGCGAAAGAGAGGGACTGAGAGACAGATTCCTCAGTGCTGACGTGTTCCTAGGAGACTCAGAGCGAAAGATAGTGAAAAGGATTACTGCCGTGGTGAAGGAGAATGAACCAGCTGTGCTAATCTGCTGGTACAGGCCACACACTGACAAGCCAGCCTTCCGTTCAGGCCTACGCCACTGTTTTAGGCCTTCGCCACTGTTTTGTGTACTGCGAAGCTGCTCTTCTCCAAAATGGAGTAGTCTGAGCTTTTATTAGTAATATTTTAAAAGGCCCATATCATGTGAAAATTGCATTTGTCTTGCTTCTTTTAAATAAATAACATTTCAAAGCGTACCGTTCACTCCCAAGTCCATAACATACATATATGGAATCTAAGGTTATGTGAACTAAGGTTAAAAAAATGCTCGCTTTGAATTTAAAGCAGTCACCACGGTCTGCATATGGAAATTAAAGTTAAAACAGGCCTCTTTTGAATTGAAGATAGTTGTGATGGAAACTTACGTTTACAAAAAAAAAAAAGCCTGCTTTGAATTGATAGCAGTTGTGATGTCTCAACTGTCCATATATGGAAACAAAGATTTTTAAAAAAGGGAGATTCTGAATTCATAGTAGTTGTGATGTCACAACAGTCCATACATGGAGACAAAAGTTTTTAAAAAGCTGATTTTGAATTATAACAGTTTCAGTCTGGACTGCATAGTAAGAACAGTGTACATTACAGCCAATCAGACCACAGATAATTTACATCATCTTAAAGGTACAGTAGCTACAGCTCGTTTAATCCAAAAGCATAAGTGGAAACTGGGGGCCAGAGTCTAGCACGGGTTGTCGAGTTCAGCGCTTTAGAACGCCTGTTACACTTGGTAACTCAGACAAATCAGGTGTGCATTCATTCTCTATAACATTTATGAGGTCAAGCAGTGGTGTTGGACAAGAAGGCCTGGATCACAATTTTCGTTCCAGTTCATCTCAAAGGTGTGGGATGGGGTTGAGGTCAGGGCTCTGTGTGGACCAGTCAAGTTCTTCCACACTGAACTCATGAAACCATGTCTTAAAAGGTCCATTAAGCTTTGTGCACTGGGACACTGCCATGCTGGAATAGAAAAGGTTCTTTCTCAAACTGTGTCCACAAAGTTGGAAGCATGGTGTTGTCCAAAATGTCTTAGTGTGTTGAAGCATTAAGATTAAGCCCTTCACTGGAAGCAAGGGACCAAGCCCAAACCCTGAAAAACAGATGTGTCCCAATACTTTTGTCCACACAGTGTAGAAGATAAACCTTTATTAGTGTATGCAGAATATGGACCCTTTAAAGCTTTAGAACCTCTGACAGAAAAATACTCCCATTCTATATGGCTGGTCAGGGTGAGCCGCTGTGTGTCACCGAACAAATGTTTTAATGCTTTTTATCAGATCAGGCCACTTAGGGAGCAGCGAGTGGGTCGATGGTCCACTCTGACGGATGGGTAATGTCATTAGCTCGGCCTGCGATTGGCAGATGCAGCCGGACCGAGGCATCCTGGGATTGATCGACCGCCTCCAGCATGGAGCTCTAATGCCAGCCTTTGTAAAATCACTCATGTATGAAATATTGATATCGGCTGATATGTCTCTCTGAATAAGGATGGACTTGGAGAGAGGAGCTTCTCCCACAACAGAGTTCTGTTTGAAAGTAGTGGCCAAGACAAGCCAAGTCACAAATATCCTTTATATGTTTAAATATAGCATCTGAAGGCTCTTAGAGGAACAAGTGAAGAAGACGCTACACACACCCCTCAGACATGCACACCAGAAGCTCTTACAACATCCAGGCAGTTTATGTGTTGCTAGCGCCATCTGTCACCAGAGCGGGCACTGACACAGTCAAAGCACAGGGAGGAAATGGTTAGAATGGTTTAGAAACGCCCTAGTTAGCTTCTAGCAGAAAGCAGGGTTAGAGCTAAGCCACAGGAAAACCTCTATCAGTGGTAAAAGCTTCATAGATCAATATCACCAACCAGAGCAAAAGCCACTCAACCACTAATGAATACAAGAGTTTTTCCATTGGCTGAGCCTTGGGTCTCCACGCAGTCTGTGGAGGAAACAGGTTTTCCGTCTTAATGTGCCTGATACTGCATGTCCTGCTCAGTGAGGTCCTGCAGGAATGAACATTTAAGGCATTTAGCAGAAAAGCGAATATCATTCCTAACTACAGGAGACGGTCTCCCTGGAGCAACACAGGAACCCAGTGGCATTCAAACCCATAACCGCTTGGTCCAAACGAACACACTGGATGTTCACGCTTAACCTATTAAGGTACAACGCAGAGTAGCCTGTGTAAGAGAAAAACCAATAAAAGAAAGTGCAACAGAAGTCCTGATATTTAAAAGAAGGCAGAGGAGAATAGTGTTGGTCTTAGCAGCTTTTTAAAGCTGGCTACAGTTAGCACAGGCCCAAAACAACTATAGACCGTTCAATTTTACCTCTTCATGTCCAGCAACAAAATTTACTATGACGGGTAAAAAAGCCACATAACCTGCTGTCTTTGGTGTAAAGTACCGACTTTTTGCATAGTTACACTTTATATGGAGAGCTAACAGTAGGAGGGGAGCAGTGTGTGAGAACGGTACCACTCTCAAGGGTACCTCAGTGATGACACTAGCAGTTGGGATTCAAAACCACAATCTTCTGATTGCAGGGCAACACCCTAACCACTAGGCCACCAGCTTGAATAGATCATGGACAGTTTGGTTTGTCTATTGTTTTGCAAAATTAATAGTCTCAGCGTGTCAATTAAGCGTTAAAATTTCACTTTCACTACACATGTGATATGTAAAAATGAGGTGTGTGCTCAGTTCAGCTCAAAGAGGATGTGGACCAATTATATGGACATTAATGCGTGAGACTAAAAGGATAAAGGGATGTTGGAAAGTGGGCATGTGAAAATTAGTTTTTCGTCACATAACAAAAATACCAACGTTATAGGTGAGCTTCAAAATAAAATGTAGAAAACTGGCCCTTTAAATTTACAGGACCCTCTCCCAGCTCTCTAAAACTAGTCTATCTGCCAGGTCAAGGTGAACTACTGTGTGTATACCTCTTTTGTGAATTTATGCTTGAATTTATTGGGGCAGGGCACTAAAAGAAGTACAAGAGAGGCCTTCATACCCATCAATTTGCCTAAATAAGAATATATTTAATATGCAAAAACATGGTTTACCTGACAAATGGTTCAAAAACCATAAGCTCCATTTCTTTCGACAATATTGATTTACAATAGAGCAGCATGCTACCTTAAGCCCTTATTATACCTTTGTTTGCTGACTGATGCTGATCCACTGAGCTGAGTTCAGCATTCTGCGCCTCGGCTGCCTTGCCAAGGATGGAGAGTTATTCTATTAAAGCGGGCCTGTATGGTGAGAAATGCTGACTTATGTGTAAATACTGTAATTAAATTAAACGGAGCTTTGAGTGGTGTATGTGTCCAGCACATAGATTTAACAGCAATCCACGTCAATAACAGTTTGTTAATCAAGGTATTGTGAAATAACAGGAAATAGTAACTGCAGTAAGCATATATGACCCTGATTGGTAAAGACAACAGATCAAATCATCAGCTGCACAGTGCATTTTATATAGCGCATTGTGAAATAATATACAAATTATTCATTTTTATCACAAAATAATACCTCAGGACGTAAATAAGCCCCTATACAAACCATTAACTGCTTTATTGGGTCATAAATACATAAATACATTGACCAATCAAAGTTTCAGAGAAGTTTCTGTTTTAAGGCGTATACTGTACATTATTTTGGTCAAAATAATGTATACACACCAGCCCCCCACTCTATATATACATGTAGCATTGTTAGTGTTTAAATGAATGTTTGTTTTATTTCATTTAAGTGTATAATGTAGGTTAAAGCAAATGTATGTATTCATGCCCAAACTAATTCTTGAGTGAGTGAGTGAGCTTGCATTGGGTAAGACAAGGAGTCACTCATAGCCTGGACCAATTGGGGACATGATCTGAAATAATATTAAAAAAAGGGGGGTTTCCTTTGCTTATATAACTGTATACCTATACTGTTAGCCACCCGGGCCTTCTCTGCACCAGGGTTAGATAAGGGGCTGCATAGGGGTAGCCAAGTCACATCCAAAGAACATCTAAAGTAAATATCTATTCTCTCCCTATGTCAGATGATCTTAAAAGGTTATGAGGTACTTTATAACATATGGGGTGTAGAACACGGAACTGAGTGAATATATACTGAGTGAATATATACTGAGTGAATATATACTGCGTGAATATGTATATATTTACATCTGTAAATATATACATATATTATGTATGTATACAGCGGATAAAATCAGTACTGACAACCTGACGAATTTTCAAAGTAAATATATTTCTATAGGTGCTATTGACATATTCTCAACAGATGTGGGTAACAACCCATCCAAGAAATCAAACCATAAATGTCCAGAAATTAAGTTATGTGTAATAAAATGACACAGGGGAAAAGCTATTGAACACATGAAGAAAGGAAGGTGCAAAAAGGCATGGAAAGTACTGACACCAGCTGAAATCTATCAGTAATTAGAAAGCAATCCTGCCACTTAGTGCAAATTAATATCAGCTGATTCAGTCACAACTGATGGCCTATAAAAAGGTGTATCGTTCCCAAGGTGTCACACAAGAAACATCTCATGATGGGTAAAACCAGAGAGCTCTCCAAGACCTTCACAACCTTTTTTGTTGCAAAACATACTGATGGCATTTGTTACAGAATAATTTCTAAACTACTGAAGGTTCCAGTGGTCACTGTTGGGGCCGTAATCCGGAAGTGGAAAGAACATCATTTCTCTATAAACCGGCCACGACAAGGTGCTCCCTGCAAGATTTCAGAAGAGTTGTCCAAGAGCCAAGGACCACTTGTGGAGAGCTTCAGAAAGACCTGCAATTAGCAGCTACAATTGTTTCGAAGAAAACAATAAGTAATGCACTCAGCTGCCATGGCCTGTATGCTCGCTCACCACACAAGACTCCATTGCTGAAGAAAAAGCGTGCTGAAGCGTTTAAAGTTTGCTGAACAGCATTTAGATAAGCCTGTGAAATACTGGGAGAATATAGTCTGGTCAGATGAGATCAAAATTGAACTCTGTCATAATTTGGATGCCAAAAGTGTTTGGAGGTCAAAAGGCACTGCATATCACCCCAAAAACACCATACCAACAGTGCAGTTTGGAGCTGGGAACATCATGGTGTGCGGCTGTTTTTCAGCACACAGCACCGGCGCGCTCCATGTAATTAAAGGAAGGATGAATGGAAAAATCATCTACCAGGATGATAAAGATGAAATGAGGGTGGACGTTTCAGCAGAAATGATCCCAAACACACAGCCTAGGAAACCCTCACTTGGTTTCAGAGGAAGAAAATGAAGCTGCTAGAACGGCCCAACTAATCACCTGACCTGAATCCTTTAGAAAATCTATGGAAAGAACTAAAGCTCTTTCCATAAAGAGTTCATAGAAGGAGCCCAAGGAACCTTCCGGATTTGCAGACTGTTTGTGTAGAAGAATGGGCAAATTTGACGTATATGATGTATATTTGTATGTATATACAGCTTCGGAAAAGAGATCACTGCAATTTATTTTTAAATCAGCGTCTCTGAGTGTGAAACCATTCCAGTCCAGTGTCTGTTAAATTCCTACACAAGCACCTCATTCTGCTTTATGAGGGAC
>JBBJLS010000001.1:2506079-2531965 GCA_037577275.1 Bryconaethiops microstoma
AACTAAGGCAAAGCTGTTCAGTTCAATACTTGCACCTGTAAAAGATAAAACCTGAGAAACTGAACATTTTTGCAGTGCTCTTTTTTTTTTTTTCCCAGAGCTCTATACATAATGTTATATATGGTTTCATTTATCAAAAAGAAATATCACAATTGGTTTTAGACTTTATTTGAAGGCTACATACATAGGGGGGGTCATGCATGAGTGTTGAATAGCATATATAAAACAATACTTTGAATATGTATGAACAGCTTATGCCAGCACAGACAAAATGACATGTTTTATGAAATAATTGAGATTGTATTGACATGAAACGACAGACAATTCCCAAACAGTTAAACTTATAAGGTAGATTTAGTTAAGAACCCTGTACATCATCTTGTAATTAGTAATATGCCACATAATATGTAAAACGTGGTGTTTTGGTCCATATGGTGCAGGTTCAATATGCCTGTGGTATATTTTTAAGCTAAGATGAATAAAAGTGAACACAGAATGTATAACGGTTCTGTTTTATTCATGCAGTACAAGGGGAGCTTTAAGAACAAGGCATCTGGGTTACAGCACTGAGCTGCTGACTTTTCACTTTGGCTGTCCTTTTCACGGATGACGACACATCTTTCATGCCCACTCTCAGGTTTACAGAGACCAGCCTGAGAGAGAAGACTCACACAGACAGAACTGGGGCACTTCTCTAGCACTCCTGATAACATGAGAATGACCGACCAAGCATTTAGCAGCATTCACACTAGAGCATTTTGCAAAGCCGTAGATTTGTTGAAGAGACGGATTCAGAACAACAGAGCTTCATGCATTTATAGGATACGGTGAAATGCTACAGGACTCAAATTATTCCGTTAATCAATGAAAATGTACCTTCTGCTCTGCAGTGATTTGTTAGCAGCGTGTGTTATAATAATTATGCATAATGATGCATTATTTTCTACAGGTAAGAAACAGCGCATGCCTTTTTATTTGCATTTTTTGGCCGTGTCGCTTTCAAAAAAGCGAAGACTCTGTCCGATAATTTTTTTTTGGATTATTTAAAATGCAATATTGTTTTATTCTTCAATTATGTCTGCTTTTATTCAACTTTTTTTTAATCTCGGTCTAAAATAACACATGGCACATTTGCACAAAAAAAAAAAAGGACATAAACATGCTGTACTTGACAAATATGGATATTACAAATATTATAAAGAGTTTTGAGTAACGAGTAAATGCCTGAGTAATGGACATAAGGATTATCTTTGAAAGAATGGGAGGAAATTTCAATATGCCATTTTAAGCTCGTTTTAGTGCATAATTTGCTTTTATTTAGGTTTAACATATTTTTAAAAAATAAAACATTTAGCATAACTTTTGTGGCTTAATTTTTTTTCACCAGTAAGTTAAATGAACAACAATTGCATAAACGTTTGCATGCAGATATACAGCTCTTGGATCTTCTCCTGCTCTATATATAGATAGATAGATATATCCCAATAGCCTAAACGTGTAATTAGCTTCAGTGCTACTCTGAATGCATGCACAAGGTCACGTTTTTATGTCTGTCCCAGTGATGGCAGGCTTCTGGAAAGTTCCACACTGCATAGCTGTCTTTATGGCGGCTTACAGCATGGATCACAAAGCCAGGCAGTTGCTTCTCCAGAGTTTCCACCACAGCTTTAGCGTCTCCCTTCTTACCAGGACCATCCATCAGCTGCTGGATGCGCTCCTTGGGAAGGGGCTGGGGGTTGCTGCAATAGGACACAACAACGTTAGTGTCGTTCACCTGCAGAACATCAAACCTGCTTTGCCCTGTCATGTACTGGAAGTTGTCCCCTGCTCTCCAGTTATGGTAGCTGCTTCCTGAGTCGTTGACGACGCGGACAGACCACCTGACCCAATAGTACTTCCTGACCAGAAAACTGAGCAGCTCCTGGGCCGTCTCCTGGAGACCCTTGCCTTCCTTCTCCTGGACCAGCCTCCGCACATCCTCTTTGGCTTGATCAGCGAAAAGCGTCACACATTCTTCAATGGCAGCCTTCATCTTGGTCTCCACTTCTTGGATCTTCTCGCTCCATTCTCGGATCTTCTCCTGCTCTAAGTCTTCCCCTTGGGTGAGGGCACAATGGCCCAACAAGGCGATCAACCCTATGCAGAAAAGCTCCTTCATCCTGACGCAGAAATCCTCCAGGACTCTCCTGTTCTTAGCCTCATATTTCTCCACCACCTCCAGGATGGATTCTCCAAAAGCATTGTTCCCCATCAAGGCATCATACAGAATGTAGAGATTCCTCTCGCCTCCCGTCTTGGTAAAATGCTCCAAGAACAGTCTAGTTTTAACCTCACGGAACTCTGGCTTGGCCTCCAAGATGTCCAGGTACTTGCGAAACTGATTGCGCAGGTTCTCCTCCACGCAAAAGTACTGGGAGTCCAGGCGGCCCTTCCTGATCTCACAGTCAATGTCCTCCAGTTGAGATGAAAGCACGTCAAGTCTGTTCCTCACAGCCAGGAACTGTTCCTTGACATAAAAGACCTCTTTGCTCTGCACGTTGTCCAGGGCCAGCCTCAGGACAGGAGCGGCAGCTTCACACAACGGGAAAAGCTCCCCCACCGTGCTGGCCAGCACCTCCGCTCCTTTCTCAAACACCTCCATCACAGTCTCAATGACCTCCTTCTTCTGTGCCACGAGTTTCTCCAGTTCACTCGGCATGGCTGGTAAAGGGAGCAAACATGATTAAGAACATGTATAAACAGACTTAGAAACAACAAGAATGTGTAATCTATAAAACAAGGGACGAAAATGCAACGCAATGGGAGCTCATCTGTAAAATAATTTGCAAAAACATTCATTTTGGCAATAAGAAACACATATAACCTAGCATCGTATTCCACTCTGTGAAATGCATCTGGTATTCAGGTCTACTGGCTTTTGTTGCAGAGGTTCATATCTATCTATCTATCTATCTGTATACACACACACACACACACACACACACACACACACACACATATATATAGATATAGATATAGATATAGATAGATATAGATATATATAGATATATATATATATATATAGATATATATATATATATATAGAGAGAGAGAGAGAGAGAGAGAGAATGTACAGAAATATAATATGTCACAATATCATATAACATCAATTTAACAACACGTATAGATCAGTCAGAAATCCCCACAAATGTAACAATTAACCCCTAAATGAAACTCTTATTTTAAACATCCCAATGAATACTTGATATTTCCACCAGGCAAAAGCTTGTCGACCTTAAATCTCCTCTTTACATCAGCCTGTTTTAGGAAAATAACGGAGAAAATAACGCAGGTTGCAATCAAATCCACCGAAAAACGCTGCTGTTTATCCTGACTGGCAAAAAATGCAGGGGCGTCTAAAGGACACACCTTGAAAAGCTCCAGCCTCTGAAACCAGCAATGTGAGTATATCTGCACCCCCCCACCCACCATAAGCAGGCAGGCACTACCTCAGAGAAACTGAACAGATCCTTTACGCCTTTCAGGAACAGCAGCAGCTCCAAGCAGCTCAAGAAATTTCCCTGAAGTTCTGGTGTTCAGGGCTCAGATGATGACACACCGACCGGAGCACGACTGAATAAAAGGGGGGGGGGCAAGAGAGAAAGAGAGAGAGAGAGAGAGAGAGAGAGAGAGAGAGAGAGAGAGAGGTGCAGGCAAGGGGAATGGAGAGAGACAGAAAAACAGCGAGGTAGAAAGGTCATATGGAAAGAGAGAAATTAAGAAAAATGGAGGGAGAGGTGAGGGAAAAAGAAAGAAAGCAAAAGAGAGAAGGGAGAGAGTGGAGAGAGAGAGAGAGAGGTGGGGAGAGTCGTGCGCACTCAGCCTCGACTCGTTTTTGGAGCGCAGTTGGTCACCGGCGGGCAAATCCTGTTGGTTGATTCTGCTCTTATATCTGATGGAAATCCAACAAGATTTTCCTTTACTTTAAAGTCTTTATTGCTTCGTTTCTGGACCGGCTCTGTCTCCCAGGCGCTCCGAGAGCGCAGGATTTGCGCACAGTGCGCCACATCCAGACTGCGCACTCACAGAGAGGTAAGCTCTTTATTCCCGTTTCGGTGCCGTGAGGTTTATACTGGGGGCTCTAACATGCGTGTTCGTGCTCGTGTGATGCAGCTGAGGGCACATTCTCACGGATGGACATCATTTTATTTCTCCTCCTGTGGTGTTGCTCCGGTTCCTAGTCTGAATTGGTCCGAATGAAAACTGATTGATGGTAGTGAGAACCAGTTATTTACCCTTCTGACTGTGAACTAATGTGGCCAATGTGGCGAAGTAGATTTACAAACTGTGTGGAAATTGGATTTAAATGCGTCTTTGTGTATCGGTGCAGTAAAATGGCCCTTTGTCCATGACGTCCGTTTGGTGTTTTACAACTTGAGGGTGCTTAAATGGATTTCCATCACAGCACTGATGGATCTGTTTATGTTAGCACGTCAGATCTGCCTGCTTCTGATGAAGCAAGTTTGGTCGTTTTGACCCACCATATGTCGGCGATAAATTTCATATTTGGTAATCAGCTGTAAAATCATGTTCTTATTCATCGGAACCGTTAAAAACAGCAGAAATGTCTGTCGTGACACAGAGGACGACCTTCCCCTCTAGCTTAGCATCCTAACAGAAAAGCAGATGAGGGGAAAAACAAATGCGTTGATTTTTCTTTTCCACGGTACAAACTGGAACCGAGAGTCCTTAAAACAACGAAAGGTGTTTCAGTGTCCCTGAAATGAGGTCCACGAACCAGTTTTTCTCGCTTTTACAGGAATGTATGAGGGGCTTAAAGGCAGTCCTGGCATGTGAGAAGGTTTGCGAGGATGGAAATGTTTTTTTCTTTCTAATCCCTTTTAAAATTTAAAAAATAAATTGCGTCACATTTGTGGCCTCCTTATGCGGTGGCAAACTCAGGTAAATGTAATTGTACTTTCTTGAGAATTTTCAAACGTAGGCCTACTTCACTCCTCTCAGGTTTGGGAGGCAATTTAGTTACACTTTGGTCACTAACATTTAGAGACTAATTCCAGTTTTGTGATTCATATCATTGTGTCTGTACCAGTTTAACATTATGATCGGACTTTTTTATGATCTGGCTTTATAATTATATTTATTTTAGATTTTGAAAAGGTTCCAAAAAGAGCAGAATAGAGCCTCACAAACTGTAATTCCTGTGCACACAGATGGTGGCTGTACCACAACCTTTCTATAAGTTTCTCAGTACTTTTACAATATTGTGTACCTCTTATTAATGGGGTGTGACAATTTAATTAAATGCTATAATCATTATATTAATTATGATATTTGATGTAACTGCATTGCTTATATTGTTAAACCAGCATGAATCAACAGCCCGATCCAGCACATTAACACCCCACCATCACTGCTGACCAATTCTAGTTTCATTAATTGTCTTCATTAATTGTCTTCATTCGGATTTCGTTCAAAATGTTGTGAGAATATTGGATTGTGAACTCGGTATCATAAAGTGACACTCCTAGACTCTGCATAATAAGGGAAAAACAGCAAGAAAAAAGAAATGGTTTCAGAATTTCTTTTGTAAATGTGCATGCCTAGAACTGTGAGATCTTTGTTTGAATTGGGTTTTACTGACTATATTTTTAAATAGATCATAAGTGTATCGAACTGTGAGCCCCGAACCAAATGGTGAGTTGATTTAGGCTACTCTGCCTCTCCTCATCTAACACAACACCTCTTTGCTGCTGAAATCCTACTGACTTTAGTTTTATACAATGATTTTTCGCCCCACATCATTTGATTTTAAGTTAATTTGCCTAGTCAAAATCACAAAACCGAAAAGACAATATTCACTGTGCATCTGCAGATGAAGTTCTTGTGAAGTTCTAGTTTGTCTGCAGTGTACTAATGACAAACATGTTTTATGTGAAACAAATTTAGTATGTTTTCTGTATCTTGGGTAAAAGTTATAAACAGCAGTGATAGTTTTGTTAATGAAGAATTTAAGGATCTTTAATAGATCTAATTGCCATTTATTGTTTTGATAACATTACTAAAACTTTTTTTAACTTGATGTAATAAATAGATCTATCTACCAGCTGTTTTAAGGTACTCATTATGTGAAAGCAATGTTATTCCTACAATTAGATAGAATGGACGTGTTTCAGGTGTATGTCGCTGGTCTTCATTTCAACCATAAATCTGTAGGAAATCCTGACCTCTAGTGGCGAATAACAGTCATAACAGCGTCATCAGCATTAAAAGCAGTTCAGTGCGAGGAATCAACTCAAGGACTTAATTCATGCTTTTTAAGTGTATATATACATTTGTGTGTATATATACAAAGGCATCTCAAGCCTGGGATCAGGGGTTGTGCTGGCTCGGACCTCAGGGTTTACTCCTAAATGCTTTGTGTTGAGGTGATGTTTTGGTGATACAAAAATTCTCTGTACTCTGATCATACAAAAATTCCTTATTTCATGAATTGCAGATAATGATACTCCTATCAGCCGTTTCATCTGTTAGTTTTTAAACGCGAACTTACGTTTTAAAAACACTGGGCCAAGCAGCGCGTTCTCGTCTCCTCCTACTAATCCCATGGCATGCAATTAATCAGGGTTCATTTTTTATGTGATTTAATTAATGTATTAAATCGATATCCCATATATATATATATATATATATATATAACACACACACACACACGTATACATGTGTACACAGACGTGAACACACACATACATAACACACAGGTGCCTTTATAGACTACAGTTACTGACTGTAGTCCATCTGTTTCTCCACATTTGTTAGCCCCCCTTTAATTCATTAATAGTCAAGACCCTCAGAGAACCACCAGAGTGTCGAATTCTGTTTACATATGAATTCTTAGTCCTCCTTAAATGGCTCGTTTACCTCTTGTGTCATAAAGATTTGCAAATCAAGTGCAGTCCTAGTTGGATTGAAACGAGAACAGATCCACCTGGAGGCAGTTAGAGGAATGGCACAGTTGACTTCACACTACAGTTTTGCACTGCAGTGTTTTCTATTTACAGCACCTGCCACATTCTATTCCAACAGGTGCATTTCTCATTCTAGTATATGGGTTGTCTTGGTGCATAATAGGTAAGGGATCTTTTTCATTAACAGATGACCTATAGTCACCATAGATCATGGCCTGGTGGTTAGGGCCCCTGTGATCGGAAGGTTGTGGGTGCAAATCCCAGGACTGCCAGTGGCACCACTGAGGCTCCCTTGAGCAAGATACTGTCCCCACGCACTGCTCCCTGGGCGCTGCATCACTGGCTGCCTGCTGCTTCTCTCAGGTGAGTTGGTTAAATGCAGATAATTTCATGCTCATCACACTGTGTGCTGTATGTTCATGTATGACGGATAGACACTACAATGACACATTTTTAATCATGCTAAAAAGAAAGGAAAAAAAAGTAATGCACAATTTAAATGTGCATCATTTTCATTGTATTACACCACATTACCAACTATCTTATCTTAAGCAATAGTAGTGTTGGTTTATTGAATTGTATATCCATTTAAATCATCCATTTAGATCCAGACAGTTTTAGTACAATGCACCATTTTAAATTTAAGTTTTATTCTTTTTTATTGGATGCATTCTTCTACCTTGACACCGTGTGTAGAACATGTGCCTGTGTTAACTGATCCAGACTTGCCCAAATACAATACATTTAATTCAGCATGATAGTTTTTTTTAATATTATATACAAGAGACAGCACATGTTTAGGTTACCATATGGCATTTATTGGTAGTGCTTTATAGTAGTTTGTACAATATTGAATAGCAACAAAAGAATGTCTAGATTTACAAGACAGCATCTTCATTTTCTGTGAACGTCCCACTGTGCCCAGTGCAAACTGCACTCGAGTAATTTGTGTTCAGTTCTGGAATACTGAATAGATTCTGGATGCCGCGAGGGACAATGAGACGTCTCACAGAAAGATGTTGTTGTTCATTTCATTTCAAAAGTGCATTCTAATCAAACTTGAGTGCATATACATACATTTATGCGATCCGTAACCATGACAGCCTAAACAGCCTATTACTTTATACCGCACAAGTCAGGGAAAAGAGAAAGTAGCTGATTTTATGAAGGAGGCACAAGTGGTATGGTTTAGTAAATGGCCCACGAAAGCTGAGTACATTTGGAGCAATATATCTTAAATGTAAATAGAGTTATTTAGCCCAGGGTCTGTTATCCAACATGAAAAAGCAGAAAGTAAATCTGGACACATTAATGGCATGTTATCCAAAAATGAACAATAAGGAATTGTTGATTCCTATACAAAATAAAAACAGTAATTATGAAATTAATATACAAAAAGAACTTCAGGGCTCAGAAAACCAATGCTTCAGCATTAAAGGTATTAATGCTTTAATGCTGATTTTTTCAAACTTTCTGCATAATGCAGTTGTTAAGCTGTTAATAAATCAATTTAGAGAGTTTTTAAAATGTGCCATTTTAGAGAAATTTACCAACTTTTGTCCAGTGTTGATATGAACCACGGGTCAAAAGATTCTAAATGCAAATTATATTTAATGCTGACTATTTTACATTTTGAAATAATGGTCAATCTTGGAAATCTGGCAACAAATGCTTTGGATATCTGGTCCAACACTGTCAACAGTTCTCTAGAATGACACATTTTATATCAGACCACTCTGGGTGACTTTGCATTTTAATGAGTGAATTATGCAGATGTGTAAAAAAAATTAAGTACAGTTTAAGATAATTACAAATTAAAATAGCCATAAAACTGCACAATGCCAAAGCAGTATTGACAGAACCTGTTGACCTATGTAATGTACTTTTTCACAAAGAGCTGCTCTTCTTCACATTTTTACAGTGAGAAACTAAAGACTCTAGGATTGTTTGTGCAGAAGCGATGAACATGCCTTGAACATGACTGTGCATAGGTTAGAAACAATAGCATATGAAATATCTGATCTAATTTTCATAGCACTTAGACAAGCATGTAATAGTGTCTTCATAAATAGTATGTCTGGGTAATGAAAGGCAGGATTAAGTGCAAAATTACATTTGGTCAGTATAGATCTGACGCTTGTGTAGTGTTAGACTGATAACATTGCAGAGGTCAGGTCTAATAGCAGTTTAGTGTTTTAATAGCATTATCCAGAATCTTTAGTTAGTGTCACAAAACCCCAAATACACATTAAGGCTTGTGTTTAGTGTCTGATGGTTTAGATTTTGTAGCCGAAGCACCTGTAGTCAAGGAATAGCTGTTGAATAACTGGATTTCCCAAGACTCATCCCAAACAGGGCACACATGGGTGTGAACCATGTGACGTAGTGATACCACTCGAAACTAGCCGCAGTGAAATCTGCAAGTACGGACAGAAACCATTGAGCCCTCTTCTTTGTTTTGTTGCACTGAGATTTGACAGTGCTTTTTTGAGTGTTGCGGTCCACTGGCTTTTTGATACAATATTGTCAACAACCAATATAAGCCTCTAGATCTGACAGAGTTATTTGATTTTAGACAAATCACTATGACAATGGAAGAAAAGCCAGGTGTGATCTCGTAATGAGAACGTGAAAAAATTTAAGCTAAAAGTGTGAGGGAGTGTAGGCTAGTCAGGTTGGGAACAGTGTGACATGTCCATGCTTATCCAATGGTTCCTGAAGCCAGAGCCCACAGTTGGGTTGGGTTGATGCTGCACTCGTCAACATTCTATGAAAAGTATTTTAGATTTATTGTATTTTAGACATCAAAATACGGACCAAAGGAAATTTGAGGTTAGAACGGAGGACACGCCCTTAGTAGCAATGGATGATAATCTTCGACCAAAACCTTCTATTTAATATCTACAGACATGTATTCTCGTTATGAGATGTTGTCTGGACCTGCAAGCCATGGAATAAATGTGAATTGGGTAGGTTTTGTTTTGTAATGCTTGACTATACCCAGCATGAGTATAAACATTCTATTACATAAAGTGTGTCCTAACAGGTGTTCATAAGAGGCGAGCTGTTTTTAGGTGACCGCTTATAAATTTCCGAAGACAATGCTGTACTATCAAATGTTTGTCAACACCAGACCCCTTGATAAGACCTTGGTCTTGACTTGATTTTACTCAACTTCTTCAATATCAGGGCTGTGTTCGGGGTTTGCAAGTGAGACTGAAGTTTAGAAAGCTTTTTAACTCTTTAACAGGTGGATGGAACAAGACTGAATCACAGTGTGAGCATCCACTACACATATAAGAGATGATACAAGACAGCAGACAAAAGGAAGAGTAGAAGGTAGAAGGGGACGGTAAGAACGGAACACTTTTTAACTGTGAAAAGAAATCCAAACTAATGGAGACACTGCTTTTAGGGTTATTGTCACCAGCCCGCCTAGAGATCAACCTTCCTGCAGAGTTCAGATTGAACACAAATCTGCAAAATATATATATAAAAAAAAAACAAAAAAAACCAATATTTTCCAAAAACTTTAGAGGAATAGATTGTCTTAATGAGACAAACAGTGAATGGAAGGCAGTAGCCAAGAATTACTATGTCATTTGCATGCTATTTGTTTAAGCAATGTTAGCTAAACTCTGAAGGTTGCTAGATCTTTAGGAGGCACAAGGCTTCCAGGTTGATGCCTCTAGGGAACACATAAGGAGTCCAGTATGAAGAAAAAGAGGAGGAATCACTTGCACCTTCTCAGAACCTCCTGCATCCTCTCCTGCACGTTCTCCATCTTCTCTGCCCATTCCTCACTCAAGCCTTCCTCATCATCCCCAATGATGGCAGCGTAGCCCATGAGGGCGATCAGACCAATGCAGAAGAGGTAGGTGAGGCGGGTGCACAGGCACTCCATTACTCGCCGGTCGCCCTGAGAGTGGGTCATGTAGACCTCCAGGATGGGTCTACTGAAGAGCTTGGGCTTCCCCATGACACCATCGTAAAGTGTGTGCAGGTTCTGGTCCCCCAGATCATTGGCATAGCTCTCCTCAAAGTCATCCTTTTTACGTTGCTGGTTCTCAGGCTGTGCCTCCACTACCTCCATGAACTTGCGGAACTGGTTGCGGAGGTTCTCCTCCACGCGGCAGTACTGGCCATCCAGCGTCTCCTTCTTGATCTGCAGCAGGGCGCTGCGGTTCTGCTGGGAGATCTTGTCCAGCGATCGGTTCACACTGCTGAACTCGTGCTTCAGTTTCTGAATCTCTTCATCGTCTATCTGGTGGAGAACCACTCGTATTAGAGAGCCCGCCACACCGAATATCGGGTTCACCACGGCAGCTGCCGATGAGATTGTAGCCACACACTCCAGGACTTTCACCAACCCTCTCTTCAGCTTGTCTCGGTCCTCCAAGATCTCGATTTCAGCCATGGCAAAGAGTTGCTTCGTCAAAGTAACAAAAGCCTAAAAGGGGAGACAAGGGTAACTTTACAAAAACACTCAACTGAAAGTACCGATTATGTAAACATATATATGACTTAATTTTAAAAATATAAAACGGCAGTATGAATATGCTGACTTTCAGGAAAAACTATAATACTCTGTGTACCTTTAAATACAACCCGTTCTGGCTTCTTTCTTTTATAGATAAAAGAATAGTCACCTTGTATGAGGTCAAATCCATCACCACAAGTCACATTATGGCATTCATAGTAATGTTTCGATGAGTGATTTTGCATGGCAGTTTAAGAACAATAGTTTATGACAGACATCAAAGTGGGTTTAGTTGACATGGTAACGTGTAGTCCTCTGTAGCGCCTGAGGGCCGGACGCCTACTGAATGCAAAACATACCAATTTCCATATCCAGCAAGGGTGAACATCTCAGCAACTAGCAATGACCAATGTGGGCTTATCAGGATGTATTCAGAGATTTTCACAATAGCTATGCAGTTAACAGTTGGTCTAATTTATTTTTAACGTATATTGATGGCTTCCCAGACACAGAGTTAGTACAATTAGGCTGGTTTGAGAGACCATCACTTACAAGCACCGTGTGTTGGACAGAGCATTGCAGAAAGATATTCAACTCACTTTCAAAGTAGACCTAATACCCAAGAAAGCTAAATTCAGTTTATGTACTGGAAACGGAAAATATTTATTTTTGTGCAAACAGTGTGGTTACAGTTGCAATGACTAAACAGCACATAACAGCAGATAAAATAAAATACACGTAAATGCAAAGCCTCTAGCTTTACGCATTCAGCAACACTAGGATTCAGCATACTTGATGTTTGCATACATAATTTGTTGAAAATGAATGAAAAAAGAATTTAAGTGCCATTCAGAAAGATTCCAGACAGCATAGGAAAGATTGCAGAAAGAAAAAATGTTTCCTCTTTACCCATATTAAGTCATTTTGGCTTCTTTGATTGCTTGTTCCATTACAACTCTTCAGAGCATCAGATTACTACATTGTAATATTTCAGTGCATTTGTTATCAGCCATCTTCCCGACACTGGTCCAGGATTTCTTGCATCTTAGTCTGAATCTCGATGACCTTTGGGGCCCATTTCTCCCTGACTTCGTCCTCATCGTCCTCAGTGACTGAGGTGTAGGCCATCAGCGCAATGAGGCCGATATGAAAGAGATGGGCCAGGTGAGAGCACCTGGCCTCCATCACCTTTCTGTTCCTGTTGCAGGCATCCAGGTAAACCTTGAGAAGAGGCTTCCCGAAGACCGTTTCCTTCTCCGTGACACCACGATAGTACACACCCAAGCTTAAGTCGCTCTTGTCCCTTTCATAGATCTTCTCAAAATGCTTCATGTAGCGGCTTGCATTTTCAGGGTCCCCCTTGACCATTTCCACCATGTTGTTGAAGGCAGCATACTGGTGCTTGATATATTCCTCGTACTTGCCAAAGGTTTCGTTGACCTCATCTATGCGGATCTGCAGCAAGGTCTGCTTGTTCTTCTCAGAGATGCTCTCCAGCCTTTCATGAATCTGGCGGAAGTCCTTGTCCACCTCATTATCATCTTCTTCCACCAGCCCCTTCTTCACAACCCCAACCAGGGAAGTTACAATGCCGAAGAGGGGGTCTATAGAGGAGGCGAATGAAGATATTTTCTCCACATAGCCCAGCACCTTGACTGCAGTCTGCTTGATCTGCTCCTTGTCTGCCATGAATGCAGCGTGTCACCAGCCTTTTATTCAGCTACGCCGGTCCCTTGCAGTTCTGAAAAAAGGAGAAAAGATATGAGGTTAAAAGATCTTATTCAAGAACAGAACCTTCACTGTGTTGCATGGAATATGAATATTCATGTTATGCGGAACCACTGTATGACTGGGATATTTTTTTCCGTTTGGTTTCTCTTCATTTTTGCTGGCTCAGATTTTTCCAGTAGGAAACACTCTACTTCATAATAAACATCACTCTTCTCATCTTGAAGAAAAGCAGTGATACAAACCACCCTCTTTCGTTCATTCCCCATCTGCCAATAATCAAAACTGACATCAAGGTACATTATCTCAAAAATAAAGTGAGTGGGGAAATAATTATATCATCTTTTTTTGGGGGGGGTTTCGTTTTGCTAGAGGGCACTGCAGCATGCGTTGAGAGAATGATTTAATTGTTTGAATTTTTTTATTTAACTGATCTAAACAAGATTAAAATTATTGCTCTGAAGAATCAAGACACTTTACACACGATATTTTAAATCAGATCAAATCGTGACTATAGGAATTAAAAATTGTATTGAAACTGAAAGTATTGTTACATCCTTAATGCACGTTTGCTTTGTGCATGAACCTAAGGCATCGTCACTGTATTAAAAAATGTACTGTATCGAGACACTACTGTATCGTATTGATTCAGATTTTGCATATCACTACATCCCTAGTGCTGTAGGTTGCTGTCCAGTTCTGAAACAGCCATGGAAAGAAACATGGCGTGTACCTTTAAAAGAGGTTTAACTGCATTACATAGTATGTCATCATTATGACCACATTTTCCAGACACAGACTGCACTTAGACTAGAGTTGCGGCTGAGGTATTAATGCATATTATCCGTGGAAAATCTTTGGCCCAATTCTTATCTTATCCGTTTCACCTGTACAAGCCTATATTCAAAAACTAGATTTAAAACAGTGCTTTGAATTTTCGGATGAAGCTGGTGCCATTTCCTGGAGTGTTTAAATTAAATCCCTGTCCTCTTTTACATTCTTCTTCATATTCACATAGGGGCTGGTTGCCAAGGATCAGTTTGCAAGCAAACGTGTCATAACAAATGTGAAACTGCCTGTTATTCCCAGGCCTAAACTAATTAGTGCTGTGTTTTGTACCCAGTGTTTCTACATCGGTCAGATATCTGAAGCTGTGTGTATTTAGAAAAAAAGAAAACCAATACAGCCAAAAGAATCAATACAGTCATTTCATACATTGCACAAAAGCAGGGAGTGGAGCTAGCAATGAAGAACTTTTCAGGCTAAGCTGGTTAGCTTGACAGGAATCAACAAATACGGCAAGATTATCACAAAAACACTTCACATGAGACGTGCTGATTAAAACCATAAGGAAAAATAGAGCTAAGCTAAGATTCTTACCTGCTGTACTCTGTAGCTGTTCTCCTCCTAATGGTGCTGCTGCTGTTTGTGTACAGCCAGCCACCATTTCAGTCTCCGGCTAGAGAGAAAGCTCCTGCCTCTGTGCCTCTATAAGGGGCGGGTGTGGGAGTGACTCATGCCTGAGCAATGCTGATTGGGTTAGGGAGGGGAAAAAAAAGGCAGCTGTTTCGTAATCCCTGTCGTTGCACAGAAAATGGTTGCGACGCGCTTTACGCCCCTCGATTGGCCATAAATCAGGAACTGCGGCGTACGTACGTACTTAATGAACACGATTACAATACTTGAACACAACAAGAAAGGAGCAGTCCAAAGAATGCAGGAAATGGCATTGCTGGCTGAAGCACTCAGGTCGAAGTTAAAGGAACCTTGAATTTCAAGATGGAAAAAAAAAATAAAAAAATGCAGTGGTAGACGCACAGGGTAGACAGTCGGAACGTGTTTTTGAAACCGGACCAACAGTTAAGCAGCTGTCATACAACTGCTTTCAGCTGCCACCCAAACAGCTGTGAGGGACCTTACAGGCAAAGCCTGTTGCCATTGAAGGTTTTCTTTGAGTCTGTGCTTCTGATGCTGACGGTCCAGTTTCACTTGATAGTCCAGTTTTGCCTCATTCACAGGCAGAGATGATAATCAGTCGCCTTATACTCTGTTTTATTGTTTCTGTCAACTAATCCTAATCATTGACTACCCATACCTCTTCACATAATGGTACCACAGTTAAAGGATGTGATGGCGTGTAGAGCATCACTGTACAGCTCAGTACTTGGTGCTTGGAGGAGAACAGTAACAGATGCCCACGCTGGCCAGCATCATGCTGAGTGGGATATATCGAACATGCCAATTTCTAACCAATCTTAATATCTTAGAATTAAACTGGCTGTTTTTGTTACAGCACCTTTAAGACTGATCTGTAAATGATCTCTGTTCTGATGGGTTGCCCTGTACTGTGCCTTATTCACAAAGCCAAGACACCCCTTATAATTTCAGGATGAATATGTGAATATACTGAAATGTAGTATTATTGGTGACAAAAAACAATGACATTTAAATTTTGTTTTTACAGCTTGGTTTATATACATGGACTGTACAGACTGGGGTGGGGGGGGGGGGGTGAGTGCTAGTTTCTGATGCACAACGTTACATCAAAACATCATATGAAATACTGTAATACTGAATACTATATCAAACCCTTCAAAAAAGTGAGTTGTTTTTTCATGATATGTCGTCTTTACATACGACCTGTACATCATTCAGGATCACCATGCCATCACCATGACATTTATCACCTTTTAATCTTTTAAAAAAAATTTTTTAAACAGCTGTTTAAGAGTCACACATTTGTCAGATTCGAAAAATAAAAAAATGAAGCCAGAATGTGATTGTAAAAAGGCATCTTTAATGAGGAGAATTCCTCATTAAATCCTCAAGTGTAAACCTATTGCTGTTTCCAAACCAGTAATATTCTGGTTCCTTGCATGGATACCATGCATACTGTCGTATGGCAACAGTTTCAGTTTCTGTTTCTATTAAAAATTTGCGGACATCATCTCCGCCAGTAGTTGCATGACTTCAGAATTAACGGAAAGTCGAGTCTTACGTTGCTGTCTTCTCTGGTGCGTGTGTGCTCAGGAAACCTGCCTCCAAACACTGCAGCTGAAAGGTTACTTCACAGGTGGTAGGAGTTCTGTGAAAAATGAGAGCAGATTCAAAGGAATCAATTTGTTGGCTTTAATTCTTTTGGTTCATGTAACAAAAATACTGACTATTTTCATTTTCATTTTCTGTAGAAGTCTTTTATTAGTTTTCTTGTAGAGACAAGAGCAGAGTGTAGATAAGCTTATCCAGATGGTAAATGGCAGTAGAATGTGGCACAAACATATAGGCGCCAGGTCTGTTAACTTCATTAGAAAAAGAACAAACAAACAGCAACAAAAAAAACCCAAAACAAATAACCATCTCAATTTGGCTTAATTCAGTTTCTGTTCCTCTCAGGGCAAGAGGAAGGAAGAGAGAGGAAGGGAGGTCCCGTCCGTCTTTTAGCTTTTCTTTGTGAGTTGCATGAAAAGACGTGGTAAACTGAAACCTCTGTTGTTCCTCTGAAATCTCTTGTTCAAGCTGGTGATTGGACTCACTTTGCTGTAGAACACATTAAAATATCTTTCTGAATGCCACTTCTACTTCTTCTACTACTTTTGGCTACTCCCAATTAAGGGTCGCCACAGTAGATCATTTCCTTCTTTGCAGAATGCCACTTAAAGACTAAAATGTTTTGTGAGGGAAGGTTTAAGGTGTTAAATATGTCCTGTGGCATAGTTCTGAATACAAGAAGAGACAGTGGCCTCCATTAGAATAAGAAATTAATTGAATTTCATACTGTAATGTTTTTGTTTCTAACTCGGTGAGGTTAGACTGTAAAATGTGCCAGGTGAAGCAACTAGAAGTGTGTAAATAATGTAAATTGGCTTAATTAGCTTTGCGAATTCAGGTTTCATGTTTAACTGGTTCATTCCAGGTATCATTTTACTGGTATTTTGAAATGTAGACATGAGCTATACCTAGGAAAGACAAACCCAGAGCCTTTATGAAGAGGGTATATGTAGACACTGTAAGGCATGGTATGAAAGAATGAGATGATGTTTGGGATGGGCGTGTTTTACCAAAGAAGCGAGAAAAAAGGGGCGTTCAGTTGAGTGTTCCAGTGTTTCTGAATAGATACGTGAAATACAAGAGAAAATCAAGTCGAGCCTGCATGTAAAGCCTCGAAATATCATTGGAATGCAAGGATCATCCACATACTTTGCAGAGATGGCAACTGAGGAGTTGGCAACTGAGCATAGTTCATAGAGGCTTTATCAGCTCCGTTTCCATACCATGTTTAGGAAGTAGAAAACAGTGACAGATGTGAACAGAGTGTCCAGGACTTGCACTTAACTCCAACTGACACTTGTAGTTCACACCTACATACATTCTACTGGAGGGGCAGACCTTTGGCCCACTGTCTGCCTTTACTTGCACTTAGAAAAGCTACCCTGAGGGCTGCTGCAAACCAGTCTGTGGGTTTCCTTTTTTTGTAGCTGAAAGCTCCTCTTTGTAGTAATACACATGTTGGGTACTTTTAAATTACCACACCTGTTCCCTGAACCCACCAGAGGGGGCAGTGATTTGCATTTTTCACAATTATGCCCAAAATCTGTCTCACACTGAAAGGCGAGACAGCTGGACTGGAAGGCCACCAATAGAGATCACATTTAACCCTTTACATCCCGGATACTTTTAGGCACTCAACATTAAAGTTAGACGCAGCAGTTTACCCACAGTATTTCTTTACAACTTACATATGCATATGGCTTAAGTGTGAATGATCGAATATTAATCCACAAAATGTGAAGATTTTTCACACTATTATTCATTTTTTACATTTTTAATCATTTTCTTATTTCAAGTTGCTGTTTTGCTATTGAGTTAACCCTTTCCTTCCATCTAAACTGCTTCAGACTAAATACCAGACATCTTTATGGTGTTTCATTTGAAACAAGTGAATCAGTAAGTCCGCCAAATTGTATGTTTGTGGTGGAATTGGAAACTAAACTGAATTGGATACTTTTAAAACGGAAAATGAGCTCGGTTCAATTTGAAGGCAATTTGCGATCCACTGACAGGAGCCGGTTCCTTTCTGAAGCAGTCATAGTAGGCAGTTAAAGGGTTAACAAGTTTGATCGCATTTAGAAATGATAAATAAATGTGTAAAATGAATGTAATGTTTCCAGAAGCTTATAGGTCAATAACTTAGATAATAATAAAGAGTACTCACCCCACATTTTTACACAATAATTGTCACATTAACCCTTTGGTGGGTTAATTGATTGTCCACCAACCCCCCCACCCACCCCACCACTTGCTGATAAGACATTGTTTGGAAAAAGGAAAAGTAAGAAATATATTGTTGGCCCAACTGAGACACTGACAGCCTAAAACAGTAGTCCTGGTGATAAGAGGTACTGTAAACTATTCTTTGTTTACCCCATAATCTACCTGTTAAACAGTTAAACGGCCTCCGGCTCTGCCTGCGCTCACTCTCTGCACGACTGATCCTTCCACTGAGGGCTGAGGCTTCTCAAAGAAAGCCGTCATAATAGGCCCCATTGACAGCATCCCTCCTGCTAATGAGCTTCCTAAAGCCGCAATTGTATATAAATCATAATTCTCATCAGTTAATTACATTGTTTTTACATGTTCTCTTGTCAGAAAGCTCTGTCTTGCTTCAGTGAGGCTCTAAACACAGCAGAATGGGGCTTGAGTCAGGAAGTAAGCAAATTCAACTGCACTCACTCTGCTGAGGAGCGGCCATCTTTAAAGCTCTCTGTCAATATACACAAGAGCAGTTAATCTTCTAAATTTGACTAGAGGAGATACTAGAGGAGATCATTTGCATACATATGTTTACTTTGAATGCTTCTCTTTCCTCATGTGTCAATTTCCTGAGAATTTTCTCCTCTTTCTGTTACAGAGCTTAGCCTGCTTGCTAATCTTGGCACTCCCTTGGACAGCAGCCCTGAGACCAAGACAGAACAACTGAAAAACTACTTCAGCCATAAGACAACAATGCATCCCCTTTCCTGTGTTTGTCTAACAGTGTGAGTAGCTCAAAGGGTCCACATCTCTACAACAGACCACAGTCAACCAGCTCCCTGGCTAGCTCAGCAACAGCTCCCCCTAGCAGACTCTCCATGATTCCTTATGTGTTGAGCTGAATTTGCCTTTTTCAGCCCCATATAGAGCAAATATACCACCACTAAATGTGCATCCACTGGCATGGATGTAAGCCATAGGGGCTCACAATGCTCCCCATCCATCCACTGGTAACCCAACCTTTGGACATCATAGCTTTTCTTACCTCTTCAGAGTGCCACCTTCCTCTCCAAATTCCCAATCTCGACTGTACTTCTTCTTCCCAGCAATCCCTGCTACAGGGCCACTTCCATGTTAGTTCTCAATATAGGGGTGTTCATATTGGACCATACCATTTCAGAGCCATATAGAAGGCCCTGGTGGCTCAAAAGGGCCCATTAGGCACCACAGATGCACAAGCCTCCACTTGCTCCAGTCAAATGGCATGTGTTCAGCCCTCTATTGAGCAGCCCCCTCCTCAAGCTTCTCATGTCCTCCCCCAATGACATTCAAATATTCCAGTGTTCCAACAGTCAAAAAGCCCATACAGCAAGTCAATAGTGACCCTGGAGACAGCTGGAGGCGCACAGACTCTCCAAAGGGCCTTTCAGAGCTTGCCAGACACTGCCACTGGCTCCAAAAAGTCAGAATTTATTAGAGAGGGCATTTTTGTGTTCAAATTAATATTATTCAGTAGGAATAAACCAAAAGAGACAGAAAAAAGCCACCAAAACATAAGGCATCCACGGGGAGTGCCAGAGCCATGAACCAAAGCCACCTCTTCAAAGGCTCTAATGGTGCAGGTGTGTGGGCACAGAAAAGACTATATTACCTTAAATAAGAGGAGCAATGACTTTTATTTACACCATTAAAATATATTTGGATTCCCAATTTATGAAGAATTCAATCTGGGCTGATTTGTGCCAAACTGTAATTTATTTTAACATTACTTTATATTAATGTTCAAGATGACAGTGCTGAAATGCCTGAAGGGACACCATGCAGTGAACTCTCCAAACCACCCTTTAGCTTTTAAAACTAAGCAAATTCCAAAAGGAATAATAATTACAATAATTTATAATTTAATAAAATATTGGGTAGTGGTGCTTCAGTAACTTTATTATTTCAGCCCCCGGGGGGGTTGGTTAAGCACAATGTGGTCATACTGCATCCAACAATGCTAATTTACAGGCAAGTTTTGAGGCCCAATTTAATATTTATCATTTTCCAGATATCAGTATTTATTAATATAGAAGCAATAATTGTTGCAAAGCAACCCATACGGCATAATTTAAGCCACTTAACACACTTAAACTTGATGCTATAGGCAAGAAACAATTCATTTAAGAGTAAACAAAAAAACCCCAACAGCTTCAGTCCGATTTCAAAGCGCAGCAAGCAAAACAGCCCAGAAGAATGTGAAGCAATGGGCAAGAAACGAGTCTGGACGAGTCTTACCTCCACTCCACCTTAAGGCCACCTCTGCAGACCACCTTAAAATAGCCCTGGAAGCTACAGCATTTCACCTAATGGCTCGTGTATCTGGACAGACCAAAAACATGCGCAAAAACAGGCCAAAAATGTCACACTGTCCGCATGAGACGCGCAGTGACACAATGAGGCTGATAAACAGACGGACAGGTTCTCGGACCCCCTCACACACACCCCACTGCGGCAGATGGTGTGTGTGTGTGCAGTCTCATTTACTGGCTGTGTGTCTCATGTTTCACTGGGAGAAATGGCACAACAAACCCCCTCAGGTTCCCCTCCCACTCTGTGGTGTGGTGCGCACTTAGCGCAAATCCCCCTTTAGCTTCAGGCGCAAAGGCTCGCGCAGCACATGCATCAGCACCGTCATGCCTTGAGCACAACAACAACAGCAGCAGCAGCATTTCACATCCAGCACATCAGTACATATGCACACCTTCCAGAGATTTATTTTTAATTGTATTTTAGGGCACAAAGTAAAAATATGGAGAAAGGTGCTCTGGTCAGATGAGACCAAAATTGAACTCTTTGGCCTACATGCAAAACGTTATGTGTGGCGGAAACCTAAAACTGCACATCAGCCTGAACACACCGTCCCAACTGTTAAACACTGTGGGGATGCTTTTCTTCAGCTGGGACAGGGAAGCTGTTCAGAGTTGAAAGATGGATGGAGGGCAGTCCTGGAAGGAAACATCTTAGAGGCTGCTGAAGACTTGAGACTGGGGCGGAGGTTCACCTTCCAGCAGGACAACGACCCTGAACATGGAATGGACTAGATCAAAGCATATTCATGTGTTAGAATGGCCCGGTCAAAGTCCAGACCTCAATCCTATTGGGAATCTGTGGCAAGGCTTGAAAATTGCTGTTCACAGACGTACTGGAGGTATTTTTGCAAGAAAAAAAATTGCAGTCTCTCAAAGCTGGTAGAGACATATCCCAATAGACTTGCAGCTGTAATTGCAGCAAAAGGTCATTTGACAAAGTATTGACTCAGGGGGGCTGAATATAAATGCAGGCCACACTTCAGATTTTTATTTGTAAAAAAGTTTGAACAATAACTTTTGAAAATCACAATAAAATACATTTAAGTTTGTGGTTGTAATGTGACAGAATGTAGAAAAGTTCAAGGGGTATGAATGCTTTTTCAAGGTACTGTGTGTGTGTGTGTGTGTGTGTGTGCGTGTGTGTATTATATATATATGGACACACTAAACTCTACCAAGGAGTGGAAAACCAAGACACGTTACTGAAAGAGGTTCAAGAAAAAATGCTTGAGAGCTACATAAGAATCCAAAACAAACAGCGGGGGAGCTGAAAAAGTCCTTAGAGGCAGACTGAAAAAAAAGTCTACATCTCCACAGTCAAGAGTAGTCTGTATAAGTCTGGAATGTTTGGGAGAAACCATATATGCAGGAAGCCATTGCTTACTTCAAGACACAAGGCAGTACGACTGGAATATGCTAAGGAGCATGTGAACAACCCAATTTAATTTTGGAATAATATGTCATGAGACAGAAATTGAATTATTTGGTCACAATTTATGAAAGTACGTGTAGCGAGAACACCATTCCCACAGTCAAGTATGGTGGAGGCTTGCTGATGTTTTGGGGGTGTATGTCTGCATCAGGCACTGAAGGTCTTTACCTAACGTGGCATTTGTGTGTGGACAGCAAAGAAAGAATTTCATTGCACAGAGAAAATACCACTTTTTTTTTCTGTACATATGACAATAAACGCTTTGAATCTTGAATTTTGAATCTTGCAATTCTAGTGTTAGTCAGTTGTGAAACATCATGATTACAATTAACACTTTTTATGGATGAATAACTCATTTAATGACCACACCCTGATGTCCAGATACTAAAATACTGTAGCGCTTAAAACTACAGCAATATGAAAATACCTATAGCAACGTGAACAGCTGCCTCTGGCTCAACTGTAGATCTTTATTTGTCAAACCAGCAACAAACCTTGATTAGACTCTATGATGATTGTGTAACCCGACAAATTGTAAATCCAAATGGTCTTACTTTGGGCTGTGTCCCAACAGCAGTCTGAGCGAGGGCAAGTCCCCTTTAGCAGCAGCATAGTGAACAGGCACAGCTCCCGTATCCGTGGCAATGCTGGGATTTCCTTCCCCACTCTTGAGTAACCAATCGGTGATCTCATGATGGCTGAAGCGGGAAGCCAGGTGGAGTACTGTGGCTCCTGAGCTGTCTTTATCCTGCACACATGAGAGACACAATTGATTTGAGTTTGGCAAGACTTTAAGTAACTTTCCCAGCACTAATCTCTGGGAGAGCTTACTGGTTGTTTGTTATTTATGTGGGATTTGTAGTGTTTTTCATGCTGATTTCAAATCTGTGTTTAGTTTTTCCCGCATATACAGTTTTTGTGATGAAGCTATATTTTGCATGATAGTGGTATAATTGGCATATAATAATATACCAAGCGTTTTTGAAGAAACAGTGGTAGCTGACTGACACTGATCATTCTATCTATGCCACAGTGTGCGCAAAGTGTGCGTTGATGTGACTGAAAAAAAAATGAAAGCAGATCACTTTTCTGAAAAAAATGGTCAGAAAAGTGTGTTGTGGTTACTGATGATTACAATTTTTTTTTGTTGTTGTCCTGTGTAATTAGCATTTACATACAACATGCACTATGTCATTTCTGTACACAAACATGTGGAGATGCGAGGTTGTGAATTTTGATGTGAGAAGCTATGTGATAGAACAGTAGTAGCTATAACAGTTCACAAAAGGAATTTTGTATGCACAGGAAATATTTCATATTATATTTACATTGCATACACAGAACATACATTGCATTGTAGTAACACAAATATTTTATACTGTATTCCTTAGGCTGCAGTTTTCCATAAATGATTAAAAATAGTGAATGGTATGAAAAATATTGGGATAAAGATTCAATAAATATTGACATATCATTCAGGGTTAATGTGATGTTACTCAAAGTGTGTCTTTAACCAAGCATTCTTATATGAACACTTCTGGCAGATCACAATTAACTGGTGATTCAGTGTTCAGATCTTTTTAACAATCATTCGGGAACTTTATGTAGCTAACACAATGCTGTAATTTAAGCTTCTAAGGTTTATGTTACATACATCAAAGCACTGCTTCCTATTTCCGAAATGCAGAGGACAAAACTCAAGTTAGTGAATGGGAGGAAGAGAAAAAGCAAGAAAATGAAATAGGGAGCTCTGGTTACACGTCCACTGGGTCTGGCACTAGGTATAATTCCATTCTGATTCTGAATTGTGTTGCACCATCATATGGCACTGACCAAAAAGCTGACTATACTTTTTTATTAAACATTACAAATTTCATTTTGGCAACGCAAAATAAACTGTATGATAAATAATTTACTGTATTCATCTATGAACGCATTCTCAGTGTTGTAGAGCTCTCAGTCATTATGGAGCCATCTACAGATCTATTCATAATTGTAAAATAATCTAAAATGTCTTTATTTTTCACAGTTCCTACAAATGTGCTGAAATCTGTGACGATGTAGAGTAGCTGCCTCATAATAAAATAGTTTTACACATTTCACTGCATTATTTTCATTTCATTTTATTGGAAACAGAATCCAAACATCTGCATTAGGATTCTAAACTTTTAAAATCTAGTATGTCTGTGTCTTTCACCCCAGCAAACATGTCTGAACTAAAAATTATGGTGTCAGGTAGTAACACTGTGAATACGGTTAATGAAATATTCATCAATTATCTGAACCTCTTAACCTCTGAGGGTCTGGTAAATATTCAAGCACTCAAAAGGGTGGAAAGCAGAGAAAAACCCTGGACATGTTGCCAGTTCATCATAGGGCAGATACACAGACACATACATTCACGCCTACGTGGCAATTTGTGGGAGGAAACCGGAGTACTGTGTATAACATGCAAACTCCACACAGAAAGGACACTCTGCCACCCCAATGCGTTCCAATGTGCCACTCATTAAGAAAACAGAGACTAAATTAATCCTGAAACAATGAAAAACAACACTCAGGTGTTCATATTTCCCCTCTTCACCTTCAGCTATGAACATAACACTTTCACATAGTTCAGGCCTGTGCCATTCTGCACATTAAGGCGAATCTTATTTTGAGCTTGCGAGGGTTGAAGCAGGAAGCTTGGTATGAAAACAGTGTATCATCAGAGAAGTCATGCAAATAACCCATCATTCTTAGATATGCAAATAAGAAAACAAGTCAAAAACAGCTCCCTTGTTGTTCTCTTGTACATAAGGAAAGAGAAAAAGATTATATGGTACCATGAAAACATTGGTGTGACTCATTGTTCAAGATAAAAAGTGATGCTGAGAGCAGCACGTATAAAACAAGTTGTGTCTCTGTGGGTGAATCGAGCTTATAACAACTTCCTGAATGCTTTTGATCATGTTCATTCTTAGTGTGATTATACATAGCTAATCTCTGAAAGAATCTTCAGCACAGCAGTCTGTATAAAGCTTGCTTGCAGCCAAGCCTGCTTCAAAAAAATATTGCTTTATTATGTCATGCTTTCTTTTTGTTGTTAAAGATGGTAAAGGACACATGACAAAACCACAAGCTGGGTTTGGGATCAGACCCACAGCAAAATCTCGAGTGTTGCATTAACACCTGCTGTGTTGAAATAATAGCTGCAGTGTTAATTTAAGTAGAGCTGGACACATGTGAGAGTGAATTTGAAACTGGAGAGTTTGGAGGACGTGTCTGGGACCAGCACAGATTACAGGTTAAACTGATTTAGCTCTCAGTTCTCAAGAGAACCTTAAAAATCCAACAGATCAAGTAGGGTCTAGGCTGGGGTTGGTAGAAGTCTTAACACTAGTGATGAGTGCAAAAGCATTATACTCAATTTCCACTCAGTGTATTTTTAATAACTTGTATTCACATATTTATGCTTTGTTTACATTTTATTTTATGATATACATATTTACATACATAGGTAGATGCAGTGATGACACAGATGTTTATACAGTGGAGGAAATAATTATTTACCCCTCGCTGATTTTGTAAGTTTGTCCAATGACAAAGAAATGGAAAGTCTCGGAACAGTATCATTTTAATGGTAGGTTTATTTTAACAGTGACAGATAGCACATCAAATGGAAAATTGAAAAAATAACT
>JBBJLS010000001.1:2546929-2569935 GCA_037577275.1 Bryconaethiops microstoma
CGCAGCTGAGTGAAAAACTATTGACACAAATGGTAGTTTGGAATAAGTTATTGCACTATTAGAAAATCAGTAGTAATTAAGTACTATTAAGTAATATTAAGCAATAAAAAGTAATATTGACCAGGTAGTGATATTGCACATGAAGACTATTGCACATAAGATATTAAGTAATTAAGTGATTTAGCACCCATTTAGAGAATAACATATGATATTGCACATAATAATGTTTTAAATACATTTATACAGGTAATTTTATGTTGCTTCATGGTTTTCCATAGAAAATGTGTTGGTCAGGTGACTCAAAGTGATTTCAATTAAAGACTTGATGGCATCTACCAGTTCCTTGAACAGGTAAAATTTGGAATGAGATGTTGATGATGATCATTACCATCATTATAATAATAATTATTAAGTAATGTTGATTTCTGGTGACCATATGGATAGTGTTTTCCATAATATACTGTCTTCTGTTTGGGTCTTTATGTCATCCATCTGTTTGGTTGCTTGCGTAAATAAAAAGCCATCAAATACAACTTTACTTAAGGAGTTGATAGATTAAACTTTAGAAAAACTCTTGAAAGTCCCTGGTTAAAATTCTTGTTGCCCTGAATTTTTTGGTGTTTTCCTGTTCTGGCACTACAAATCAGCTCATTAACAAACCCTTAATTTTGAAGAGGCTGTGTTATAGCAGGGAAACACTAAGGTTTAGAAGCACAGCTCAAAGTGATACATAAGTGGCATTAAAAGGGCAAACATGCTTTTGTTTTTAGAACGTCAATGCCTCACCCAAGGCCCGTTTAAATGCGGTGTTTGCTTTAGCTAATTGAAACGACACCTGCCATTTGATTAACACCAGGTCACTTATGAAAGATACTGCAGGTTGAGACAGGTGACAAAATAATGTATGTGTGCACTACAATACACAATTGATTTTACAGTCAGAACAACTATACAGTAAGTGGACGTACAGTGTCTATAATACTGAATAACACAGCTACGCCTGCGTGTCCCAACAGATCAGGGAGAAGCTAATAGCAACGGGAGTGCCAAGCAAGATCACAGTTCGCTTGATATCCATTCACAAGAAGTGACCCTAGACAATGGTGTTCATAGGAACAATATGAACAGTTAGTAACGAGTTACTAACTGTTGAGGCACAGTTAGTAACGAGAAAGCAGAACAACTGTAAAATGGGTGTGAGACAGTGTTTCTTTTTAATGCCAAAATCAAATAATATAAAATAATGTAGAACCCACTTGTGATGACTGGATTCAACAAAGTCTAAATTAAAAACACATAAGTGTGAGAGTTATAAGCATTTTTATTGCCCTATTATTTTTTGTTTGTTTGATTATTGCCTCTAACCATTAACCTCTAATTATTGTTTACATCTGTTGTCAATTGATAAATGGTTTTATTTTAATTCTGCCCTCTATCAGAACTCATTATGAAGAACAGTTCATCTCCACAGCATTATTAAAACCTGTTGACTTTCCAGACTTTCAGGCACCATCTTGGGTCTTTGCTGCTCCCAATTTTAAAAGCTTATAACTCTGTCATACTTTATTCTTTTTGTTTGTGGTTGGACTCATTTCAAAGCTCTGAAGTTTCATGTTCCAGTGAAAGAAAATCTATAAAAATTATGTTCACACAGCAATACCGGATGAAATACTGGATTTTATACATGCTTGTGTCAAACCTCTTTGAATTCAGCCGTGTCTTATCGTTCCTGTCAGAAGAATGTTCTTCTGGCACTGAAAACCAATAGCCACGGGTCTTGTCAACTTATGTTCAAAGTCCTGAATTTGGTCTTCTGTGTGCATTTCTTTTCTTTTCAGCGTAAAAATTCCATATAAATCCACCGAGCTCATGGGACGAGTTCAGCACTTCAGCTGATCTGGGAGCAGCTTCTTCAGAATTTCATTCACTACCGTAGCTTCCAGTATTTGCAAATCATATTCAAAATCGCATATTACAAAATAAGTAGGGCTGGGCATGACAAGTTTTTTTTTTAAATCCTTTTATTTTGAAAGGTCATTACTTTTTTGTGCTTATATAAGTGGGTGCAATAAGTGGGTGCAATATAATATAGACAAAAATAATGGGAGCGCTCTACATCTCGGGTGGTTTTCACTGGGGTCAGGCATCCCATTACTTTTGTCCATACAATATATTGGGATGACTGACCATTACATCAACAGGGACACAGGTTGTGTATGACACAGGCATGTTCCATGAGATTTTTATACAGTCCTTAACTTCATTTTTGTATCTCTTATTGTACCAACCTGATCATTCTTTTCTTCTTTTTTTGCTTGTTCTAAAACCACATTAGTGATTTGGTTTGACCAGTAAAATAGTAAATAAATTAATACTGTATTCTGCTCCTTTTCTGTTGTTTTTCTAGCTTCATTTCATGGAATACTACAACAAATGATATTAATTGGTGTTAAACAACTGTCGGGGTTGCTCTGAAAGTGAAAATATTAACTGGATTGCCTCATCCTCTTTGGCTGGGCTCGTAATGATTGTTGCATTTGTTCATTTTCTGTTTTCACTGATTTACTGATTTAATTTGCTCATTTTGTTGTAATGTATTTTGACGTGGGCTAGCTGTTTGCCTTCCAGCCTGCAGACAAAGTTTTTATCATGCTTATTTGGGATATCACTGACTGAGTGAGTGTTATAATATTTATTAAAAATATTTATTAAACATTTTTATTGTGTAATTCCTTTTGCCAAGCCTCAAAAATTAAGTATTTGATTGGTTAAATGTAGAGTGTTCATTTCACTGGTTTGACATATTTGACAAAGTACAACTAGAAACAGTTTGTGTTAAAGCAGACTATGTTACCTTCAATGAGAAGCCTGTAAGAAAAAGATAAGATAAACCTTTATTAGTCCCACAAGTGGGAAATTCTCATTGTTACGGCAGAAAGAAGAAAGTTAAGAGCAGCAAAACAATAGATTAAAAGCTATACAACAAAACAAGATAAGTACACTTTACAACTAATACAAAAAATATAAATGTAGACATTATACAACTAATAGAATGTCTATTGTGTGAATGATCAACAGTTAACTTTTTACTCAGACAGGACATAATTACTGTAGACAAAAGGAAATACAGAAGCAGAATTTATAAAGGGCCTATCGTAGTAATTAAAACCTAGAAGTTACCAGTGTAGTCCAGTTCAGATGCCAAAGGAATTCACAATATTGCATAGGATAATAAAATAAAATAAGTTCTCATCAGTCAAGACAAAATTATACCATTCAAAGCCCTGGATCTGAGCTAGAGTTGCAGTTGCAGACAGCTTATCATTGTAGCCTGACGTGGACATTATATTTGACTAAGCATTATCAGTTCATGAATTCCGGTCACCTATAGCCTTGAAGTCTTCTCTGGAAATGATACACACTGTCTAATTTGCATTTAATTTTGCATAAAGTAATAAAGATTTTTCTAGTTGCATTTATTAGTACTATAGGAATAGTTGCTTTTTTGGTAAATCGGTGTAGTAGTAAACATATATTTTACATTTTATGTTGCATTTCTAGGGTGATTCAAAAATAAGTCATAGACAGAACCAATCAGACCTTGACCCTTGTATCTTCATTTCACCTTGTGTCAAATGTTTTGATGAAACAATGCAAGTGCAACTATCCTTCTGGTCACGAAAATGGGGAAAAAACCCAATGACTGTATACATCCCTGGCACAGCGCAGCTGCTATTCAGTGACGTGAATCAGTCATAAATATACAGAACTTCCAGAAGTTTTAGAATGATGTTTTATCACCCAAATTAAATTTCCACTAAAAATTAAAATGGACTAAAAATTATAGACTTTTTTTTTTGTCATATCATTTAATGCCAAATATCATATCATATCAAGAGAGCCAAATAAAGTGGACATAATCATACTAAATATTAATAAATGCTAATGTTCCTGTAATCACCATCTCTTAGGGTGATTTCTTGTAAATGTGTTTTAAGTGGAGAGTAAAGTTGCTGGGCAGTCCTTTCTCTATCACCTTCTCTTTGAGCTGTAGGGACACATGAACATAGCTGCATCATAACAACATGGCTTTCTGGTCAAAAGATGCAAGAATACAACAGAAGCAATGATATCTTATTCTTTGCCCGTGTCAGTCACCTGCTTTGTGCATTGGTCTATATTTACCCTGAAGGGTATACTTTACCTGCTGGACAATTTTGTCCTTGTCAGATCGCATTAAGTCTTTTTCTGACATCATTTTCAGCTGCAGACGTGTTACAGTTACTGTAGGGAGCACATTACACTTAAATTGTTAAAATTTATAACACAACATTGCAATGTATATATTATATACTCAGTTAGCTGGCTCTCTCACTCTCTCATATACAGTGAGGCAAAAAAGTATTTTGTCAGCCACCAATTATGTGTTCTCCCACTTAAAAAGATGAGAGAGGCCTGTAATCATAGGTATACCTCAACTATGACAGACAAAATGAGAGAAAAAAAATCCATAAAATCACATTGTCTGATTTTTAAAGAATTTATTTGCAACTTACGGTGGAAAATAAGTATTTGGTCAATAACAAAAGTTAATCTCAATACTTATATAACCTTTGTTATATAACCTTTGTTGGCAATGACAGAAGTCAAATGTTTTCTGTAGGTCTTCACACTGTTGCTGGTATTTACATTTACATTTACGACATTTAGCTGACGCTCTTATCCAGAGCGACGTACAACAGTGCTTAAGTTGTCTACATCTGTTTCTTAAACCTGTAAAGCTTAACTCAAGTCCACATTCATTGTTCAACCAAGTTACTACATGCTCACTAGACCTAGACTCCTGACAAACGACACCTAAACAATACCTGTTAAAGAATTTTTTTAATTTTTTAATTTTTTTTGAGTAGGATAAAGCGAAATCACCAAGGGGAGCTTAACGAACGCAGCCAGGCCTTTCACTGCCTTCAGGGGCACTTAACTGTTGCTCCACGTGTCGTGGAGTTTACTGGAAATGCGAAATGTGCAGTATATTTTCACAGTCTTGCATACATTCACTCATTCATGCAACAGAAGTAAAAACCAGGCGCTGTTTTGCACGGTCGCATCACACATTAGCGACAGCGTTATCATATCACGGAAAACACCACAGCATTCTGGGGATTGTATAACTTTCCCGTACCTCAGGCGCCAGTTAGCGCTCATAGTGGCGGTGTTACGCACTGCGCATTAAATTCATAGGGTAGTGAAGCGTTGTCCTAGCACGTAAAAAATGCCTAAAGCGTGATCGCAGCACGTTTGAATAGATTTTTATGTCGTGATGGCTGCACGAAAAATCGTGAGACAGGGTTGTGTCTGACGCACTGAGTAGCTGCTTGATGGATTTCTTGTATTTTTTGCTCGTGCTCCTCACAGCAGGATGGTTTTCATGCTATAGTTCAAGCACATCTGTGTCTATCATCATAGGTGTCTCTGATAGGCTCCAGGTGAGAGAAAGACTCCATGTCCTCCAGCATTTTCCCTTCAACTTTGAGCCACCTGCTTCTAAATTCTTGCTACGTGTGCAGCTCCTTCAGTAACAAACATGGATTTTCTGTACACCAGTAGCCAAAGCTTTGGCACAATTTGGTTTTTCTTACCATATTCATGGTCATAGGATTTTATTTAAAAGGGTTATATTCTAAATGTTTCACTTCCGACACCTCATTTAAAAAGCAGTCATGGGCTGAAATGTACAGAACAAACTGTTCAGTTCAGACTGAAATCCTCAAGGATGTAAGAAAAAATAAAATTCTTTCAGATGTTTGGATTTTGAGGATTCTGCAGTGCTTCCATGCAGTAGCAGCGCAGTATTTAAATATTCTTTCCACATTCTTCACTCCAATACCACTGATACATTCTGCAATGACAAAACTCCACATTAACATACATAGGTAGTTATATGCATTTTTATTTATGGGTGTGACATCAACACCATGATGAATTAAGACTTAGCTTCCATGTAGTGTATGGACTGTGCTGGACTGTGTTTCTACAAACATCACTGGTGAGTACCAGGCTGAGCCCCGCCTCCACCTGGGCTACATGCTGATCCCATCATGCAGACCGCTCTTCAGTCTTATCAAGTCCATTCGTAAGCAGATGAAGATCTGGCCCAGCACTGTAAATGACCCCACACACCCCTCACCCTCCCTCTTCTCCCTCCTCCTGCCCGGTAAAAGGTTCTGTACCATACGGCCCTCCGCTGCCAAAACGGCAAATATTTTCTTGCCTCAGGCCATCAGACTCCTCAATCCTAACTGAAACATAAACTGTCCCCACCACACACACACAGCCTACACAACCCTCACCTGAACTTCCCTTTCCTCCTCCTAACACAGTGCATATACTCACTGATCCTTTCTGCCTTAAACAAACAACTCACACTCCAATAGCCTCTGTAAATACCCTATATTAATTATATACTGCACATTTTCTGTCCTGCTGCTGCTATATTTGCACAATTATATTTATTATTGTCTACCCCTGTTCTGCATTTTTGCACACGTAACTCTCCGCTGCTAGAATACAGCATTTGGTGGTGGCTTGGTGGGTAGGATACTTGTCTCTGGACCAAGAGGTCATGGGTTCAAATCGTATCTTCAGCACCACCACTGGGTTCCTGAGCAAGACCCTTAAGCCCAGGTTGCTCCAGTGAGACTGCCCCCTGTAGTTAGGGAAAGGAATTCGCTTGGGATAAAAATGTAAACTGGCACTGTAGGTAATGTTGACTGCCCTAAATGTTGTGGTGTTTTTCATGCACTCTGTTTTTTTTTTTTCCTTTCTGCACTTGTAGTGTTTTGGTGTTTCTGTTCTAGTGTTGCCTTGAGGTCCAGGGGGCACAAATTTCTGTTTCGCTGTATACTGTGTGTATGGTTCAAATGTTCATAAAACTACTTGACGTCATTTAACTTGACGAAGGAATGTACTGAAACCGAGTTTCCCAGCTTTTAATGTATGGACTAGAGTGTGAATGTAATGTTTGAAGCTTTAACAGTGTTTGCATACTAGATCAAACTCCTTTACTTAAAAAAAAAAAAAACCCAAACAAACATGGGATATGAATTCATGCATTATTTTAAACGTTCTTGCTTTCATCTTCCGCGAAATAATTTAAGCCTAAGCCTTTAGTTTAAAATGTCTACATATAAAACATACATTGAATTAGGTGTGCAACCTTTTCATTGTATACTCGAATGCTACAATTATGAAATTATTCAATAATAAATATACATAATAATATATACATATATTTATGTCCTCAGACTCGTACACGTTCGCTTTGGCTGAGTCGGCTCCAGTCGGCACAACGGTGGGCAGAGTCATGGCAGACGACGATGACGTGGGTCTGAATGCCAGGATATACTACACTCTGGAAGACCTGGAGAAAAGCGCAACCTTCAAGGTCCAAACTGACCCTGTCACACAAGAAGGGATAATAATCCTGGCCAAAGTGAGCATGTTTACTCTTACAGCTTCTTATTAAAATACATTTTTTTTTAAAAATGCTGTGTAACAAATCGTAAAATCCATGGCACATTCGAAGGCAAATGCTGATTGTTCTTATGGCATAGATGTTTTTTAGTCCAGGGACTTAAATTTAATGAAAATGTGCCTGTTTCTTTGCTCTTGCTGTCTCAGGCAGCCATTTCCCACAGAGCAAAGTTCCGTAGTACGAGGTAATATTGTTATGTCCTAAGTTTGATGGGATCAGCTCCCATGGTGGGAAACATGTTGAGCAGACAGTGCCCTTCACACACAGAATCTGATGTGTCCTGTTTAGCTGCTCATCTCTGCCAGGCAATGCTGGGGGAATTGAATGGAGATGGAAGCATCTTGTTATAAAAACGACTGGTTCGCCTTGTGCTCCTTTTGGGAATACATTAATAGAGTGCATGCTGTTTTTAACTAGCATCATTGTGTCTGTCAGAATTCAACATCAGTTAAGTACTATCTCACAGCTGGCGGCTCATCAAGTTTGAATGAACCATTTTCTCATCAGACGGAAACGGGGGGAAATTGCGCCGCAGCTTGTGCTTGGTTTTTTTTTGTTTCTTCCTCTTTCTTACCAATGAAGTGCCTTTGAGATTCCTTACCAATGTGGCTCACTATGGGTCTGGATATGTAAAACATTCACAGTGCCCTCCAGAATTATTGGCACCCATGATAAAGATGATCATTATCTTTATTTTGTATGTACATTTTTTTTTTAAATCATACCTTTATTGAGTCATGTTTAGTCTGAGAGTAAAGCAATGGAACAAAAAAATGAAACAAAGTCATATGTCTCAATCACTGGCATCCCCAGAAATGGGAGAAATGCAAATATAGTGTTACCCCAAACATATTTAACAAATTTAAAAATAAAAAAGTGTTTAAAGCATTTTATGCAGTCGTCATCAATGGTTTCTTGTTTCACTGGGGTATAAAGATGAGGACCCAAACAGGACCCAAATCCCTCAGTCATCCATTTTCATGGGAAAGACTGAAAGACACACCTGTTTTTCTAGGCTAGGCCTCTTACTTCCAATTGGTGTTATGTTTAGGTGCCCCAATACCGTTGTCCATATAGTGTCTCGGCAATATCATGAACCAGCCTGCAAAAAGATGCAAGGCTATTTTGTAAACAGTCACAATGAGGAGGATGTTCAGAGAAGAAAAGAAATCTCCAAAAATCACAGTTTCAGAATTAGTTTGGTAGCACCTTGAGGTCACCATGTCTCCAAATCCACCCTAAAGCATCACCCCATGCCTGTTCAGAAGGTATGCCAGAGAAAAGTCTTTTCAACAAAAGTAAAGTGTTAAGAGTTTGCCAGACGCAACTGTAACTTTAACTGGAACAATGTGCTTTGGTCAGATGAAACAAAAATCAAGCTTTTTCACTTGCACATAATACCAAACCTTAAATACGGTGGAGGATCTGTGATGCAGTGGCACTGTTGGTCCGCCAAAGGCCCTGGCGGTATTATTTGCATACATGGCATTATGGATTCCAAGAAGTACCATGAGATTTTAAAACAAAGAAACCATGCATGTGTTTGTCAGAATACTAAATAAGAAGTGATTACTATGTTTTTCTGAAGAAAAAATAATTTTTTGGTAATGGGCTCTTTATAGAAAAAAAATATATATTTTCCGAGTAAAGACAAGACAAACATTCAGGGGAGTTTTCAAAATCTTTTTTCTTCATTAAAAAAGGATCTCAGTAATTCCACAGGGCTTTTTCATATGCTACCAGTAAAAAGTTTGAGAATAAATGCTGTGATCTCACGGACACTGTGTTATACAGTGGAACAATGCATTGTAGTGTAGTGTTTTACTCAAAACATACCTGATCCAACCAATCAACTGACTGTCAACTCCCTATTGAGCTGAAAGGACTGTGTTTTTTTCCTTTTTCCCTATCAGCCTTTAGACTATGAGATCAAGAGGCGCTTTGTCATTGCCGTAGAAGCCGTCAATGAACATGTGGACACCAGATTCCTGAGCCACAATGAATTTCGTGACCGGACAATGATCAAAATCCTTGTAACAGATGTGGATGAACCCCCAGTCTTCTTGGCTCCTTTCTTTGAATGGAAGGTCTTAGAGAATGCACCCGTGAACACGCAGGTTGGCACAGTCTACGCCAGAGACACCGACGCAGCCAGCAACTCAATCAGGTAAACCAAGCTGTAATCATTTATGTGTAGGTAATTTGTAAATGTGCACAAGTGATGTACATGAGTACAAAAGACTAAATGTTCCAGATGATGATTCCTAAAGCTCTAGGTGAGAATCTATCATTTAAAGGGCATTACTTCATTTCAAAGTGACTTCACTACTGAATATATACTACATGGGTAAAAGTATTTAGGACACACCTCTTAATTATTCAATTCGGGAGGCTTTGGGAGGAACTGGAACGGAGATTGCGAGCCAGGTCATCAGTGCCTGACCTCATAAGTGCTCTACAGAGTGAATGGGCACAAATTCCCACAGAAACACTCCAAAATCTTGTGGAAAGCCTTCCAAGAAGAGTGAAAGCTGTTATAGCTGCAAAGCGGGGACCGACTCATGTGTATGTTTGTAGTCTATGCATTTGAAACCAAAAAAATAGCCCCTGTTGGTGTAATGGTCATGCATCTCATTACTTTTGCCCATATAATGTACAAGGAGATGATGGATATGAGATGCCATTCCAATTTGAGCTTGTGACATAGTTTGTGATGAAATGCAACAAGAACTTGTATTATTTACATAACAAGAACAAATGCAATGGTACACAGATGCATAGTGCAGAGCAGTCTGCAGGCCTGATGTACAGATTCGGTCCTATATAGGGCATATGCCTCATGTATATGATCGCTGTTGGAACAAAATTCTGTTTTTCTTACATTTGAATACGCCAGCTACACTTTTACATCCATATAATTTACACACCAACAGTAATGGTCCAGAATTATGCCAAATAAAATCTCCTTACAACTTACATTGAATGTTTTTTCCTTTTCCTGGAAAGCTACTTATTCCAAGATGCATGGTTTTCCACTAACAGTGACAGAGGGAGCTGGTGGCCTGGTGGTTAGGGAGTTGCCCCTGCGTTCGGAACGTTGTAGGTTTGAATCTTAGGACTGCCGGTAGCCCCACTGAGGTACCCTTGAGCAAAGTACCATTCCCCATGTTGCACCCCAGGCACTGTGTTGCTGGCTACCCAATGCTTTACTTGTTGAAGGGGTTGAATGCAAAGAAAGAATTTCACACTGTGATGTGTTCACATGTGACAAACTTTATTTACTTTACTAGTATTCATTAGAGGGAGGTTAGATGTAAAACGTGTAACATTCTTCCTGTCTTTTTCCCCATTTCTTAGTTTCTTGTAATGTAATTTACACCCCAGTCCCCTTGCTTTGTTTTTGTTTTGTTCTGTTAGTCAATACGTTTCTTCTGTTAGTTCTGTTTAGTTTCTCATTTAGTCTCTTCTTTCTCTTTTTTTAATTACTGTTCATAATTATATGCTGCCTTACATGGTAAAAACTGCACAAAACTCTTTGTAGATACTATACATTCAACTGGTGATCAGTGATGCACAATAGTATCATATAACAATCAACATTGGTCGACTGAACAAGACAAAAGCGCCATCATCCACCAGTATGTAGGAAAATTAAAGACAATTTGTTATATGTGAGCTGTGCAATGATTTCAGGAGGCAGCACTGCAATCATAAAACAATGAACTATCTAAAAGTGTCACCCATTAAGAAATATGAGTTTCTTAAAGATAAACTGTAAAGGCAAATCTAAGGCTTCCTCATTTATTTCAAAAACAGCAGGTATTAACAGCAGTTTTCAGTCTTTCTCTGTGGTCTAGGTTGTGACACAACTGGTACCTAGAGCCTCTTTATATGCAAACGCTATTTATTCTGCATTTCCAGCTTTATTCCCAAACCACTTGACGCATTTCCACTTATGAAATGCACTTATATGGGCATGAAAGAGAATATTCCCCATACACGCATAGAGGTCTGTGGTCCTCATGAGTGAGTATCACTCCATGCATATACAGCAGCCTTATCAGTTTAAGGGAAAATGTTCTAAAGAGATGCTTTCTGGTTTGATCCAGGAATATACAACAGATCAGCCAAATAACACAAATGCAAATCAACCAGCCAATGTTTTACAATGCACAGTTGTTCTGTGTGGTCCTTTCTGGGACGGTAGGATTCAAGGAGGGGGGGATCAAATGACAAGTAAGTGTCTGTTGGCAGCTTGGCCAGTCGCTGTAGCGCCCCCTTCCTGCAGTGCTCAGGATGCAGTTAAGAGTTATGAAAAACATTTCAGAACACAGTGCTGTGTGAAACCGTGTTTGTGCTGCTAGAAACATGCAGTATGTTTGTCTTTAATCTTTCTGATGAAGATGCTTGCTTTTTTTCCCCAATTTAGTCATTTCCAAATATGCCAACTAATCAACAATAATCACATCATTCGATCAGCAGTGGGAGGGTGAAACTAACTGCCATGTTTTGTCAGCTAACAGATGTCAGTGCTGGATAGCATCATGTTAAGTGATGGAAATGGAACCGAGAGGGCCAACGCTTACTTATCTTTAGAACTGTAGGATTTAGGGCTAAATATGAGGCTGATCCTAGTCTAAATATTGTGCTATTTTGTCATTTTAATTTGTTGCTTTATTGTGTTGATATTTTAGTAATTGTATTTGTTTTCTGTAATTTGGAGACAGGTTCCATTTGAGAAGTGTCCTAATATATAAGTAAATAATTTCAGAAGTACATTGACGCATATATTGTAGCACCACCTAGCGGGTTATCAGATAAAGGACACAGACAGAAGAGGTTCGGGTGCAATATATATGTGTGTATGACAATATATAGATACACATAAATGCTAATTCTACTACTGTTAAAACTGGGTGTAAATTGGTCGTAGCAGTAAATCAGTATTGATTGTATTGGTTAGTCATTTTATTATTTTATTGACATCATTTTAAATGTGAAAATTTCAGTAGCTGTAGAATTTACTTTGCCTATTAAAATTGGACATAAGTTGGTCATAGCAGCTAGATAGCGGCAAGCAGGTGCTGATAGCATACAGTGCCTTGAAAAGTATTCACCCCCTTTGGCATTTTTCATGTCTTGTTGTTTGAGAGTTTGCACCGTTTAATTTATAGAACATGCCTACTACTTTTACGTGGTTTCTTTTTTCATTTTGAAGCAAAAAACAAATAGGACAAAACAGAAAACTTCAGCATGCATAACTGTTCCAACACATTTAAATTTTCCCCCTTAAACCACTCGAGTGTTGCTTTAGCAGTAGGCTTCATGTCATTGTCCTGCTGGAAGGTGAACCTCCGTCACAAATCTCTCAAATCACAGGCAGACGGACAGGTTTTGCTCAAGAGTATCCCTGTATTTAGCACCATCTATCTTTCCCTTGACTCGGACCAGTTTCCCAGCCCCTGCTGCTGAAAATCATCCCCACTGCATGATGCTGCCACCACCATGTTTCACTGTGGCGATGGTGTTCTTGGGGTGATGGGATATGTTGGGTTTGCACCAGACAGCATTTTCTTTGGTGGCCGAAAAGTTCAATTTTAGTCTCATCTGACCAGAGCACCTTCCTCCATACATTTGAGGAGCTGCCCACATGTCTTTTGGCAAACTCAAAATGTGCCTTCTTATTTTTAACACTAAGTAATGGCTTTTTTCTGGCCACTCTATGGAGTGTATGGCTTATTGTGGTCCTATGGATAGATACTCTAGTCTCTGCTGTGGAACTTTGCAACTCTTTCAGGGTTACCTTTGGTCTCTGTGCTGCCTCTCTGATTAATGCCCTCCTTGCCCGGTCTGTGAGTTTTGGTGGCCGCTCACTCTCTTGGCAGGTTTTTTGTGGTGCCATGTTCCATTTGAAGATGATGGATTTGATGGTGCTCCGGGGGATCATCAAAGATTTGGATATTTTTTTATAACCCAACCCTGACTTCTCAACAACTTTGTCCCTAACTTGTTTGGAGCTCCTTGGTCTTCATGGTGTGATGACTTATGGTTGGTGGTGTTGCAGCCACTGGGACCTTTCAGAAAAGGTGTGTTTATACTGACAGATCATGTGACACTTAGACTGCACACAGGTGGACTTCATTTCACTAATTACGTGACTTTTGAAGGTAACTGGTTGCACCAGAAATTTTTAGGGGCTTCATAGCAAAGGGATGAATACATTTGCACATGCCATTTTTTATTGTTTTTAATTCTTTTTTATATACATTTTTCTCATTTCACTTCACCAGCTTAGACTATTTTGTGCAGATCCATCATATAAAATAAGATTAAAAATCATTTAAATTACAGTGGAATGTAACAAAATAGGTAAAATGTCAAGGGGGGTGAATACTTTTGCAAGGCACTATAGCTAACCAGTAATGAAAACTTACATCCCACCACTTAAAAATTAACAAAAATATGGACAATGCAGGGTTCATGATGGTTACTGAAAAAAATGGCCTTACGTATAAAGTTTGCGCTACTGCTAATTTGTAGCTATGAGCTTTCACTGTTTGTTAGTGACATTAGCCTTGTAGTTCCAGTGCAGAAAGAGGCAAATTTTGAACATCAAACATGTCATGGCAGACATAGTACATTTGAGGGAAATAGGGAAATTGTTTGAGATTTTACCAAACTACCAATTTAAATTTACAGTGTGTGTTCCTCTGCTGTCCTGGGATGAGGACAAGAGCCTGACCATCACACTGTCAGGGTCTGTAAAAATATGCTAGCTGTAGATTTTAATACATTAGTGCATTAGTGCAGCCTGATTGAATAACAGTGGAGGGGAAAAGAGGAGAGAGAGGGAGAGGGAGAGGGAGAGAAAGAGGGAGAGGGAAAGGGAGAAAGAGTGAGTATCCTGCTGACCGCTGTTTGAACTCCCTCTGAACTGAGGATGAACCCTCAACTTGAGGATGGCCAGTCACACATCTCCCTGAGAGCCTGACTGTGGGACCATGTAATATGCACTCACACACACACTGTACACACACGCACAAACACACAAACACACGTCTTTGCACGTCTGCACAAAGACAAAAACACACACACAAAGGCAGTCATCTGCAGACATGAAGGTCTACCTTGTCTGTTTTCTCAGGAACACACACATACACAATAATACATTTTTATTCTTTGTCAAAATGTTAGGAGTCATACATATACATATATGACCCTCACACGCATATGAGCTTATTGGACATCCTATTCTAAAACCAGGGTAATTAATATGGAGTTAATATCAAGGTTTCGCACAAAATTTCTGAACGTGTCTGTGAGAATTTGTGCCCATTCAGTCAAAAGAGTTTTGTGAGGTCAGGCACTGATGTTGGATGAGAAGGCTTGGAAAACGATGTTCCAACAGTCAACCTCACTTTGGGCACAAGGACATGGTCATGGTGGAACAGAATAAGGCTTTTTTCAAACTGTTCCCACAACTTGGGAAGAATATTATTGCGTAAAATTTCTTTGAAAGCTGTAGCACAAACATGACCTTTACCAAAACTAACTAAAGGTCCCAAACCCTGAAAAACAGTCCCAGCCCATTATTCCTCCTCCACCAAACTGTTAGTACTTATGCATTTTATTAGTAAAGTGGCCCCTTATAGTCCCCCATTAACACTCCTCAGCAGTGAGCAGCCACCAATGGGGACACCATGGGAGCAGTGTGTGGGGACGGTACCTTGCTCAGGGGTACCTCAGTGGTAACACTAGCAGTCCTAGGATTCAAACCCACGACCTTCTGATCATAGGGGCAACTCCCTAAACACTAGGGCACCAGCTGCCCGAGCTAATGTTAGGTCGCCTTTGGCTTGCTCACGAGGGGCTCGGACCTGGACTTTGAAAAGCTGCTTTGTTACAACTTGGTTGGAAAAAGTGCTATATAAATGAATTGAATTGAGGTAGTGTTCTCCTAACATCCGCCAAACTCCGATAGTAAAGCATGAGTAACCATTTCAGGGAACACATTTCGAGTTATCCAGAGTGGTGGAGCATCCCATGGTGGCATGCTTTAAGGGTGCACTTTAATTTACGCCCCTCCAGTGAAGCTCCTGACACACAGTTCTTGTGCTGATGTTTCTTGGAGAGTTTGGATTTCTTTCCTGAGAACATACCCACCAGAGTCTTCAGAGAACTCTGTAACTGGGAAGGTGTGTTCACATACGTTTGGCCATATAGTGTATGTTTCATAACATATGCACCACATAGCCACAACATAACCACTGGTGAATAACATTGATGATCTTGTTCCAGTGGTACTGTCAAGAGGTTGGAGACATTAGGCAGAAGTTGATGTTTTGGAAGCAAGAAAAATGGGTAAGCGTAAAGATCTGAGCCACACAAGGTCCAAATTAGGATGACTAGATGACTGGGTCAGAGCATATCCAAAACAGCAGATGTTGTTGGGTGTTCCCGGTATGCAGTAGTCGGTACCTACTAAAAGTGGTCCAAGGGAGAACAGTGAACCAGCAACAGTGTTGTAGCCATCCAAACCTCACTGGTGTGTGTGGAGAGTGAAAGCTATCCTGTTGGTCTGATCCCACAGAAGAACACAGAAGACAGGCTGAAAATGTTCAGACTGGCTTTGATAGAAATGTGTCAGAACCCACAGTGCATCACAGATTGTTACGTATGGGGCTACATAGCTGCAGACCGGTCAGAGTATCCATGCTGACCCTGTCCACCACTGAAAGAACATGTGACCATCAGAACAAGATCTCGGAGCATTAGAAGAGGGTGGTTTTACATCATGTGGATGGCTGTGCGCGTGTGTGTGTATATATATAGCTTATCTTGGGGAAATATGGCACCAGGATGTACTTTGGGAATAAGGCAATAATGCTCTTGGCAACGTCTTGCTGTAAAAATCGATTTTGTTCTGACAGCAATTAAATGTGAGTACCAATCTGTAATATAATAATGTGTTCCATATGTATTACATATAAACACATATGAATATTAATATTATGCATAATATATTATATATGTAATAATAATACACCTCATACATATTATAGTAAATATATATGCAAATATGTATTATGTATGTAATATGTATATGTAATATAATTACATATACATATTTAATATACACATTTCAATCATGCCTTTGCTTAAAAATACATTTCTTTCCTACATAGTCAGAATATTTTGTTCTGAAAATGTACAAGACCACACATACATACCCACTAACACTCCCACACGCACACACAAACAGCACCCATAAAGCAAAGCAGAGTGCAAACGTACATGCACAAAAGCATGCATTCTCTTTCACACACATACACATGCACACACGCCCACACACACACACACACACACACACACACACACACACACACACACACACATGAGTAACACTTCACCAATCACACATATGCAGCCTTTAAACCAGCTCACTCTGGCACGCCCAGTGGGGGAGTGTAAAGTGCAGCCGAGAGGTCATGGACAGGTCATTGTCGAACATACCATCCCCAACTCCGTTTGGCATTCAGCTGCAAAATGTCAGCGGGGAGGAGAGTGGGCCGTTCTCAGATGAAAAGCTGAGGCTTCCGTGAGGCACTGGCGCTGGCCATGTGAAGTAGGGCAAATAAGAGCTCTGGGGTGAGAAAGGAGGGCAGGAATGGGATTCTTGCCCCGCAGAGCAGAGCACTGGCCTTTGACATAGCACTAGATACATACACTCACACCAACAAGACACCTCAATTACCAAATCTAAAAGTTTTCCAGCAGTTAACCCAACACTTCAATTCCTTGTTGCCATAATTTAAATTTTATTGTAATGGAAAAACTTTCATAACATCAACTAAATAAAGGGAGCGTTCTAATATTAAATTGGCATTTAGTCTAGAAGTGAGCAACACATCCTTTTGACAGAACACATGGAAATACATCCATGCTATAAGCAAGCTTACGCTCCTGTGTACCTGCATGTTATTAAGTTGACTATTAAACTTTAACTCTGCTATTAAAATTTAAACTTTCACCGTGAGTACTCTGGTTTTTGGTGTTATTCTCTAGACTGTGTGTGTGTTTGAGAATGGGGCCACCCTTGCACCACCCGGGGAGACCCATGGGGTCCTCGTCCCGTGGACCACTCAGGAGCCCAGGGAACCCATGGAATTAGGGCGCATATCTCTGACTGCCGATAAGAGGGGACGATGATACTGCGATGGCCTTTGTGCCTACTGCGCATCCCCCAAACTTTATTGAGTGGTTTGCCCTTTCCATCTGGGAAATGGTGAGACCAGGTGAGTAGGGGGAGGAACTCACTTGGTCCCCTCACCATCTTCTCCACCCTGCCGACTGTTTCCCGCCTCACAGTCCAGATCCACTTCCAGTTGGGCTATGAATGGGTCGAGGTTGCCGTCTTCATTGACTCAGGGGCGGCAGGAAACTTCATTGACCACCCTTATTCTGCTCAACCGAGGGGCCTTGAGGCGTTCCCCCAGATCAACGCAGTTGATGGTCGGCCCCTTGCTACCAGCCCCACCAAACCTCTCACATCACCCTTATCATCTCCGACTACCAAGAAACGATTCAACTCCTCATCACCCCCCTCTCATTACCTCCCATCATCCTTGGTCACCCCTGGCTCCTAAAGCATGACCCCCTCATCTCCTGGACCCAAAATCAGATCATCCAGTGGGGGCCGACTTGTCAGGAGCTCTGTCTCTGTGATCCAGCTGGGACATGCTCTAGGGTGTCAGAGGCCCCCAAAGTCAACCTGGAGGCCATACCCCAACCGTACCATGACCTAGCAGAGGTCTTCAGCAAAAGCAGTGCCATCAAACTGCCACCTCATTGCCCCTATGACCTGGTCATCAACCTTCTGTCCAGCACGGTACTACCCTGCAGCTGACTGTTTCCCCATCAGCGGGAGAGTATAAGTCTATGGAGGAATATGTCACGGATGCCCTATGCCTTGGTACCATCTGCCCCTCCATGTCTCCCGCTGCCGTGGGATTCTTTTATGTATAAAAAAAAAAAACGGACGTGGACTCCAACCCGGCATCAACTATCGGGGGCTCAATAAAATCACCATTGAGAACCGTCACTTGCTTCCAGTGACAACTACTGCCCTGGACGCTCTCTCTGGTGCATCCTTCTTCATAAAAGTTGGATTTAAGGAGCGACTACAATCTTGTTCGCATTAGAGAGGTTGATGAGTGGAAGACAGCCTTCATCACACCCACCGGTCACTATGAAACCCTAGTTATGCCCTTCGGCCTAGGCAATGATGTGCTGCAGGACATGCTAGGCCGTTGGGTCTTCATCTACCTCCACGACATTCTCATCTACTCATGCACCCTGGACGAACATAACCAGCATGTGAGGGCAGTTTTCAAGAGACTGCTCGGCCAATAACTGTACTCATATTCTACTTCCCCATGGTTCCCCCAGAGACTGCCCCATGCCTCCCCACTTCATCAACGGCGGCCCTGCTTTCACCGTGCGCCGGATCCTCGACTCACGCCGTAGGTGCTATGGAACCCACTACTTAGTGGACTGGGAAGGCTACGGTCCCGAGGAGCAGTCTTGGGTTCCGGGCCTGGTTGTCTATCCCTCATCCAGGACTACTGTCGCCGGGTATCCTCTCAGTGCTGGTCCTGGAGTCGGGGGTGTTGTCATGCATACCAGTCATGTGACCACTAAGAGGACCCGGACGTAAGTGTGTCACCCAGAATATAAATAGGTAAGCGGCATTCTTTCACCGCTCAGTCATTAAGTCCTCATGACAACTCCTGTCCAGACCTTCTCAGCTTTCACCGTGAGTTTTTTTGGTGTTATTCTCTAGATTGGGTGTGTTTGAGAACGCAGATTCCTGGTGGGAATCTCAAATCTCTTTTGAGTGTGTTCTTAGATTAACTGTGTGGTTTACCTATTCTTCCGTGTTCGCTCCATGTTTGGCTTTACCATCCACACTACACTATGCTAACAGCCAGTACCAGCCATTTCCTGACGTTATCACTGGAGCTAGCTGGTTTTCAGTGGTATTTTGGTGAGAGTGTAAGTCGTACAATGTCAGTTCAATAGGCAGCAGTGTTAGATGCATGTAGCAATGTCCATATTTTGAGTCTCGAATTACCTCATAAAGGATTTGGTGACATTTGGGGAAAAATGTATATAGGGAAAAGCATATTAGGTTTGGAACATAATGGTCTACCAAAGGGCTTGATGGTGAATTTTCAAAAACAGATTAAATTTTTCCCTTTAAAATGAAAGGCTTACACCTGGAGCTCCAAATACAGGTATGACACAATCTACAGAATGATAACATGACAACTTTTCATTTATCTGTGTGCTAATTAAAACAACTTTGTTGCTAGCTGGCATTAGTGGGCTAGTGCTAATCTCAGCCATTTACAAAACAAGATACAGTTAAAAACGGACCATGGAATATCCCTAAAAAGATGTCAAAAAACAATTCAGTCTTTATTCACTAGATAACACTTTATAAAACTACACAAAGACTTCTTGCCCCCTTAGCTAGATAAAAGGAGCCAAACTGAGTGTTATTAGCTAAGTAGCTTTACTAAGAGCTATACAAATGAACAAAACGTCATCGTGTGGGCAGCTTTTTTAAACAACAGTGTCTATTTTCACTAACAAAGTAGGAGTAGCAATCTACAATCAGTTTTTGTGGCAACAACGGTCGTAAATACAGAAAAACAGCTCCAAATAATGCGGTGCAAATAATGGTGTATTTTGCAATTCATTATTAACAATAGTGCAATAGTGTTGCCCTAACTGACGGTCAGGTTTTGTTCCTTTTTAGGAGCTCACAGTAAGTCATACTGAATCCTAAACCAGACTTTTCAAGTCTGAAAATCCTAATGAAGATCTGGATATGGTTTGAGCAGACTGAGAGTTTTGGGGTTGTGTTTACAGAAATTATTTGGGTGACTATTGCATTGCAGTGTTTAATAGTTACACTAACCTCGTAGCTTAAGTTGGACTGGAAAGTTGGACTGGAAAATGATTCCTTTTAGGCATTTTAAAAAGGGAAACAGAGCACAATGTATTATGCACAATGCACTTTCAGATATATTTATAACATTTTGCTAAATTAATATGTATTTTCTGTTTCAGGTGTATAAATGTTGCCAGTTCTACAGTCATACATCACTAACAGTTAAAGTGAAAGGGAAAATAGTACATAAGTTGTTAAGTGAGCTTCAGTCATTATACTCACATTTGGGTTAGGCAGTGCATGAACCGGGGGACTATTTTCACAGTTAATGTTTATTTCACGAATCAGATGATCGCCTTGAGTGTTTCCGTTTAACATCCACATTCACTCTGGGTGAACAACTAGGCATTTTATGTGATCTTTTATTAAAATCCCACTGGGGAAAATAGAACGAGGGGAGTTTCTGAAGGATGATTTTGAAGGAAGATTCTGCTCTTGCAGAAATAGTGCCTTTAGCACTCGTTATTCCCGTCTATTTACAGCTCATGCAAAGGCAATGGTAAAGTTTATGAATCGAGACATTAAGTCATTTCTCCTTAAAGTAACTTCCAAGGGACAAGATCTTCTCGAGGAATTCTGCTGTTCACGAAAGCCCTGCCTCTATTATGGTGGATTGATTTTGGCAGAATGTCATGAACGATGACAGCGTGCAGCTGGAGAGGACTTTGAAAAGTGCACAAAGGAGCAATGCACCCTGTTTGCTCTGGATTCTATTTGTTATCTTGGTGTAAAGTCAAGTAAAGTTCATGTGGGCTACTTTTTGTATCATTTTAAAGGACAACAGGAAAAAGCTTCAGTCTGATCTCCTCCAATGCCTCTTTTACACTTCGGTTACCACCACAGAGATGTAAAAAGCCAGAGCTTTCCTGTCCAGAGATTTCGGACAGAGTGTTCCCACGTCGTGAGCCATATCTGCCAAAACAAATAGCCTGTAAGTTATTTGGGACAGAGGGGACAACATCGGCTGCCGTTGTCCCAGCCGGGTCGTCCCACCCCCTTCCAAAGAAGCTCTCAGCGCACGAGTCAAGGGTTCACGCTGGAGGCCCGGGGTGCTAGTGTTGTTCCCATAGAGGAATTCAAGCTTTTTGGACCACTTAAGCCTGCATGGTGCTGTCGTGATCAAAGCCTCTCACTGTCCTTTCAGTCTGAAAGGGTGAATTCTACTATTGTCACCCAGGAGATGCCCCAGTTTTGGGATTTTGCATTGCTTGAAAGTAAGACCACTATTAAACCTCAGATAAACTTCTTTCATCAAAAATTTTTTATTTACACTATTAAAAAAATAAAGCCTCCAAAAAAGGTCTTTGGAGAAGAATCACGTTCGGTTCCCTCAAATCAATGGATGATTCTTTAAGCCCTTAAATTCTCAGATGCATTATATCCTGAAGCTTATTATTTGGTAATGAATACAAATTGTGTAATCATGTAAACTATTAAATATGTGCATGTGTGTGTGTGTGTGTGTGTGTGTGTGTGTGTGTGTGTGTGTATATGTAACATGTGGACAGATTGGCTGTATTACCCATCATATGTCGGTAAGCCTTTTCTATTATGAGCCTTTTCACCCTCTAGCATCGCCCCCCTCCACACACACACACACACACACACATGCCTCTGAACCCTGGTTAACCATCAGATAATGAATAAACGGATGGATGGATGATGGTAGACCTTTCATACTATTTCCAAACATTTCTATACTTCACTTAGTGAACTTTAAATGATGAACAGAAGAAAAAAAATCTGTATGATCTGACGCTGTGCAAGTGTCTATTACATTTAATTTCTTGCAGCTTTAGTGAACGGGTCAAGAACCTTTAAAAGGCCAACTTTGAAAATAACTTTTCCGGCTGTGGACAAGGAGCTTTAAATCATTATGTTCTCACCACATTCCGAAGCAGCTGCGAGCCGAGGTGTCTCGCGCAAGGCCAAAACAAGTGGAGCACCAACTGGAGCCTGAGTGGCCATGAGCCTGGAACAGGTGTGGTGGGACACAGCTGTGCAGGGAATGGCAGTGGAACAGGTGTAGGAGTCATCAAGGGTCCAGGGTCAGGTTTCATCCCAGTGGGCCAGAGACACTCACTGGTTTGGGACAGAAAGTTGATTTATAGATTTTTTCAACGACATAAATGAAAGGTAAGGTTTGTGTTTTGTTTAGAGTGAGAGGAATGTAGTGTTTGAATACAATGTGCAATACAGTACAATGTGAAAAAAAACTCTTCAGTAAAATAAGTCCACTGTTAAAGGTACACATGTCGAATGGTTCTGAACTATGCTTATAAACTTCATAAGCTTACGTATACGATGAAAGGGCAATATATATATAGTGTGGTAAGGGCAGAGCACCCTCATAGACACACGGGACTGGGCACAGGGGCTCCTCCCTTTACGCGAGCCAGGTGAGCTGAGTGCAGGGAGGAGCCAAGACTCTGTTAAACACGGGCTCTATAGGAA
>JBBJLS010000001.1:2574930-2598822 GCA_037577275.1 Bryconaethiops microstoma
CACACACACACACACACACACACACACACACACACACACACACACACACACACACACATACATACATACATACACACTTTCCCTTTCAGGTAACAAGTGCTTGGCATGACAAACATCTTTTGACAGCCTGTCCCTGTCTCACCCCTCAACTCTGCATGTTGACCACGCTCAGACACGCTAGCATCGGCCACAACACTCCCCCTCCCCCCATTTCTCTCTCTCTCTCTCCGCACGGAAAAAATCCTACTCACTCCCCTGTGGTACGGAGTTACACACGGGTTAGTTCCTCACAAGCTGGCACTAAAGCTGAAAGTAGGGCAAACAAACGACCACAGAAAAAACCTATATGGATTAGGGCTGACACAAGCTGATGACACTGACTGGAAATGCTTACAAAAAAAGCCACAGATGGCTTGGACGCTCTCTATTCAACACACACCTTTTTTTATGAGCCACTGAAGAGCGGTCTCTCTTTCTCTCTCTCTCTCTCCCTCTCTCACACACACACATATACACAGAGGTCAAGTCATAATAAGGACTCTGGGTGGCCATAAATGTAATAAACACATGGTTGCACACAGGCAAGCACGTAAATATAGAAGTGCGCACATGCATTTGTTTTTATACCACGGCCCTTATGTGTTATACATCCATAACAAGGATTTTCTAAACCAAATCCCAAAAAAACAGTACAGCAAAAAAATATGATATAGTTGATCAAAACATGTCTTCTTTTGTTTATCTCTGGAGTGAAAAGCCTGACAATGTTGACAAACACAAGAAGTCAATAGTCACTCAAATTGTTTCTGTAGATACAACCCCAAAACGTTCTGCAGAGACCACATCCAGCTCTTCATTAAGACTTGTCAATGTGGTTTAGGACATAGTATGACTTAAAAATGTCATAAAAATGAACAAAACTTCACTGTTTAGCTGAATGCTATGGGCAGCTGCTGATAGCCTCAGGAGTTGCAGTGCTGAACTAGAATCAGTTTTTATAACCACATCAACAAGTCAGGCTAACCTTAATGATGACCTGGACGTGGTTTCAGTGAGTTGAGAGAAGTTTAAGTGATGGTTTTTAAATGGAAACAATTGGGTGACTACTGAGTTCTAGGGTTGCTTGGTAACAAATAGCCTTGTATCTCCAATACTGAGCTGAAAAAGAAACATTTGAACTCCTGAAATGTGTCTTTACTGACTGACTACATACTGGGGTAAGTGGAAAATTGTGTATATTAGACTTTCACCACACTATTTCTTTAAATGCTTTTGACACCCCCCCCACCACACACTCACACACTCACTTAAAAATTAAAAGAGGCTGCTTTTGTTAAAAGCACTTGACAAAGTTAGGGCCTGTTGTTCCTGACAAGGTTTTCCCTTTTGTTCTGAAAATAACGAAAAAAGAAACACTGAAACACTAATGCACTTACAAAACACGACAAAAAATGCTTTTTCAATGTGAAGGTCATGCGATGGCTCAGATGTAGCCTCAGATTCTAAACTACCTCTATTGTTTGATATCAAACACATAATGTGTAACACTCATGTCTAATTCAACAAAGACATCCAGATAGAAAGAAATATCTTTCAATTCTCGGCACCCTGGAGGTTACATCTAATCATGTTCTAGTTTGCCTGGTTCCTCAAATTGTCTTCCCCACCTTAAAGATCCCACTCCTCCAAGCGTTCCCGAAACAGCATTTTTTTTGCCTCTACTTTGAAGCAGTTCCCCTGTTTGGCAGCATGCCTGTTGATTTGCATATGACATTTGTGCATGCATGTGACTAATTTGTTTCATTAGCTGCTGTGGATCGCCTCCTCACCTCTGGCCCTGAGCGAGACACGGAAAGCAGCAGAGGAAGGGAAAGGGAGGGAAAGAGGGAGAAAAAAGGACTAAGAGGGAGAAGAAGTCAAGGTCGAGTAGTTGCGTTATGATTTATCAAAACATACACACACACACACACACACACACACACACACACACACACACACACACACACACACTCCTTGTAAGCACATACAAACTCCTATAAACCACCTGTTCAAGAGACTACATGTTTTGGATCTTTCCCCTTTGAGACAAATTAGAATTATGGACAGTTTTTCATTCTAAAATATGAATCTGAACCCCCCAATACAGACGTATGGCTTTGCATGGCATTAAAATGTTAAAAAGAAAGGAAAACAGTAACAGAAATATTCTGCAGATCTGCTGCTGTGTGTTATCATACCATCTGCATAAGAATATCTTTGGTGAACCACTAATAACAATCATTGTTGTATGCTCTTATAATAGGTTTTAATAGTCTGTGTGATGATATCATGGCAACCTGACTCTGAAATTGTAGCGCAGAAATTCACCCAAGCTGCTTGCGGCTGTGAATTTTTTAAAGGCTCTATTCTGCAAGAATTTGAACAAGGATGGCTTGAGGAGGCCCTGAAATATACTGATTCCATTTATGTATTTTTAACAGTTTGTAACCCATTGGATGGAGTGATTACATGGGAATATAATTGGTGTAGTTTAAGTACTACTCAGACAGGATTAGTTTTCCGTGGGGACGTGGGGTAATGTAATTTTACCAGAGGGCATCTGTAATGTTGATAACTGATCTACACGGCATAAGAAATCTCAGCATAAGTGACAGAGAAAGAAGCAGCTACTCAATGTACACACTTCACTCACTCCCCAGAAGAGGGAAGGGCATGTCAAAGTGTTTAATCTGTTCACCCTAACCTTCCACCTGCCTGTTTTAAGAGAATGCAGAGTGCTATTAGCTTGAGAACAGTCAAGACTTGACATCTTTACACTTTTTTATCAGTTCAGTTCATTTGACATGTTTTAATGTTTAGAGTTGTCCACCTGAGGTATGACAATCCATTTTATTTCTTTAGTGCCTCGATACTTCAGAATAATTCTTCTTAAAATAGACAGAATTTTACTTACATTTCCATTAATATGGCATTCTTTTGCCATTTGGTGGTTTAGTATCCTTCTTGATGCACAGTCTGTTTTGGGTGGGAAACCACTGAGAAACGGTGGAAAAACCACATTACCGTTATGGCTTCACGTAAAACCAGTGCTGTCCAAATAGTGCTTTACATTGAAATTTGAACCACGTAACAGAACCTGTTTAATTTACCTACCTTTAACCTGTTTATTAAACTTGTTCCAACAGAAATGAAGCGGAGACATAGACTCAAACAGAATTTGAACAGACAGCCTTCACTGAGTGTGTGTAATAGAATCTTCAATGGTCAGGTATTGGAATGAGGGAGAATAACCTACCTTTTTGACCCCAGTCTGTTCTAAATGTGCACAAAATACAAGCTAAGGACAGGCTGGCTGTGTTTTGCACTGAGGGGACTGCCAAACCATATTCTGGTTAGGGGTCGCTAAAGGCGAGGACTGACCATAGGCAAACAATAAGCTATTTCGAATGTAGAAGAGGACTGGAAGCTTCACTCCCACAGAGAACAAGTGATTATCCAAGGCCAATTTAGCAAAATTCCCCACACTTTGAACAAGGCTGTACAATGAGACTTGAGTGTGAACTTTAAGCAGTAAAGTTATACTATGTATAAAAAAAAGCAAAACCATAATCACAGCTGGCAAAAAAATATATATACAATTCTGTAAGGATTTATTTCCACTGGGATATCGCACACATGGTCATGCTGTATTCAAACACGGCTTGGCAGGTAATGAGCTTGGCTACCCAAGGGAGCGAAGGCCGTGCCCTTGACCCTGCCCTTAACCCTCTGGCGCAGCCAACAGCAGTCATTACAGCCAGCCTGACCCCACGGCTTCTGGAAGCAGAGAGCTCTGAGAAGACTTTGTCATGTAGCCTAACTCTCTCCTCTCTTTTCTTCGAGGGGAACTGCTGCACATCTGCCGGACTGATCTCCGTGGGAAATTGCCCTTGACTGATCCCGGCTCCACTCGGGCCCTTCCACAAACTGGGGCAACCGCTGCCTAAAGCTCCGGCGGTGATTGTCGCTCCTGATCCTGATGTTTATGGACTACGGACTCTCAGTTTCTCTTCCAACAATATTTACCTCTCTGGACACTTAGAGGGCCCGTCTGTCTATAATCTTGTTCATTGAGGCTCTCTCTTGTTATTCATCCCCATAAAGATTGTTGTTCCTTTCTCTCTGGGTCGACCTGAAGAGGACGGGTTCCCCTTTTGAGTCTTGGTTCCTCCTGAGGTTTCTTCCTCCAGCTGAGGGAGTTTTTTCTTGCCTCTGTCGCCTTTGGCTTACTCACTAGGGACTCAGACCTGGACTCTGTAAAGCTGCTTTGTGACAACCTGGTTGTAAAAAGCGCTATAAAAACAAAATTGAATTGAATTGAATTGAAAGTTCCACAGATAAATGTTTAAAATATATAACTATACAACATGAATTTAAAAGTACAACCATTATATGCTATCAATACAGATTTCAGAACGAGGGGGACATCTTATCATAGTGGTTCTGATCAGACTTTCAAATGCTGGACTGGGCAAATACTGCAAAACATGGGGCCTCCAAAAAAAAAGTTTAAAATTATACTTTTTTTCCACACTGATGATTTGTTTCCACCAAAAATATGTGTTTCTCTTAAATTATTACTGATCAACAACTGCCCTTTGGATGTTATTATAACTGTATTAGTGTGTTCCAGTCAACATGTTTCCTCCTTTGTTTATAGATACAGAAAAATGCATTTAAACGAGTGTCTGTGGCAATCACCTTTAAACTACAAATGTTACAGACAGAGATCAGTTAGGATTTACACTGTATGGTGTTTTCAAAGAAAACAGAATCAGGATCAGACTTAACTAACCTTTGGCCTGTAGGTCATCAGGAATGATTTGAGTATCTGGAAATTTCTGTTTGCAGAATCTCATCTCTGCCACAATTACCTTTGCCTCAGCGCACCCCAGAACTCAATAGAGTACGGCTGTGATCTAATGCAGCTGATCCATCAGAGCTGGGTTTAGGGCGCTGGCGTGAAAAAATCAATGCTGCTCATTGTAACCCTACTATAAAATAAAGTATGATGGCAAAATGTAACGGTATAATATATGTTACAAATGAAACTATGGGCAGTATACTGCTTCGCTTAAGTGATCACAATTTTCTCATAGTGTTTTTCACTGATTCATCTCTCCCTTCATGCAGAACTGACACCCCTCCAGGCCATGCAACCATGACTTAGTGGGTCAAATGGTGCCATAGGACATAACAGCCGGAGAGAGAGAGAGAGAGAGAGAGAGAGAGAGAGAGAGAGAGAGAGAGAGAGAGAGACAGAGAAAGAGAGAGGGAGAGAAAGAGAGAGAGAGAGCATTGGTGCTACACACAGTAGAATGTACACAAAGTGGAAACAGACATGTCTAAAAATACACCGTCTGAAATATTTAACTTACTGGCCCAGAAACTTCCACGGTGTAAACTGCATCAGTGCTCCAGCAGAGGACATGACACTAGAGGGCCATGATCTGATGATGGAGGTTGTTCACTCAATAGAATCAGATGAAACACAAATGAACCTGTTGGTCATATGACTTTTGTCCAACATAGATGCAAGTGGCCTTAACAAACACATGCTTTAAGCTTACATGGCTATATATATATACAACTACATTGAAGAGAAAACAAAACTGTATTATGTGGTCGGTACCATTCTTAGATTCGTTCAGGCATTAGTACCATTTTCAAATTCTTTCATTCTACTGACAGAAATTTGTCTATGATCCAAATATGAAAGCTGATATCAGGCCATAGTGAGTCAAATAAATATGGACAGCGAATGGAAATACTGAGTTTGATTTCACTTGTCCTGGACCTTGCACACTCCAATATTTACCATTGGAGAGTTCCAGTGGGTGGTGAGGATGCAGCACAAGCTCATCAATATTGATGCTGAGGGGCTTAACAAGGCTTTGGAGGAACTTTCTCCCACGTTAATATTGATGTTGTTGCCACATATTGGAGGTCTCCTCTTTAAGGATTTATAACAGGGAAAGCAGGGGTGTTTTTATTCAAATGCAGAGGAATGCTTCAAATTCATGGTAAGGGAATTTCTTTCTGCCAGTCTCTCTTTGTCATTTCTCCATTGTATTGAGGCTTGGAATTCTTGTGAGGAAAGCTGAATGGAGGAAAGCCATTCTGGTCTTTAATATTTAGCTGGGACTGTCATGAGAAAGTCTCAAGTGTCCTGGAATGTGGTCAGGCTGCTGTTGAGAGAAAAAGAGCTGGGAGGCTTTTCCACGAACAACCGAGTTGGTCTACAGCAGCTCCAGAAGCTTTTTACATATGCCACTGAGATGATGGATACTGGCCATTACCTAAGAGCCTCAAACAGCTTCTCCCAACCACATATAGCACTAAAAGGAACATACTTTCATGTGGTCCAGATTGGTTGGTTTTCAGCAGCACCAATACAAATTGATCTTTTCCTTTTAATTTTGCCTGGACCATGCCTATATAGGCGATCTACATTTACATCATATTTACAGCACTTGCCAGATGTCCCTATTCAGAACTAGGCAGTTGACTCGGGTGGCTCTTTAAGAAGGGCACCAGCCCTTCAAAATATGATTGGTCCCCCCAGGGGGCCTGGATGCCATTGCGTCAAAGTACTGTAGATCTGACAACACCCAATTCTGTTCGCTTGCTCTAAATTTGACAAAGCCCAAAGCCAGTGGATCAGAGCACTGCCAAAAGCTGCTGGATTTGCATTGTGGAATCATAGTGCCATGTTTTTCAAACCAGAGTGCCCTAAGTCCATCACTGTTGACATAATTGTACATAATCCTTGGCTTCACTTGTTCTATGAGAAGGATTGTCCTCCCACTTCCCCTATGCTAACCAATGCGGCCATCTCCTACCTGACATAACAAAGTTGGCATGGTTCAATGCCGAAAAAGATGTGGTGGCACAATCAACGGGACACTGTGACTTTGAATCCCAGCGATACCACAGGCTATCCGTAACTGGGAGCCCAAGACAGCATAACTGGCCTTCCTTTCAATGGGTAGGTAGGATGGCCCTCCCTCTCTCCCTTCACTTACTGCAACGTTAGTTAGGGTGGGTGTCTGTTAGTTGACGTAACAGAATTAGTTCAAAAAGACGCAGTGTTTTACTTAATATGTCTTGAATAAAACACATGCTATCCTTCACGCTCCCAGCTTGGTGTAGTGTGGAATTTGACACAACTGCATTGAAGAGAAATTGTATCTCCACAATGGGAACTTTGTATGCCCAGCCCTAATGTTTGCAAATGTAGAGATTTTTCTCCAAGTTATTTGGCCCATTTCAATCTGTCCACAATGTGAGTGTGCATTTTCAAATGGTGCAAACATGATAAATACCATTTCAAGATTGTGTTATAACAGCAAAACAATATTGATGTATGGAAACCTATTCTTCTCACACCTCCAGACACTTTCAAGGAACATGTCCTCCCTGTGTCTTTCTCTGACTATCTATCTGAAGATTAAACAACAGAGCACTCATCAGAGGAAAACTCTGACCCCCATACTGCCCCCCTAGTTGTCCCAGCTGCCTTTTTGACAGTCAGCCAGAAAAGCAGGACCTCTTATGGACAAACAGTGACCTCAATTCAATTTGCCTATTGATCTGGACACCGCCGGATGGTCAATCCCCTACAGACAGGGGCAACTTGCCCTTGTGGCTACCGTTCATGTTTAAAAGTGATAGCTGCAGGGCATCTTCATTCATCCACTTAGCATGCGAGACAGATTTCTATTGGAGCCATCTCAGAATCGTTTAGGTCCACCCACATCTCTGGCTAAATTGAAACCGTGTCATAACAGATCAAGGAGTCGGGGTTAAATGTGAGTGACTGCACCCCCCTCGATGGCAGACGCAGGCCTGTTTGGGTGGAATGGTGGGGCCGGGGACAATTAATGTCAACATTGAATGCTTTATTGCCAGAGACACTGGACGAGGTATTCTGGCCACTAGCTGGCACTTGGTGTGGTCTACTTTAACTGTTTGAGAACACTTAAATGACTTTGTATATTAACCCTCCTTGATCCCCCATGTTACATTTCATGAGTAGCAGAAGAGAAACTTTGTTACAACACCGAATTTCAATTTTTTTCTCATCATTGATTTATTATAGGCTCGTTTACGACATTCGAGCCAGTTTATGTATCAAAAGAGTCATAATTCATTTTGGGATTACCATTTTCCAACTCTCTTATACATTAGAATTAAACAGGCTGGGTTTGTTTTCATCCTTAAGACTAAAGCATGTAAATGAGCTCTGTTCTGACTGGCTGTGTTGTATTGTGTGCCATTCAGAAAGCAGTCAAAACTTAAACATTCCTTATAAATTCAGCATGAATGGTCGTGGCTAACCCACTGAAGGTTAGAGTCATGCATATACAAACAGTGAATTAAAAATAGCCATTTTTTTTGTTAACAGTGTTTAGGTTAATTTAAAAAGAAGGAAATCCGGGTTGTCCAGGACTCTTTAGGCTGAATGAAAAATATTCTTATTATATATTCTTTTGTGTTATCACAATAAACATCTAAATAGTGCAAACTATTCTAGGAATAATAAAAATGTTTTTAAGTGTTACATAACTGTTATTAATTAGGTAATTCACATTACAGGCAAATATGCAATGTAAATTTGATACATGGCAAAACTAACAGTAGATGTCTAAGGGTTACACTGATGGCAAAGGAGGAAAGAGAAGATCTTTTATACGTATTTCAATGAAATGCTTGGATATCGGGTTACACACGCACACACCCTGATATACAGTACACCACACACGTGTTTTATATTCACGAGGATAAACTATATTCTGGGCCCGCGATGGCTAGGTCATTGTGTCAGGCTGCGACTGACAGCTCTGAAATGAAGACATAAGTCATCCACATATGAGCTGCTCTATTGCCCCAGGCTGGGAGGGGCCAGAAGACCCAAGGCCACCCTGAGTGATTGGGGGGGTTTGACTGTATAACAAATATCTCTCTGTACCAACAATGGGTATGTTTACATGAAGCTTGTTAATCCTTCAGTGTTCTGATAGGTCGAATATAATCACAATCTTTGTATAGAGTGTGATGGCGTAATCTGATTGGGCTTAATCTGATTAGACTCCAATTTCCAAATTATCCAATGGAAAGGGGTTACACAGACTAGTTGATGAGTTACCTATCCACTGGCCAGAGCTATGGCTCGTCCACTAGTCAAGATCAATTCCTACAACACGGGGGCAGAAGAAACAGGCACGTTTCTTGGTTAAACACAAACCCAAAGTACGTCACTGGTGTGGAAATGCGACACGGGATGAAGCCAATTCCACTGCAAGCTGTGTAAGACTACACTGAAACAGAGTCTCCTAAAGCAAGCAGTGTAGATTTTAGAGATTAATGAATAGGGAGCCCAAGATGTTTTGTTGATGGGATGAAAGGGTGGTGTTTTTTTTTTTAATAGGGTGAAAAAGACAGAATTTTTTGTTGACGGGAGCATGGTGTCATCAACAATTTTTTTTTCAATGGGGTCGGGGAATAACAATTTGTTTTGCACACAGTTAGGTGGTGTTATGTTAATGAAAATATCTGTGTAATGAATAGGGACCCTTGCTCTAGAGCCTGGTTGCACTCACCAATGCTCAAAGAATGAGACCAAACTTCATTACATTACGATCAAAGAATGAGGGAAAACAAGAATTCTGTATAACCTGTATAACCTACACATGATCATGTATGAACAAATCTTTGCATTGAAAATAAAACATGTTTTATTGCTCCAAAATGCTTTGTGCAGTCAAACAACAAACAATTTTGTGAACAACAGCTTTTATTCCATGAATTCATTCTTTTCAAACCTAAAATACAGAAAAAAAACTCTTATAGAAATATTCTGTGAACTAATACATCAGGTCCTGCTTTCCAAGGCCCCTATGGCTTGTAGATCCAAATGTCGCCTTCGAAAAGCTGTAGTGCCATGTTAAAAACCGTGACGACTGGATTTCGAAATGCTAGAAGGATAACAAAATACTTGTAATGTATCTATTGCTACATACAGCAAAGGCGCCTTGGCCTCAGAGCCGACTCTACATTTCGCTGAGGTTCTCGTATGCGTTTCAGTGTTTTTCTCGATCGAACGAACAACAGATTGGAAATTTACAGTAAGCACTACTGACAGACCTTACGTGGCAACTACAGTGTGTCTATCTAGCCGTGCTGAATTTTTGGTGCTAGCTGAAAAGAGCATGGGGACAGGCGGTGGGGGTTGGGGGGCGTTGCCTGGCCAGTTTTGAAGATCAAGTGCCTCTTTCACGTCTTCAAACTTCTTCAGAGATTTAAAAACACAAGTGTCAAATGTCGAGACAAACCAAAGTGGACTTTTGTGGCCAATACAGGCAAAAGGTTCCACGCAGTTCGTAAGCCTTCCGCATCGGCAACTGCGTCAGCATTGTCGTGGGGGTTTCACTGTAAACCTCTGCCGAAACCTCTCTCAAATTCAGCTGCTGCAGTTGTGCTGTTTGCACCTCTTTTTTCCTCTCAACACCCACATGGACACAGTCTTCAGTTTCTTTAAAACAGCCCGCAGTCTTCAAGCCCCCACCCCAGTACAGACAATAGCTTTTTCTCAAAATGTCAAAGAAAAAAAAGCAACACATTTTGGCATCCGCTTTTAATGGCTTCTGGTTTGTTCGAAAATCAGGAATGGACTCAGCCTTTATGAGTCAGTGAGTGCTGTCGTCGAGTCCTCCAGTCACTGAGATCGTAAACATCGCAGTCGCTTCCGCAAGGTGGTGACGGCTCTGAAAGGCCAGCCTGAGTACAGCGAGTTCCATTCCTGACGGTGGAACGGACGGCTGGAACGTCTGAAAAGCAAGTGGTGCTAACTGGGTGCTGGAGGGGGCGTGGCCAATGAACAACAAAAGTCTAACTGTTGGCCGTGACCCCCCGGAGGAGGTGGGATCAGGGTGCGTTCTCATTGTAGTGGAGGGAGATGGGACGGTCCCTCTGCACGGGCATGTAGGGCCAGTTGTAGCTGGAGCCAGACAGCAGCATGTCCCTCAGGAGGGTCTCAATGGGTGTCTTGCCCACCAGACGGACGAAGAAGAGCTGCTCGATGACGGGCGAGGAGACGATGCGCAGCGAGGGCAGCCGCAGTAACAGTCGGCCGAAGCGGTTGGGCTGGTTGGGATACTGGTTTCGTACGTACTCCTCCAGGGCACACTGAGACTTCTCCTGGATGCTCTCCACGTGGGCCACGTCTGACAGACCCATGGCGTCTAGGAGAGGAAGAGAGATGGGTGTTAGCTTGCGGTTATTTTAAAGGACATGCAAAGACGGCTAAGGCTGAAAGAAAGATATAAGATGAAAGCAATGCATTAATCTGCACATTTACACCCCAGCTAAAAATATTGGGTTGAAAACCTGGACATTCCCTTATTTTAATTTAGTGGTCCTTGGAGGTGGGCAGTATGACAAGTTTTATCAAATTAAGTCACAATATGCATTTCGTAGAGAAAGAAAACTGCATGTTTCATTATAGAGTTAATAATTAGAATTTACTGCATAGCTCTATCTCATTCACTCATTTTCTGCAACCGCGTAATCCTCACTAGGGTCGTGGGTACCAGGAGCCTATCCCGGGGCCAGTGGGCACAAGGCAGGGACTCACCCTGGGCGGGGTGCCAGCCGATAGCAGGGCGCACACACTGTTCGCTCACACTCTCACACCTAGGGTCAAATTAGAATCCCCAATTCACCTGATGCGCATGTCTTTGGAGTGTGGGAGAAACCAGGGACCCACACAAGGCCAGGACCCAGATTCTAGTGCATAGTTTAGTATTTTAAAATGTAGCATCAATGTTTTTTCCCTCCGCTTCAATTTATCCGACTTTAAATGAACAGGTTTTTGTGATGCACATTTTAAAAAATGTATTACAGTATCTTAATAATGCTAATGCTGATACCCTTAAAGCCCACCCTGAGAGCTGCTCATAAAATGCTGTCCATTGAATCTGAACAGACCAGCTAGATTTTAGCTTTGCAGTTCTAAAACAAATGTTAATTTAAGCATTAGTCTTCTTTTAGACAACAGCCATTAGGTTTTACCATTTATTTCTTAAGACAAATTTGTCTATGCCACAGAAAAGAGAGGTCAAAACATACAGCCTTTTCTACTTTAGTGTGAAAAATTGTCGAAAGATTGCAACCCGTGACCTTCTTCCTCATTGCCCAGGCACAAGGGTGGTCATGCTGAGTTTTGGTTCGAGGGAACAAAAGATTAATTGCTTCATCTTTCTGTGGGGATAAGAAGTCCCCCATCTCACTACAGAGACCAACACAACTGCCGTGTCTGTCTCTGTCACATTAGCGCAGATGAAGACGTCATTTGTGGTGGCTACATACACTCCAGTCCACTGGCCTCCAGAGTTTCAGCTATTCCATTCAGCTAAACACCAACTCAGGAAGGGCTTGATCCGACTCAGTGTATGATTGCGCAAGGAAAACCAGAAACTATTAAAGGTAGCTAGTCCTTGAGATGGGAACCCTTGGCTCAGACATAGCATTGGGCTTGGGAATAATGGCAATGCTGGCAAGCTGCGTGCTTCTATTCAGCTTGTCCTGTTACAGACAGCAAGCATTACTTCTTTCTTTGTGTCTCACAGTAAGAGCACGCGTGTGGTAGCCCCCAGGGCTAAGCGTCTAGGGACCCAAGCGAGTCACTGACATTGGATGCCCGTCAGACTATTGAGGCGAGCGAAAGGGTCGGGATGTGGAGGCTGGTCTTGGCAGGCGGTGTTGGGGGCATTTGGGAGTCTGGCCGGGATTTGCGGGGCGGATCACGCCCTGGGCTACAGGGGTTATGTAGGTCAGGGTAGGGGATGGGGCGAATCCCTCTTGCTGTAACTCAGCATGCATAATTCAGGCATGTTGGTGGAAGTAAAGGGGGTGGGGGTGGGGGGGGTGGGGGGGGGGGCAGGGTCTGCCTGGCCGGTTTCAATAATAGATGGAAGCACGAAGAAAAGAGGGACGGAAAAAATGAACAGCCATTTGGAAGACTGCGGGTCTGTGGGAGCCAGGAGTTAGATGGAGAGAAAGGGAGGGATTACTGGAAAGAAAATAGAAAGAGGTGTGAGGGACACCTTGAAGCTGCTAGCCAAGCAACATTAACTGAAGTCCTGCGATTGAAAAACGTATTGCTGGACCTGACACAGGGATTGCAACCGACTCCATGTGTTCTCCAACCAGTGAAAAATAAACCGTATGATGACGTCTCAAGCCTGATGAATTACATTCGTTTCAATGGGATTTGCCCTGATGAGCGGTTTCACATCACATATTTCCATTGTATAAATGTCACACGGCCATGTTAGCTCCTTGGCTTACTGCTGCAGTTTGCAAGCCCCACATCTGTGTAACACTGTACTCTTTCAAGTATGTAATCCAGCACATTATAGCCTGTACAGTACTTTAATTCATTAGGACTGGATTTTTGCAACCAATGAATAATTATATAAACTGACCTGACAGTTCACTCAAATCAGTGGACTATAAAAATAAGAATAGCACAGTTTGTACAAACATAGGGAATTCCGGCTCCGAGCTGCTAATTGGTGCGGTATAAGCTTCCATTACTTCTTAGCCACATTAGCTTAATGTGTCCAGAACAAAAAATAAACTTACAAAAAAGGAATTTGGCTTACGAACTACATCTGCTGACCAGTTAAAAACCGGCAAGTAGTGTATGTGTGATGGTTCTTACCTGAGGTGAAGAGCACGATGGACTTGAGGCAGGAATACTCAGCCGTGTCCACCTGTAGGGCCTTCAGCTTCTCCACCTGCTCCTGGAAGATGCGGATATGGTCCATGAAGGCCACCACGCGCTCGGCGGACATTGGTGAGGCGTGCAGGCCGGCGGCGGCCAGAAGGGGTGCTACGTGCAGCGGCATGGAGCACTGTGCAGCGTTCAGCACAAACAGCTCGCTCCACGACATGCGCAAAAGGGCCACCTAAGAACAGAACACATAATGATGAGCAGGATTTTACATGGTCATGCCATTATATGGTATGATTGTTTAGTGTTCACTCCAATGCAGCAAATACAGTTCCCATTTGTCTTTTGCTGACAGCGCATGATTTATAACATGATAGCAGAGCTGTCCTGCTGGCTCTACCTGATCCATGAGCTGCAAGTCAGGAAAGAAGGGGATATTCTTGGCCCATTCCACGGCACTGAAGAGCAGACGGGCAGCCAGCTCGCAAATGTTCTCAATGCCCATGAGGTTGTTGGACTGCATGCACTGGGCGCCGTAACGGGATGTGGGGTACGGCTCAGCCCGAAGCAGCAGGGAGATGAAGCCAGAGAGGTACGGCTGACCATTGTATGGGTCATTGCCATTCGTCAGGTATTGGCCGGGACTGGACTGAGAGCTGGACATGCGGCCTCGCTGGACAGCTGAAGGGCAAAGAGAAAGTTGGAGTGAGATCAGTGCTTCCTCAGAACAAGAATCATGCTCTAAACCTGGGGTGTCCAACTCTGGTCCTGGAGGGTCGTGGTCCAGCAAATTTTGGGTGATTTCCCTGCTCAGAAACACCTGGTTCACCTCGCCAGTTAATTGTCAGGTTTATCGAATGTGTTTGAGGAGGAGAACCATCAAACTGTGCTGGACACCGGCCCTACAGGACCGGAGCTGGACACCCCTGCAAAACCAATTTCCTTAAAAGGACTAACGTGGCTTATAACATTATTTTGTTTATTTAAAAAGCCCACATTGACTTCTATTATAATAATCAATATTAAACAGGAGTCTTGTTGTCCTCATTATTTTGTGATTGGTGTAGAATACTACTGCTCTCCAAGCAGGAGACTGGGGTTCGATTTCCCTGCCCATCACGTTTCCTTGGGAAAGACCTATGACATGAATAGCAGAATCCCTCTGTCTTCAAAAACCTCCTGAAGACTCACCTGTTTAGAGAGCATCTCGTCTCCTGATGCACTGTCTATCTTCTTTCACTACTCCCCACGTAAACATTTTAGCATTTAGTACTCTCCTCTGGTTCTCACACTGTCCTGGAACTTGAGCGTTTCCTCAAATTGTAAGTCATTGTACTCTGGATAACTTTAATGAGGTATGAAGTTCTTCAAAAATATTATTATTTCTTCCGTTTTTCAAGTTAATATTGTATTGTAAAGAACTTTATTTATCCCGAGGGAAATTCTTTTGTTTATGACAAAAGACTTTCCCTCGGGATAAATAAAGTTCTTTCTTAGCTTATCTTATCTTGTATGCTGAAAAAGAGATGACCATTTGTCAAATGTAAAACAATCATACTTTCTGATTGACTGTTGTACGATTCAGTGTTACCATTGGTAACGTGTCTTAGTGGTGGCCCACCACACCAAAATATTTGCCACCAAGGGAATAACCCCCTCCCTCCACTGACCCCTTTTTGCCCCGTCAACAAAATGAAAGCACCCACAACGGTCGACAAAACGAACCCACTGACAAAATGAAAACGCATACAATGGTCAACAAACACCCCCACTGAAAAAATGAAAGCACCTGGTAGACAAAACAAACCTCAATCGACAAAACGAACCCGCTGTTGGCAAATCTTGAACCAGCGGAAATGCTGCAGTTACTGTTTGACTATCACAACTGAGTAACACGTCCGAAACTCAGCACAGCCTGCCAAAAAGACAAATTTGTTGTTTTGGCAGAATAAAAAAGTGGACTGACCCCTTGCTGAGTGTGTGCAGTATCTGCTTAACCCATCCGAGAGAAGGACCCTCCTTTGTCTCCCCATTAATGAGTAATGAGCGAATGAAGCCTGCCTACAGCGGAATGGTTTATCACACCTTCCCTTGACAAATGGCTCAAAGAGCCAAACAGAGACCATTTCTGCTGCAAAGCCACTCAAATGCCATTTGGAAAACACCTGTTCATCCGTCCTGGTATCCAACTAATGACTTCATCTACTGTTACATGAAGGCAAGGCAAGGGGGAGAGAGAGAGCAAGGGAGAGACGTCTGAGATGGAAAATGTTTTAAACCCCAGCGTCTAATGCTCTTACAATAGAACAGCCATGCCACTCAAAGACTGTGCGACATGGCAGGGGTCAGGAGTGTCTTTTTAATAAAATTACTATTCTTAGTCATTGTGAACGGCTCTCGAAACGGTGGCAAAAACAGAAACTGATACTGAAATTGTAATACTGGCTTTTCCAGAATTGTATAGTAAATGCATAGTAAATTCTCATCCCCTCATCACCTGCTGCTATCTCATTTTATTGCATTCATCATATTTTTATGGCACAAACACTAAGCCATTTTTCATAACCACTTGCACTACTAATCTGTTATTATATTATATCTGTTACTGTGATGGTTATAGTTATTTTGTTATTCTGTTTGCACTATTACTACAGTTATTGCCGTTTTTAAACTCTTTATTGTCTTATCTTTGTTCCTCTTGTTGCACTGACAAAAGTTCATGACAAAAGTTCTTTCTTATCTTATCTTCTCTAAATGGCTGAAGAAGGTGAAGAACCTAAAAATCTGAAATATCTATTGATGCTAATATTCTTCTTTAAAAAAAAAAAATTCTGAGCGTGCAGAACACTTTAATCATCAGAACTGGACTGGATTGTGAAAAGTGAACGCCCTGAAAGGGAACCCAGAGGATGACACTGACGTCTGATTACCAAAAAAGAATATAAATATAATATAAATATATAAATTAGTTTTTTTGATTTTGATATTTTGTTTCTGAAACAATTCCATTTTTGTTGAAAGTTGGATATAATTGATTAATTCAAACGTTTTTATAGTTTATAGCTTGTTTTTCATTCATGGTAAAAGAAGCATTTTCCCTTGGTGATGGGTTGTAAAAAAAAAAAAAAGAGAAGATGTTTAATCTTAAGAATAATGTGACACAATGGATTGTACTTAAAATGAGCAAGGACATCATTTTTATTTCAGGTAGATTTTAAATAACCATCGCAGAGTGTAAAGGGTTTTTTTTTTGGCCAGTTTAACATTTTTTCTGAGCCTTTATTATATGTCATGGAAAGAGGAATGGCACTTTTTAAATTTGGTGGTACCCCCTTACACCCTCTCCCTCAATCTGAGTCCTGAGTGTATTTCACACAATCCTAGATAGAGCAATATTTAATTTCTATTGTGTTGATGGATTCTCAAACATAAAGACAAAAATGAGCAAATAAAACTTATTTAACGTATGTGCTGTGCTTGAACGAGGCTCAGAACCCTTTGTGCACCTGGACAGCAAAGCCATAGAACATCGGCCTTGAAATGGACAGAAGATGGGAGTGGTGAGTGAAGGTCAAGTGCTGGAAAGATGAATAAAAGGGACTGAAAATGATAGTGTACAGTGTTTTACTCTGCAATACAAAAAAAATCTGTCCAGGTGCCAGAGTCTGCTGTGGGTGGTTGGTTACAGCAAGGGACGAAGTGTCCGAGCATGACCGCTCTGACCTCAGGGCGACAAGAATTGAATATCATTTGTCTGCTCTGGTACAGAAGTAGTTATTATTTATATAAAAATACACTGAAAGTGGAAATATATAAGAAGACATGGCAATAATTACATTTCAAAATTGCCTGAGAATGGCTAAAAAGGAAGGGCAAACATTATGAAACGTTATTATAATCAATTACGTCACCTTCACACTGAACCACGCATGCATTTTTTATACCTCTACCGCTGGTTAGACAAAGTGTCAGGAACCCTGAAAACCCAAGCCAAGTCCTTCCCAGAGAAGGTCGCTCTAAAATAAGGGCAAAATAATGAATTTGGAGTGTTTCTACAGAAGAACAGTGAATGTTCCTTCAAAAAAAAATCTAAATGTGCAAGTGTAAGGAAGTTTAATGTTTAAAGAAACAATTAAGCCAAGAACTGCTTCAGGAACCTAAACGAGAAGCGTTTTTCAGGCTAACCTCAGGAACACGCTGCGCTAGCAGAGCATGCTCTGGGCAGCGTGTCCTGACCTTACCCCACTGTTCCACTCTGTCAGAAACACACGCCAAAGCACAGGGGTTTTCAACACAGCAGATGATTCACAGAAGTGTTTATTTTACCAATAGCCTTCTGTCCTTCCTGAGTGACCTAAACCCGGACAAATTCTTATAATGATGATGTCACCTCTGCTAACAAATTCCCCCTCAGACAAATTCCCCACGCTGATCGCTGACCAGAAACCAGTGAGTCACGGCAAGAACTTTGCACAACAGAACGCGGACGGTTTTGTATCAGGTGGTCCAGGTCATTATCGAGGTCAGTTAATTTCCAACCAATTTAAAAAGACAGGAGGGATGTATTAAAAAGGATGTGCGGACAGTCAAATGATTCTAGGAATATTAATTAGTTATTAATCTTAAATATTCAGTAACTACAATGAATATTATGGTGACAAATGCGAACATGATGTAATTAACTGTGGGGGAACATGCTGGCCCTTAGGGCCCTTAAGATTAAAATACCCTAATATATTATACATTATTAGCAGTAAAAAAAAAAGACATTTAGGGGCCCAAGCCACAAGGGGTCCAACTTCTATAATCATCATTATTATTGTTATTATTATTATTATTATCATTATAAAGGCTAAACATTTCCTATTTATTTATTTATTTATTTATTTTGTGCTTAGTGCCACTTGTTTATTATAATTCTGAAGGATATATATATTAATTGTGAGCAACAATTAAAACTTGATTAATCGCATGGATTTCTATGATTAATCATGATTAATGCCACTGTTATATGAACAATTAAATAATGAATTCAAAAGTAGTGTATTGCACACTTTTATTGACAAAGAACTCCTATATGAATAAAAGTGCAATAACATTTACTATAAATCTCAATGTAAACATTAATGTAATCAAATCAAATATAAAACCAAAACTAGTTGCCCCAGTCCGGGCATAACAAGTTCCCCTCAGAGTCCAAAGCATGGGGTCAGAACCAGTAAAACAGCTGCACTGGGGGATCAACTCCTTATGAAAGTTTATGTATTTGAATGCAGTGTCATTAAATCCCGGTTGTTGTAAAGGGCAGGCGTCCCATTACTTTTGTCCATATAGCGTGTATATATATTCCCCGGATGACAGCCGAGACGTGTATGTGTTGAGACGCGCACCCGCGAGCACAAAAAATCGGTCTTTCAAAAACAAAAAGTGCATTAACGCGAGATAAAATAATTGTTGGCGTTACATAAATAATGCGTTAATGCGATAATAACGTGTTAACTTGCTCAACCCTAATAAATATATGCTTATGAGTTTCGGAGCCTTTGCGGGGGGCGGGGCGGGGATTGGTGCGCGCGTGCTATAATGGTTCTGCCGCCCATGTAATAGATCATATATAAATGTATATATAGGCTTGTCACAATACTGAAATTTCAAACTCGATACCGATACTAAGGATGGTACTCGATACTCAATACTATTTTCGATACTACAGGGGGAGAAAAAACAGGAATTTTTAATAAATAATTTAAAGCTTGGCAGCCCATTTAATGGCGCACGACGCTTTGGGGGAACAATGCACTACCAAACCAAACCCCTTAATTATACCCCTTAAAATTACCCTAATTTTGACCTTAATTTCCAGGAAATTAAGGAAAATTAAGAAATAAAAAGTGCACAGATTAAGGCTGATTAAGGGGTAAAACTACTGAATTTTCCTCTTATATTTTAAAAGTTGCCCCTTAAATAATAGAACCTCCTGAATAAATCCCGTATGTTTAAGATTAAGGGGTTTCACACTCGTGCCTTAAATACACTTCTAAGGTAAAATTAAGGAATCGCTTCACAAATTAATGGCCACTTAATTCAGATTAAGGGGGTTGGTGTATTTTTCAGGGGTAAATTAAGGTAGGGTTAAGCACATTTTAAGTACATTGTGTTTCGTAGTGATGGGGGAAGGATTTGGGCTAATAACTCCGGATCCCCGTGAGCTAGGGGGCAAACGGGGGCTCGTTGGAAAGGTCTCACGGAGATCTAGCGGCATGGCAGGTTTGGTGTGACTGGGTGCTCGCAGAACCGACGCGCTGGTTCTGCGGGGAGGAGAGCTTCGCCACCGGACACGTTCGATAGGTCTGGGGGAGCTCCAGCCGAGCAATGGGGCAAAATGCGGCTCGGGACCCATTTATAGGTGCGTGCCGCTTTTTTTCCTCCGTAGAGAGCAAGGGGAGAGCCTCGGGCCTCCAAAGCCCCAGAGGAGGAAAAAAGCGGCATGGAACCGATCGGGCAGCGGCACGAATCGGGCACTGACAGTCCGGAGCCGCTTTCATGTAAACATTGGGTCCTCCAGGCAGCCGGGGAGGCGCTGTCCGCTGCAGTGCCTGTTGAAAATTGTTATAGTCTGCCGGCGATTTCCGTGAACCGGCAGACAGAAAACTGGCATTTAAGTATCGATACCAGTGCTAATTGACATCGAAATCGATACTAAATTTTAGTATCGATTAGTATCTGAGAATCGATTTTTTTGGACAACATTTATATATATATATGTTGTCAAAAAAAATATATATATATATAAATCAAGAATCATCTAAACACATTACACTTTAATTTGTTCTTACTTTATTTATCATTTAATTATTTCTATTTATTTGGACGCTACAGTAACAGAGTAAAATATAAGTATTACCAAATAGGTTTGTGCAGCAGTAAGCTTGGGATGTGGCATGAAGTCATTTAGGGACCCAGATGTTCGGAAACAGTAGCAACACCAAGAGCCAATAACATCAAAACAAGTTTTTGATCGATCAGTTTTGAAGACTCTAAGCTGCAGAGAAACACAAAACTTGTGGGCCCTAGACTGAGAAGGAGACGTCTCCACGCAGCAACTCACAACAACAGTCACAGCTCTTATGAATTGCTGATGAGTTAATAGAATATATGTTAAACGTGTGATGGAGAGCGAGGGGATGTGTCTTGCAGGACCTTCCCTGTTTCCCACTTGCTCTTTTTACTCACACTGGCAGGTCAGCAGAGGCAAGAAGAGGTCTCACAGCAAAACACTGACAAAATAAGGAGAGTAAAGCTCATTAAGCAAACACATCAGAAGACAAGGCTGTCTGGAGTTGAGGTATTTTAGGACAGGACTGTCATGAAAATGATTAAAACTGCTGTAGATTAACAGTACCTTATACAACAGTGTATGGCACTGGCCTGTTTAAAGACACCATATGTTATCTGAGGCCCACTGTGGGTTCGCGTACTCATATTTCATCTTTATCAGTTTAACAGACTATTTTTTGTGTTATACCTTTATGGCTGGTTCGTGTAAAAGAGCTCTGTTCTGATTGGCTGATCTGCATTGTGCATCATTTAGAAGCAGTAAGTGCTGAAATAACTTTTATGATTTACTGTAGGCAGAAAATGTGGGATTTATGTAAATGTGCTTGTAGTAACATCACAAAAAGGTGCATTCAGAATATGGACTGATTGGACTGGAGAGTCAGCGGTATATTTTGAAATATTACGCTATATAGGCAAAAAATACGTGTTTTTTTATTTTATTTTTAAGAATCATTCAAAAACTCATTCTCATTTCTGAAGGGAGTAAATGTGTTGGAGCTTGTGACATCACAAAAACACACTGTAAAAAAAGTTGGTATTTTAACTGAAAAGTTTACTGTTAAGCCTGCCGTCTAAAACTTAGTTAGCAACAAAAATCTGCATTTCCGTGTGGATTTTTTAAATCTGAAATTACGTAGTAAATTCAAAATGGACTGTTTTTGCACTTTCCATGTATGGGCTGTATAGACTGAGCTTCAGAACTTCAACGTTTACATACATGGAACACTGTCATTTAAAACAGGTGAGGATAATCTGGTTTTCCATGCCATGTAAAAGTAATTTTAATATAAAATTATTTATATAAACAAAAATTATCTATATAAAGGTTAGTGTTTGCACATCTGTGTAGAAAACTAGAGCGGCTAGTATTTGTGAACTAGTAGTTTAAGTGCAAAGTAAGACCAGTTTTGAACTGAGTTTCAGATGTTAAGTTAAAGATTCAGCACTTAAGATGTGCGCTTAAAAAAAATGACACATAAATGTACAGCCTTAAACATATACATATTTCATAAAAGAATAAAACTAAGATAAATTCTTTGGCCAGTTCAGACGTTTGGGCCCCATTCCTTTAACAGAATCTGCAAGGCCTGCGTTAAATTGCATGCCCAGATAAAAAGTAAGGTCCTCTGGTTTTGAGCGGAGGTGGGTCGGCGGGGGCCAAGCAGAGAAGTGATACTTGCTCAAGTCCTGTGGAGAATTTGGACTTTGCCTTTAAACCTGTCTATTATTAATGTTTACTTTCCACTGACCTATATTTCACCCTGTGTGGGTTACGGGTCGCAGGATGGGAGGATGCCTCAACGTGTGTGTCAGTTCATGCTGGGATTCCAGGAGCAGCGGGCGGTGTGTATGAGCGCCGCTAGCTCGATTTAGCGCACGCGTCGAGTGTGTTTTTCAGATGATGTCCCAGAGGGATCTGAAATTTTCACACTCTCTCTAACATGGGAGCTGGACTGCACTGTTTACACTCCAATACAGAGCCAAGTCCGGGCAGACTAGCGTGTATGTGTGTGTGTGTGTGTGTGTGTGTGTTTGTGGAACAGAGAGAGAGAGAGAGAGAGCGCAAAGCATTCTGTGTGTGGTATGCCATGCTTCTCATTTCATTGTGTCTATACTGATCCACGTCTTGCTTTAGCAGTCCAGCATTGTTGTATGAAATTACATCACTTAAATGAAATATGCAATGATGTAATGAAATAGATGCTTAACTACACAAGCAATTAACAACATTTGAATTGATTAACATTGTGTATTCGTTCGTTTCCCAGCATCAAATGTAACAAAAATGTTAAATATCGATAACTACAACTGCATATACAGGAAACTCCCGCAAATTCGCGGTTCAGAGTTCGCGGCTTCAGCTGTTCGCAGATTTTTCCTTATAACCGAACTAATAATTGTTCGCGGAAACCCCCGCAAATTTTTCTTTTGCTTTTTTTGTAGCAATGTTTTTTTTTTAATGCATTTTAGTGCTAAATTATGAAGAAAAATATAATTTACTCATTTTGTAACATAAATTTTAATGTAAATTCAGCTACATTTCCACAGAAAATATAACTGTAGGATTTTTTTTGTACTGACGAGAGAACACAAAGAAAGCACGTCTTGGGATGGTGAAATACCGCTGTACTCAGAGGCGGGAGGCTTGAAAGTAGCCAATCCGAGAGTGTTATTCATTTCTCCTTGCTGTTGATTGGCTGCTGCCCTTTGACGCATTTTTTTTAAGGGTAATGTATTAATCAGAGTTTAAAATGAATTAAAGTGTTTTGGGGCATATTAAGAGTTTACACTATAAAAATAGAGATTTTTTTTTTTTTTTACCACATTCACAATTCGCAGGTGCTCTTGGAACGTAACCCCCACGACTTTCGGGGGTATATATATACACATACATGCACTATCGAAGGTTTTGCACACCAGTTTTTTGCCATTTTTACCACTATAATTTTTTTTCATAAATTGCATATTTTTACATTTTTAAGCATCAGAAAGTGAATAAATGTAAATATATCAAAAAAATAAGTTTGCTTTATAAGATGGAAAGATGCTTTATAACTGGATGTGTGGTGAGGCAGAGTCAAGTTTTAGACTGTCCTTTACCTTTAAATGCACTCGTTAACTGTATCATCACATTGACTGTTGTTAAATATCTAACAGGTGTCTGGTGATCCACATTTCAATTATATTAGTTGGCTTTTTGTAGGTCAGAAGTAATGAATAAAACCTATGACATTTTCTGGCAAATAAAAGGACTCAAATAGTGAAGACATACATGC
>JBBJLS010000001.1:2603890-2629182 GCA_037577275.1 Bryconaethiops microstoma
AGTAATTATATACAGTGTTGAAAAACATTTTAGTAGAATGGAAAATATATACGCTTATAAGGAAAATGTGATGTGTATGCTACATATATAATTTAGAACTGAAGTTCTGTTCTAAATGAATTCATATGTAATGTCTTATATCTCAGAGAAAATGCATAAACTATGTAAAAATTCTAAATAGTCAAGAGGCCAAGGCTACACAATAATTTCAAGTTATTGTTAAAGAGCGTTAAATATAATTCAAAGAAAAGTCAAGGGACTTACTTTTTGCCACAGACCCCTGACAGTAAACTCCACCTACAGTAAAGTGTGTTAATAAGAAGAATGAGGCTGCGCTTCTGTTTACTTTTTCAGAGGGACCCTGCCAGTGTCCTGCTTGGTTGTACAATATAGGCTGTGATTTACACCAAAAGGAGCTGAGCAAGTCTTCACCATGGGGGACATTATGGACCCTAACGGGGGTCCAAAGCCTCTGCTTTTGGTTTTGTCAGTTTGCTGCTTCTCTTTGCGGAACACAAAGGACTGATAGGCTGCTAACACCATTTTAATGATGATGGACTTCATAAAAACACAGGCTTCAAGCAAAACAAATGATGATATTGTCCTAAAAGAAAGCTGTTTATCCAACAAGTTACCTGTTGGAATGAACACCTTAGTGATCAGTAGTTTGTATAAACATTATATTCATTTGCCATTAAATGAGAAATTTAGCTTTAGGCTTAGCAAGCCTCTCAGCAAGCCTCTCAGCTTGCTATCTCTGCACATTAGACGACGTGTGTCTTTAGCAGTCAGTTCAAGGGAAGTTAGTGGTGATATTAGTCTCCATGAGACTTATTTTAACTGATATTAGTATTAGCGTAAATTAAAAAATAAGCACCACTATTTACTTACACAGAAATCTGCTCAAATTCTCATTTTGTTGTAGTGAAAAGAACCAGAAAGCATGTAATGGCTCTAAAAGCATTGTTTTCTGAGACATTGTTTTACCATAGATTTCAGGAGTACTTAGCCCAAAACACATTTTTACAAACAAATTATTGTGGAGAGGTTAGAAACGTTTTGTGTTTTGCATTTATGAGCATTTTACCATGATCAAGAAAACATATGAAAAACCTGACACAAGTAGGTTCACTGGTGTGTTTGTAGAGTAAATAAAATGAATATATTTGTGTTGTAGGATATAAAGATGCCTGGTCCCATTTACCACCATTGAGTTTTTCTACAATTAATCCTTTCACAAACCCATTCTGAATGACTTTGTTTACATCTTTACCACTGAATGACTGATTCAGGTAGAAATGTTCCCCTTTAACTGGTGCAAGGTTAATAACATATATGTTCAAGGATTAAACATCTATGTTATTATAAGTGGGTAGGACATTTGCCTCAAGAAGTCATGGGTTCAAATCCTGCCTTCGGCAAACCACCACTTGGTTCCTGAGCAAGACTCTTAAACCCAAGTTGCTCCAGGGAGACTGTCCCCTGTAGTTAGGGAATGAAAGTCGCTTTGTGTAAAAAGCGTCTGGCTAAATGCTGCAAATGTACATGTAAAATACTTTACAAGGCAGAATTGACAACTCTAGCTATATAGATCATATTTTTTATGACACTGTTAGTTGCCAACTCAACAGTGAAATCATCTAACTATCAACCTTCTAAACTAATAATAATGTCATTTCTCTCTTAGAAGCTTTCTTCGATCACACCCACCCCCCCGCGAAAACTGATTAACGACCCTGAAGGCAAAAACCTGTAAACCCGGTAAAACACTGATGTCTGCCCTTCCTCTAGTCTCACTGAGGTAATAAATTCTACTCTGGTCATTTTAATCACTGCAATGCAATTTACAAATCAAAGTAAGTGTAAATGACTCGAAATGAATGGGAACAAGTGATTGAGTTACGCACATGGAACATATAATACCCACTTAAAGAGCAGGCAAAGAAAAGGTTCCACTCCGCTGCTAGGCCTTGTCGAGCACAGTGCTTCTAGTGCCGAAGGCCATCTAGTTGACCTTTAGCTTGGCTTAATTGTTGTCACATGTAACCCTACCTGTTGTCCAATTAGCCCCTTGACTTGCCATTAGATCATTCCGCAAGCTGTGGTTGGACTGACTAAGGGCATTATTTTGGCAGGGGCTAGTGATTAAGTGTAATTCTATACAGTGCAGCCTTTTAAGAAAGTCTTAATGAGTTCTGGAGAATTTTATCACGTAATATATTGGGTATTGCATAAATGAAAGTTAACTACATTATTGTATTAACTACATTCAATCAGTCTCGATATGTTATGTGGCGAATCAGGAGGATGGGGTGCTTTCTGATAAAACTGGACCTGTGTGTGTTGCACGGAGCAAAGATAAATGCAAAAGAAAGAACAGTTAGTACCTGCAGGGTGATGGACGACCACAGCAACTGGCACACAGCCTCCGAGAATGGGGTCGGGAGGGGACGCGGACGCACAAAATGGCCTAGGAAAAGCAAAGGCCACTGGTTTGCCGGATGATTTATGGGGATTTTAACAGTGGGTGACCCACGAGGCACTGCTCTCCTCTGACACATAAGACGATACAGTCCAGAAAGAATGGTTTAGGTAACCTGAATGTGGATCAAAATAAAGGCCTTCTGGACCTGTTGGGCAGGTTTAAGCCACAGCTCTGGTACAAAGTTTCTACAGTATCTATGGAGTTAATCAGAGGAAGATCTTTGGTCTTAGGTGCTTTGGCTCCATTCAGAATGCTTTAGTTTTAGTTAACTATTCAGCAGAGTAGGTCATTGTATGAAGTACATAAGACTATATACAACAAGAAATAACAAGAAATGAGTCTTTGATGAATTTACCATTGTTGTTGATAATGCAAGCTAACGGTTTGAACCAGCTTCATTCTTATTTTACCATGTGGTCGGTGCACTCTGAGCCGTTTGTAGCAATGAGACACAAACATCCTTGTATTTTTTGTCATTCGAGCTTGGCTAGATGGGAGTTTAGAAACAAAAGCGGTGTAAGGGGCTATAGTGATACAACATAAAAGTTGTTTGCATACAGTTCAAATTTGATCAGATAATGAGTTGTTTTCATTATCATGCTGTTTACTATAACAATGTTGCATCATTAACAGGACTATAAAATGTCAAACCAAATTTTTCTTAATTTTCCGGTGAGTTTCAAAACAGAGTTTATACAGCTCATATATGGAAAACTGTGTTTTAACTTAAAACATAAAACTGAATAATAAGGTCAAAGAATGTAAAGCCCAGATTTTTATGTTCACTTAGTATAAAAAGTTCAGTCAACTCAAAACATTTGGACAGCTTCAAAACTGAACTTATTAAATAAATAAAAACATTTATATAATGCATTTTTGTAAGGAGTACATTTTGAAAGAGGAACAGACGCCATTTACATATACAGATTTTGAAGGCACAGTAACCAAAACTGTTTTGTAAGCGATAAATATATGAAAACGGAAAAGTTCACGGATAAATTAATGACTGCACATAAAACACTGGTGGTGGACGTAGGATGAGGACTCTTTAACTCAAAATTAATCTTTTGTGCTGTTACAAGCAGGTCCATTCCAATGAATATTTCTAATGAAACACGACCAAAAACGTATTCTTTTTTGTTATGGAACCGAAATGTTAAATGATGAAATGAATGTGGTTAATGGCTACTTTTGAATCAACTGTACCAAATTTCTAAATGTTTTCAGATCATCATCTTGTCTTGCTCGATTTCATTCAGGGTCTAATTTTTAACCAGATCTTACAGCATTAATTAATTTATTTTTATGCTTCGTTCTGTAGACTCAGGCTATAAGTAGACTCTCTAAATGTACTTTTCAATGCACTCGCTCATGACATTGTGACGTGTAATTCATGGAAACTATTTAGTCAGCTAGGATTGTTAAACTGGCGATCTGCCAACTCTACTGACTTGCATTCAGACTAATTCTGACTATAACAGCCGAATTATTATTATAGTAAGCATATAAATACTATTTTTCCGACCAATTCACACAGAATAAAATTCCATGACCTGTGTGTATGACATTCTGATCAGAACCAATCCAACTGTCATTCTAATGTCATTCAAAACGTACTATTTGATTATTATTGATATTGTTTGTATTATTACTATATTGCTATATAGGCCTAAATACAGGCTGCACACAGGAAACTGCATTAACCCTTTTTAAAATTTTGTACTGCAGATTTCTATCACCTCCGCTCTACAAAAACGTCAGATGCTCTTTGCGCCTTGACAACAAAAATGACTAATGTATCACACAAACCATCATATCTCATGGATTATATAATTAGCTGTGATACATCTATTTAATAAGCAAACATGGACTATAAAAGTTTAATCAAGATTTCATAATGTCGATTACATCTCAGAAGGGTCCTGTAAGGTCGGATGAAACTTCACAGTATGTGCTTCATATAGTAGTCAGCACTGACGATTTTAGTGTGTGCTTCTTCCTTTGTTTGACTGGGGTTGATTATGAGGTTAAATGCTGAGAATCATGGCGTCTTTAACTGAGATTTATCTGTTCCTGTACTGACCCGCTCTGAGGTTGCTAACCTCAACTCAGTGGCCTCCAGATTTATTTGGTTATTTGTTTGTCTATTCTGAGGGGTCCTGCGTTAGGGTTAGGGGTCTTCCTCTGCTTTTTTTTCACTCCTGTTTATGCATCGAAGTTTCAGATTTCACACCAGCTGTGGGTGCTGATTCAGCTAGAAAAGGCCTGTACACCCACACAGCTTGATGGGATCACTGGAACTATCTCTGAAAGGGCTGAAGGAACATCCTGAATTTGATGAATTTGAACCAGATTTTGAAACTGCAGTTTCCAACTTCATTAGGTCAAAAATGGAAAGCTTTACCACCCTTTTGAGAGTTTCCCTTGTAGATTATCTACAGATATCGTCATCAACTATCTGGTAAAACTAAGTTGGTTACCGACAGCATTAGTGTTAGAGCTAGGTTTAGGATTAGAGTTATATTTTGGCTTGAATTGAAGGTTAGGGTTAAATTTAAGTTTATGGATAAAATGAACAGAATTTGATTATATTCAATTGAATCTTAGTCAAAGACATGGTGAACATCCACATAACATCTGTATGAGACTATCAAAGTGTTAGCAAAAGCATAAAACTATAACATATAACTAATATAAAATGAAATATAAAGAATATAGTTACAAATATAAACTATAACTTTATATCATCATTCAGTTTTTCAAACTATCGTCTGCCCTTCACATTGTTTAAACCTTCCCTATAGAACCTTTCCAGGGACGGTTCTTAAAAGAACCACATTTATAAATGAGATGTGTGAGGATGATGAAGCTTTTTAGATTTGCACACATTTTAAAGGTTCTTGGGTGAACTCTTAAATTGGTAAGGATCTAATATAGTTGGTATAAATATAACTTGACTTTGTATCATCATTTGGTTTCTTTTTAATTTACCATTTCAAAACATCGTCTGTCCTTTACATTGTTTAAACCTCCTATGGTGAATTAATAGAAATCATCCAAAATGACTTGAAATGAAAGTTAATTACACTAAAGTAGAGGTAGGTGACATAGCAAAACTATAATATCATGATATTGTAAGACATGAGGTCATTGTGTGAACTACACATAAGTACAGAATGTTCTGTTTATTTGAGGTTTGATTTGTTTTTAACCTTAACCCAGATTAACTGAACAGACCAAAACAGCAATCGGTTCCATATTCAATAGATCATCAAACTATAAATACAATTTTTATGCCTTACATATCCAAGTAAATAGGACTTTTTATGCGCTCTTTGTAAATAAACATGCAGTTCATCAGTGTTTTTAACATACTAATGATACGATTTGCATTTGATTTAATGTGACAATTTATCATGATAATGATACATTTTGACCACCCCTGCATTTTTAAAAATAGTCTGTGTGGAATGCCTTAGAATAACCATTTCGGATTCTCTAAAGAACCTTTCCAAGAGAACCATGTTTGTAAATGAGATGTGGGAGGGCGAGGAAGCTTTTTAAAGTTACACACAATGTAAAATTTCTTGGATGAGCTCTTAAATCAGGAAACAATTCATCTGAAGATTTCTTAGATGTTTAAAAGGTTCTGTTCATTTCATGCTTCTTTATGGACCCATAATTATGTGACATCAATCAAAGAACCCTTGTTGCTGCCCTTTTTAAAGTATTCATTAAATTAAGAATGTTTTCTTCTTTAAAAAGTTTCCATTTTGAGATATAAGGTCTTGGTACAATAGCAACAATGTGCACTTTTGGAGGGCATTCTTGCACTGCCAGCCATTATGAATGAAACAGAGAACTTAATCATTTGGGACCTATCTATTGGCAAATTAAACATTCAAAGATAAGTTCCGCTGTCTCCAAAGCGCTTGTAACATGTGCTGGCATAAATGCACACATTGACAGCTCTGGTGTAGGTGTGGAGTCAGGCGGTTTTGAGAGCTAAACAGGGAGCTGTACAGCATGTGGCTAGCATGACCTGACATGTCTCTGAAGCTGGAGGGGGTCCTGACCTTTGCTCCCAGGCTCCAAAACTAGGAAGATGATAAAAAGGAGCTTAGGATGGGGAGGGTGGCTCCTAAACAAGAGCTTCTGTTTCAGCCGGCACAGGAATGTTAGCTCCATAAAAAGATGCCTACAAAGACAGCTAAGCGAGAGAGACAGAGAAAAAGAGAAAAAAAGAATAGACAGACAGAGAGAGAGAGAGAGATATGCAGATGTTGTACATTGTATTTGTTTTGTTCACTGAAATCATGTACATCCTCTTCCTTGTGTATATATACATACACGAGAATTGTGAAAAAACGCTAAATTGTGATTTGGTAAAAAAAAAAAAAGCCTATAAATGCCTATTTTTATTGTCTAAACCCTAAATATGCCTTCAAATATGCTCCCAATTTCATTTTAATACATTACCCTTATGAAAATGCAACGGTAAACCCGTATCCGTACTGTAGAGTTTACACTGAACTGCTGTCTCTCGCAGTGCTAGAATGTAAAATACAGATGTTACCCCCTATGTACTGTACTGTAAATTATGCAAACGCATTTTCTTTGGTATGCGCTGTCATTTTCTTTGGTATAAGCAGAGTAAATACAGTAATAATTTAATTTACAGTAAATTAAAACACAGGGCTTTAAGAAGAACAAAACGAAAAACAAGAAAACACTCAGCAAAACACTCGAGAACACGTGGGAAACTGTTATGATGCGGGAATGCTGGACTGCATCTGCCAGCAGCCAATATACGGTTGCTTTGTGTCTCTCGACGGTACTAAACAATGTATACAGTTATGCTTTATATGGAAATGTAGCTGAATTTACTTTAATATTTGTTACAAAATTTGTAAATTATATTTTTCTTAATAATTCATCACTAAAATGCACGAAAAATTACATACTGCCACGAAAAAAAGCAACAAAAAAAATGCAAAGGATATTTGTGGTTTCCATGAACAGTTATTAGTTTGTTTCTTAGGAAAAATCTGTGAACAACTGAGGCCACAAACTCTGAACCGCAACTTCGCGGGGGAACGCTGTAAATGTTAGAACACTTTAGATGCTTAACTAAACCAATTTTTGTAGGTAAAAAGTGGCTTATTATTCCGGAACAAAAAAAGAACAATATATATATCAATATGTATCATTGGCACTTTCATACACACTAAAAGTGCTAAATATTGCTTCCCGTCCAGATTTCTCATGGTATTCACATCATATATGCCCTCAATACATCTATTACTTTATCTGGGACTAAAAGTTCCCAGGTAAAGCCCACCAACTGTCTCAACGCAGCCTGAACCGCACCATCAAGGTTTGAGCCCAAGATTTTGAGTCTGAAACTGAACTGACCTCAAGAAAATGACGCCTTAAACTGACACAAGACCACTGGTAGATTTAACAAGTCTTTTATGCTACCAGTTTAAGCTAATCCTCTGTTTGTTGCTTAGACTTGACCCCAAAACCACTGTATTCTTATGTCCACTGCCTCTAAAACAAACTTCAGTAGTGAGAATCCAGTTGACTACACAGTGGGATGTGATCAAGGGACCACTTTCATTGAAACATGACAAACATTCCTGATTCAACACATTAGCATGTTTTCTACTGTTTTACCAATTGGATTATAAGCACTTATTTGTGGCACAACTCTTACCTTAAGAAGAATTTCTTCCAACATAATCATTAACGGCAATCATATCAACCACTTGAAACTAACAGCTGCCCTTGACACTGTTTGTACATTTCATGACAAATGGACGAGGAGAAATGGTCCAGAACAAGTCATTATTTACCTTAAAGTGAAGACCATTTTTTTCTCTTTTATAAAGTTGCGATTTCAAAGATATTTTCAAAGTTTTATTACGACAGCAAGGATTTCCTCAAACACATTTGGTACGATTCCACCCGAACTTATACATGAATGCAGCTTCAGAAACCGCAGGCAGGCCACAAGAAGGAAAACACTAAATTATAAATCATCAGACAAGGAGACTGTGACCAATGAGCTTAACAAGGCAGAATACTGGGCTGTAAGAGATTTGCTTTGTCCCTCCCTCACCACCTCACCCCCCCCCCCCCCCAAGCGCTTCCATCACTATAATGCAATGTTTACAGGCATTTTTACCGAAAGATTTAAGTCATGCGATCGGCCCGTAAATTTCTCCAACAGGTCGGCCCGAGGGGGGAAGCCTTGTGACTGCACGTTACAGCAGCAGTGGAACAGGCATGACACCAAGGGTCACGTCTGCTGATAACCTTGTGTTTTCTCGCTGGTTTTCCCTGCAGAGGCAGCGACCCATGGAAGCGCCCCTGTCGCCCACGCAGCGAGAGCTGGAGCAGTGCTAACACGTAGAAGCGATATATTTCATGGAGTGATGCTTTGTCTGTGTCATCTCCATGTCCACCAACAGATAAGAAGTCCTGCAAGAGGAAATGAAGGAGAACACAAATACAACTTTGAGGAATGATTGTTAATCCGTATTTTTGGAAGAGACCAATGATGCAGCTGCAGTTTTTGCCTAGGTCAAGCTCAACGCATCCAGGTGTTGGAAGTGATTGAAGACTGCAAGGGCTTTATCGCGAGATAATACTTTTTCCTCTCAGATGGTGCTTCTATAATTAAATTGTTATAAAATGATATTGCAGAACATCCACGTGTGCCACAAGTACATCACACCAAAGATGGCTTACGATACCCCACATTTCTGTTCTTACTTCAGTCAGACTGAACTTAACTTGCCGTGGGAGGGGGAGACTAAATTCCCTGCAGTTAAAATCTCAGACGGTGGTCTTTAGCGCATTCTCCCTCCATCCTTCCCTCTCCCTCTCAATCCCAATAAAAATCTTCTGACCACCAGTTGACCTTTTGCCGTTCTCCCCCTTTGCAATGCTCCTTGCTCTCTTTCTGTCTCTCTCTCTCTCTTCTACTGCAGCTCACTGGAGGCCGGTGGGGGCCAGCAGCTGTGGGGGGGGGGTGTGGTACGGGGTCAAAAGGGTCACGGTACTGGTAAAGTCATCATTGCGGCTCTAATGTGGGGCATCATTTCCCCCTTCAAAGGCAGCCCCTGACGTCCGCGGGGGCCACCCCAATGGCTCCGCTGTTCCTGAGCGTTCAGGGGTCGCGACAGACGAGGGTTAATAAAGTGATACCAGGTGTTGACCAGAGAAAATCCACCAAACCAGGGCCTCTTTCCCACTAAGCAGCCTCTGTCCAGCCCGATGAGCAATGGCAGCACAGCAGATATGGCCTGCAGCCACTTATGAAAACAACCACACTTGGGTACCGCTTTGTGAATTTAGAACTCGCTATTCAAAAAACTAAAAGCAGTCGTGAAGCAGCTTTAGCGTCACGTTACTCCGCCAAATGGACATTAAAGCGGGACAGCCCTCTGACACAAAGGATGGGTAAAACAAACCAAAAAAGCATTGGACTAAAGAGCACAAGACTTTGGGCAAATACTGCAGGAGTCTTCTAAAATCCCATCCCAGCTGAAAGGGAAACAAACACGAGTGATGAGGAGGACAAGCCAGGGGGGACATGGGCCCTAAACAACGGCAAAAAGAAAACAAAACACTGACCCCTTAAATGGCAGTGAAGATCAAGCCTGTTGAATAGGAATCAGTGCAGCGAAAGCAAATTAGCTCTGACAACGAGAGAAGGGCGAAACAGAGGGACGCACTCAGAGGACGAGCTGCTACCAGCCTAGTGTTAAGCGGGGTGACCACTTTGAAAGCTCCACCCTGTGCGGGTCTCCCCAGGCCTCCACCCCAAAAAACACCATGAAAAATACAGAGATGGGGATCCCAATTAACGCTAATTAACATCAATGACAAGCCAGGGGCCATTAGTCCAGCTAATCCGAGGTTTACATTTTCCCCTGGAACCCTGCGGTCCAATTCTCACCCCAATCACCAAAAGAACATGTTGTTAAAAAGAAGAGCATCAAAGCCTGACACTTTCTCAAAGTGCCCCATTAGTTAGAAAGCTGGACCCGAACATGGTTGGTCTCAAAGCTTGCAGGGTTTTTGGTGGTGGACCAAAGCACTGGAACCCCAATCTGATGTGCCAAAAGTTTGTTTGGGCTTTTAACGACCCATAGCCATGTAAAGAGCAGATGGCCAATGAAAGCGGATAAAAATTTGACACTATATAATGGCTCATTATACACTGCACTCTGGCAGTATGTATCTGTGTGTGGGGGGTGTGATTGTGCTTTCAGTGGGTGAGTTGGGAGTCAGGTCTGAATGCGGAGGAAAAGGGAGGGATTTGTTGCTGATTTGCGGGAGAATGACCTTTGTGTGGTCAGTATGCAATAATGCCCTTTTCCCCAACTAAGTTGCGCAATGTCTGTTTTTGTGGAAAACTTGAGTCAGAGCAAAGGAGCCAATGTAGAAGTTAAGTGTAATAAAAGCTGACAGAACGGCAGTTAAGCAAAGTGCTCTGGTACCAAAAACCAAAAAAGATTATTTTATTTTGTGGATATATAATAACGCTCTTGTAAATGGAAATGCTACATGGAGAACTTGTCGCCGTAAGGGAGTCGTTTGTGCTGTAATGCAGCAAAGGTTCTAGCACAAATATAATGGTTATTACATAGACACTCATTTAAAGTTTCAGGTAAGATCAGGGGTGGGTTTGGGGATTGTAGCTTTTCATAAAGCTTGCAAAATGTACCCTGTTACTAATTGTAAGTTTTATGAATTCTTTGCGAGCTGACATTAGGTTTTCCCTGCCATTAAAGAATTTGCATTTTTATCACTACACAAGCTTAAACATTACAGTGTATGCAGTTGACATTAGAACCCGCAGGACATAGAACCGTATTTCTTTGCAGCACGAAGAGGGGAGCGAACAACTTTCTCAGCACAAACTACATTTAGTCCTATTTAGTTCCATCAGTACTATTAAGCTACACAGAATTTAAGAGAAAAAGCTGTTTAATCCGACTAATGAGATATAGAACTGATTTTGGAACGACAGTTTTAATTATTATAAATTAATTAACTTAAAAACATTATTTTGCCGATACAGTTCTGTGAGTGTGTGTGTGTGTGTGTGTGTGTGTTTGTTTGTTTTTTCTTTGTTCATTGAGTTCATTTAAATAAATAAACATATAAATAAATCAGACAAGTAACGTAAAGACCAGTGTTTAATACTGAGCTGAAACTCACTCAAATAGAAATATTTTCAGTCTGGATTTTCTGGTAGTTGGTTCCATTTAGGAGGAGTATAGTAGCTAAACACGGCTTTTCCTTTGCTTAGACTCATACCTACGAGTTCTGCTCAGCTTGTATCACTGCAGCATATCCAGTAAATAAAAGCTGTGCCCTAAAATTTGCAGAAAAATATCCTGTTTAATTTTTTTTCCCCAGCAAAGAATGTTACTTATTTTCACTTAAAAAAAGTCATTTGTCCAGGGGTAATCAAACGTTTGCGTGCAACTGTACCTATACAACTGTAACTTTTGCGTATAACTGCATGCAATGATTATTATGTGATATTTCACAGGCTTCAAACAATTTGTAGGAATCTTTAAAAAACATGAATTTTTCAACGATGAAAATGCCTTAATAAAGTTAACATCCAGTGATGACCACATCTCACTGAACAAATACCTATTCATCATAAGTTCACGACATAAAATTACTATGAAAAGCTAATTACAGCTAATTATCTATATCTATTTTTTTTATATATATAGCTTCTTGTTGTTTCCAAAATTCTTTTCATTTTAAATAAAGCATCAGTGCACATTTTAGTGTCTTACCTATAATATTTCGATGTACATTGTGTATTCAATAACAAGTATTAACGTGACAAGACATTCCAGACTTTTGAACAGTCGAATACATTCCATCACATTTCTCCATAATTCAGATTTTCTTTACAGCAGTGGTGAAATGGAAAACCAGGGCTCGCCACGTCTACAATGCAAATATAGTCATTTTATTTATCAGCTGAAACCACCATGTCTTACACATGTCTTACAGATAACTTTCTGTGAGGGAGCTTTAAAAGGCATTCAGATGTCTGGTTCAATTCATCACCACAGTGAAGAGCTAGGCTGTTCATCTTGGGGATACGTGGTCTAAAGAGCTGGAATTTGTGGGGAAACAACAGCGAATAGTTCAACCTTGTCTATTTTCTACTTCTAAGATTCCAAAACAGGCCAGGCAATTCAGCAGCCAGCTTCAAACATACATGTGACATGGCTAATCCTGAAGAATTCTTTTAAACCTTCATCATGACCTCCAAATTTTATTATCAGGCACTGAAATGCAAATCCGTGGGCCACGTGGTTGTGAGGGCTGCTGAAACAAATGTGGCCTGAGAAAACGTGCTCCACACCGAGCAAAACCTCAGAGGCATCCGGAGCAAAACAGCAAATAGGAGATGTCTTTAACAAAAAAGCTGTTGGGACAAGCTCACACATACACAGGCACCTTTCCCTTTAGGGCAGATCCCTCCCCTCCCCCAACCCCGAAACCCGATCTGTCGGCATGCAGCTCGGAATTCTTCAATCGCCCTGACATTTGACCTCTGGCCTTTTTGGCAGCACAGAGAAGAGAAGATGAAGTGTCCAAGCCTCTCTTTCTCTAACACAAAAAATCTCCTGTTCTTGCAAACCCTCCCTCCCACACATACACACACAGACACACACACACACACACACACACACACACACACACACACAAAAACCCTCTCTGGACTGGCTTCTACGCATGTACGCCCCGGTTCCTGTGAGACGCTAAAGTAATTACTCATAATATCTGGGTAATAGTGTGTGACATCAAGGGAACACTTTAAAAGCATTGTCCTCCTCTTCTCCTATTCAGCTGCCCACAGCCCATCGCGACTTAAAAGCCTCCTAAAAAACGCTTTATGAAGCATTACGCTATTACTGGCGCATGTGGCCACTCTGTCATTTTTGTCTACGATCGAGCGATTACAATGTCATCTGTGTTCCAGTTGCCTGAAAGGGCCTGTTGTACAGGCTGGGAGCCGTTCCTGCTTAACCACAGTGCGTTGCGTTTTTCAATTCCATCCATGCGCTTCACAACACCCTGACTGTTGAGGAAGTATCGAGCCACTTAATATACTGCGTCACGGCATCCCGGTGGCCTTTTCTTTCTTTCTTTTTTTTGGCCTTTTGGTGGCTTTGAATTGTGTCAATTGAAATTGTTTTCCAGTATCTTCCAGAGACGCGTCATGGCACCAACAGGTGGCATTACCTTTCACGTTTCAGCCCAAAGTCACTGGTGATGTCTTTCGGGATTGTTTTGGAACAAGAAATGATTTGGAGTATGGGGCCAGTCGGGTTCCAAATAAAGCTGGAAAACCTCCAGGGACCACCATTTGGTTTGACTTACGCCGTTATTTAGGGCTATGCCTTCAAGCCAGGTACCCTAGTGCGGTGGATCTTTAACTGTGGCAAATCAATGAAGGAAAAGCCTCCTGATCCTCTTTCCTAAAACCCTGACCGTGTCGGATTGAATGGAACCAATTTCTACGCCTGCGCTCGCGGACCTGTGGCTTGAATGGAGTCTCTGAGTGAAGAACCACAGCATGCCATCACCCCGGCTGCCCCGGGGACATGTAGAGAAATAACCCGCAAACTGGTTGTTATGGTCATTCCCTGAAAACATGAAGCAAGTTTCCACTTGAACATCTATACATCTTTTTTTTCTCCCACTACCTGTTGCAGAGTCATTGTGAAATTAACGTGATATACCAGAGGGTGGGATCCTATTGCGTGACCCCCACCTTCCCCTGTTACAATAGGAACATCAGATTCTGTCCTAACACAGTCCCTGGGGATTCCTGGGAAAGATCTGGGTAAAGGACCAGCCTCCGCATCTGTCCCCCCGCCTGCAGGGAAGGCGCTGTGGCATTCCTTCACTAGACATCCCACCCTGGGGAGGGAGTAGGGAGAAGGGCAGCTTTATGAAGCCATCCATCACAGCATCAATGGTGTGGTGGCCCGAAACAGCCACCCTAGGAGCTGCTGAATGGGAGTGGGTGGAGTAGTGGGCTGCGTTAGCTAGCCCTGCCGCTAGCGCTGTGATCTTTCACTCTAGCTTGTGTGAGGAGGCAGCAGGGAAAGTGATTAGACTCCCCCCCCCCTGCCCTCCTCTCACAGCCGGTGTAGAACGGTGCTCTTTAAAGACTTTACTATTTGCTCTTCTTCTAAACGCAGGACAGAAAACTACTTCAGGCTATCAGATTCAGCTCGTCCAATACACATCTTCAGGTGGCCAGTATACATCCTCATAAAAATTGTTCTTCAGGGGTCTTTTTATTAGGGCAATGGTTCTACATACAGTCATTGTTGATACCCTGGTCAGAGGTCACGTTTTCTTGCTTTAATAAGTGGAAATAAGTTCCACAGTCTTCTACATTGCATAACAAAAATATGGTCTGTGTGAAAGATTATATATATATATATAAAAGTTTATTTTACTTTGAAGCAATATTTTAGTATTACATTACATGTACAGTATTTTCTTTACCTTAGATTTAGACCATCAAGTCAAGACATATTAGGAGTCCAAATCTTTCCCCTTTAGTTTGAAACTGGAACTGCAGGGAAAACATTGCTAACAGACACTTGAAGGCAATGGTTACCAAAATCTTTTCTGCAAAAATATTTTTATTTATTTATTATTATAAGCCTTTATTTAACCTGATTTGTCCCATTGAGATCACAGATCTCTTTTGCAAGGGAGACCTGTCCAAAAAAGTAGCAACAGAGTTGCAGTCCCACAGTCACACAATAGAAAAAAATAATTACAATAAAGCATACTTATATAAAACACTTGCATACGGAATGCATGGCCTCCATTGTTTTCACCTGTGCTTTAAAAAATCATTCAGGGATACTATGTTTTGCAAATGAATTTCAGATTGAAGATTGTTCCAAGCATCGGTTGCGGAAAACCTAAAAGCTTTCTGTCCCAGTTCAGCTCTCACTTAGAGAACAACCGATTTCAAAATGCCCATTCAAAATGCCAAGAGTGATGATAAATAAGAAGTATTTTTTTTCCCCAGAATGGCTTTATAAATGGACACATACCAATAACTGAGGTGGCGAGAATATAAGGATGACCAATTATATAGAGCACACAACGATGAGTGCCAAAACCACAGTTTGTAATAAACCTCAGTGCTCCTTGATACACATTATCCAACATACAAAGACAATGAGCAGATGCATTCATATATAGTATATCTCCATAATCAATAACAGGCAAAAAGGTTAATTGCACCAGTTTCTGTTTTGCATAAAAAGAAAATGCAAGACTTAAATTTCTATACTTAAATCCTAATAAGAGCTTCAACTTTTTTACTACATTCTGAATGTGCCCGACAAATGGTCATCAATTAAAAATCCTAGATATTCAAAAGTAGGTATCAACTCTATCTGTTTCCGTCAAAACTTTCTCCAACAGTGCTGATCTGTTGTTGAAGTAGTGAAAAACATGAGTTTTCTTTTCTCTACATTTAAAACAAGTTGTAGATGACAAAGCTGTTCCTGTACTCTATCAAACGCATATTGAAAATAACAAAAAGCCTTTGCAGGCATAGGTGCAGAGCAGTAAATTCAGTGTCATCTGCATAGAAATGAAAATCTGAATTTAGAGTATCATCCCTAGGTTATTTATATACAGTAAATAGTAAACGATAATGGACCAATAATTGAACCTTGTGGAACCCCCTTATGAGCTTGCAAAAAGGTAGAGCCATCTATCTGAACCGCCTGGGTTCTATCTGTAAAATAATTTGCAAAACACCCAACAGCTTGTTTAGAAAATCCAATACCTATAAGACGATCCATTAAAATCTGGTGATCGACAGTGTCAAAGGCTTTAGAAAAGTCCAGAAACACAGAAACACAACACTGCTTGTCATCAAGAGCTTTTGTTATGTCATTTATGACCTTCAAGGCAGCAGTAGCAGTGCGATGACAAATGTGGCACAGTGGTCCAGCTATGATTTCAGATGCCAATTTTAGAAAGCCAGGCTTCAAGTGACCTGCCCAACTGGTTTTCAAGGGTTTAGTTCTTTTAGGGCCTATTCAACTTCTTTTGTGGTAAAAGGACTAAAATCAAAAACCTGTATATTATCACTAATCTGATGAGTAAAAGTGGATACTCTAGTTTTCAATGTCTATTAAAAGAATTTAACATTGCTGTCCTGTCAGTTATCCTGAGACCATCAACAAGTATACTAGTTGGAAGACTAGTCAAATTACTGCTTGCAGACAACAATTTGAAGATCTTCCAATATTTGTTTGGGTTATTGAGGCTTTCCAAGATCCTGGACAAATAAAAATCAGCTTTAGCTTTTCGCAGATTTATTTCTCAATTGTCTAAAATCAAGCCAATCATACTCTAATCTAGTCTTCCGCACCCTGGCCCGGGTGCGGCAGCATTATGCTCATGCAGTATGTCTGCCATATCAGTTGTGATAATCCATACCAAGGATTATCACACCCTTTAATTATGAATTTACGAAAAATGGCATTTTTATTTACTAAACAAGTAAAGTGTTTATAAAATAATTCCAAGCCAGCTAAACATGGTCAAAAAGGGCAATTCTATCCCAATTAAAATGATATAAATAACAATGTTACCCCTATATATGCTGTACTATAATTCATGCAAATGCGGTTTCTTTGGTATGCGCTGTCGTTTTCTTTGGTATAAGCAGGGTAAACACTGTAATAATTTGATTTAACTTACATTAATAAAGAAACAGGGCTTTAAGAAGAACAAAACGAAAAATGAGAAAACACTCAGCGACACACTCGAGATTGTGTTCTGATGCGGGGATGCTGGGCTGCATCTGCCATAGATGCGTCACAGAGCAGCAGCCAAGATATGGTTGCTTTGTGTTCTCTCAACTCTACTAAACAATGTATAGAGTTATATTTTTTAGGTAATTTAGCTGAATTTACGTTAACATTTATGTTACAAATTTAGTAAATTATATTTAAAAAATTTGACACTAAAATGCATGAAAAATTACACATTGCCACAAAAAAAGCAACAAAAAAAATGTGCCAGAAATTTGCGGTTTCCGTGAATTTGCGCGAACAAGGCCGCAAACTCTGAACCACGACTTTGCTGGGGAACACTGTATATAATAAGGGAAAGCTGCTGGCCTAGTTGTTAGGGAGTGACACCTGCGATCAGAAGCTCATGGGTTCGAATCCCAGAACTACTAGTGGCACCCTGAGCAAGGTACCGTCCCCACACACTGCTCCCCGGGTGCTGTGTTCCTGACTGCCTGCTGCTTCACTTAGTGAATGGGTTAAATACAGAGAACACATTTCATGCAGTTCAGATTGACTACAGAGAAAAATACCCCTTTAATCTCTACAGTCATTACTTTCCATTAAAATTGTAATTATGTAACTAGTTATGTAGTGAATTAGAACATTTTACTTTCTCTGTTGACTGGTTTGGGTCTGCATCTTTGACTTTTACGGACACAAAAGTAACTCTTTGCCAAGCATGTCAAGTAAATACATAAAATAAATATAAAATATTTCCTCTTACATTTACAAACCAATAGGGTATCGGTATGCAGACCAATCTTGGTCTGCATCTTTCTATTAGAAAACAGAGCATGAGAATTACTTCACTGACTTCTAAAGGTTAAAGAACTACATTTTTGGAGCCAAGTAAAGGTGCATGTGAATTAAATGTCTAACATAAAGAGAATAATTTTTAGGGAATTTCTTATCAGGAAGTTATATTACATGTAGAGTTGTTTTTTCCAAAGTCTTGGGATTTTGTCCCTCCTCATACTCATTAATCAAGTTTGCAGAGGCCCAACACTTACCTAGTCCTCAATTTGTCATCTAGTTACTCATCAACCGAAGTTTGCCATTAACGATAAGTGCTGAAGGAGCACAAGGCTCAGCTTTGCCTTCATTCACAGCGCAAACTTAAAAGGGGGGTTTGATTACCAAAGCTCCTCCTTCAACATGAGAACACTGGCGCTGGGTTGTTGGGACTGTGACTGTGGCCTTTTATTGTGCTCCTAAAGTCATCAGTGCTCTGGCACTCAGCAAAAGACTTCTAATGGAGTCACTAATTGGCCACATAGGTTTATGGGATATTCAGGTAGGGCTGGAGAGTGTTAAGTTCCTCACAAACCCCTGCAAGATAGTGAGAGACAGATTAGGAGACCTCATCTTGACCTCAGCATCTCCTTTTGATGCACTGAAACGTTACACTCAAGTTGAGCATGTTAATGTAATACAGAGGAACTTCAAAGAGTAGAAACATTAAGTTGCATTGCATCTCGTTGAAGCCGACTTCCCAGCATACAGTAGCGATGTTCAAAGTTGCAGTGTTAAGGAGGCAACAAATGTAAAACAAAGCATGCATAAAAATCATTGACTTGGTATTTAAACGACTAATTCCTCAAGTGTCTTTTCTAAAACTACTATACTGACACATTTAATGGAAACCAAATTGTCCTCACCACAGTACATTAACTTCACAGTCTATCCAGTCCATATATGAATAAGCTGCAAAAACAGCCTTTTTTTTAATTCAGTTTTGAACCAAAATATTTACATATATCTACAGCCTACCACAGTTTACTCCACCCATCTGAAGTTATAAGGAGTGTTTCTGCTTTCTGAATGAGACAACAATGCAGAGCAGAGCTCAATAGTGTACATCAGCCTTAAAAGTACAATAACAAAAACAACCTGTTCATTTCTAAAGGACAAAAAGTGGTCGGAATTTCGACAAGTAAACATAAATGGCTGTTTAGGGACATAACATCACACAAATGGTCGAACAAAAGTTCAGGGGGGAAAATAAAATACGATAAACATGCAAAACACTACATACAGAAATGCCAAATTTGGTCCCATCAATCCTTTTTCAGATTTTGGTATAAAAAAATGTATTTTCTTAAATAGAAATCATAAAAATGCAAAATGTAATTTATCAGAAATGGATTAAAACCAGCATATTTAGTCATTTTGGGACGAATTGGGTCCTACAAATGGTATTTCCCAAAAGTTTGCAGCTTGAATGAAGGCTTAGCTCCACCTTGGCACAACCACATCATGTCATGTATCACTGAAAAGTTTTTTTCCTTTAATTTGATGGGATTATTGTAATGTGTCAACAGTGTCTGTTATCTGAGATCTCCGTGGATAATGCAGCTCTGAGGCCTACTCCTAAAACAGTTTTTCTTAAAACCAGCTTTTTCTACTTTCAGGACCAAAAATCTGAGCTTTTAGAACATCTGCATTCATGACACTTTACATGTTCGTTACTAATTGTATTTGAAAGGAGTTTTAACACTTTCCAGTAACACTAGATGCTCAGCTAAACACTCAACTAAATATCTGTTAAATTTATCTGAACTTCAAGTTAAAAAATGCCATTGAATATCAGCCTAAATTTAACCCGATCTTAATTTACTGCAACCCAAAACTTCAATCCTAATCTCAAACCTAAACTTAATGCTGTTAATAATTCCATCACCCCCACTTTCCGGGCCTCCCAGGGGCCTCTCCCACAGACTCCTTTCTCATCCCATCTCTCTCCATAAAAGGGCTGATTTCATGTCTGTACAATCTTATTTACCCGTTGCGTCCATCATCTCTGGATAGTATTAAAGCTCAGTGGGAAGAGGATTTAGGAGAGGTCATTCCAGAGGAGATGTGGGACGCCATTCTATGTCGAGTTCATTCTTCATCTATCTGTGCTAGACTTAGCTTGATCCAGTGCAAAATTCTGCATTGTACACATTTTACTAAAGTCAGGCTTTCCAAGATTTATAATGATGTTGACCTGTGAGAGGTGTCACCAAGCTCCGGCCATTCACATTCATATGCTCTGGTCATGCCCTTCTTTGGCTGCAGGCATTTATTTCAGTTCCGGACTGCGATGCAATTCAATTTGAACCAGTGGCACTCACAGCATTATTTGGGATTTTGCCCCCTAATCTATCGCTGCCAATATATAAAGCGGACTTTGTGGCATTTGTTACTTTGCTAGCAAGACGGCTGATTCTGCTGAGGTGGAAGTCCCTCCCTCTCACTGCTCATGGATTAAAGATATTCTGTATTTTGCTAAAGTCGAAAAGATAAGGTGTTCACTGAATGGCTCACTACATAAGTTTAACAATATATGGGGACCTTTTTTTGGGCACATTTCCAGAAACTGGGGTTTGTAGCCACCCCTGAGTAACTAGGATTTATTTTTACTTTGTGTACCCTTGGTGGGTTTGCAATGTTTGTCTGTTATTTCTGCATAATGACAATTCCACATCTGCTTTCATTTAACATTAGGTGACCAACATGTTTGATTACTAGCTGCATACAAAGTTTGTTATTTCTGTATTTATTAATTTATTTTTTTTGACTGTATTTTTATTTTGCATATTTAGTTATTTACTTTTCAAATTTTTTTCCATTTCTTTTTTTTCTTTTTTTTGCAGGGGGGGTGCTGTTTTTCCATTATGTTTGACATTTCTTTAATAATGAAAACGTTTTCTTGTTCATTTTCCATGAAAATTCAATTAAAAAAATTATTAAAACAAAATTATAATAATTCCACCAAATTTTACTACGTTTCATCAGAGTGAAATATCATCAGAGCCCTAATGTGGGACATTTTTTGTAGTTTAATGTTGGCCTAATGTTGTAATACACCACAAAGTACAAAAAAGTCTAAACTACAAAAAATGTCCCACATTAGGGCAACTCTATATGCAGCAAATTTAGCAAATTTTAGTGCTAAATTATTAGGAAAAATATAATTTACTAATTTTGTAACATAAATGTTAATGTAAATTCAGCTACATTTCCATATAAAAAATAACTGTATACATTTTTTGGTACTGTCCAGAGAACATAAAGAAGCACATCTTGGGATGGTGAAACACCGCTGTACTCAGAGGCGGGAGGTTTGAAAGTAGCCAATCTGAGAGCATTATTTATTTCTCCTTGCTGCTGATTGGCTGCTGCCCTGGGATGCATCTCTGGCAACTGCAGTCCAGAATTTCCCCCCATGGAGCGTCTCGAGTGTACTCATGTTTTTCATTTTGTTCTTCTTAAAACCCTGTATGTTTATTACTGTAATTTAAATTAATTTATTACTGTATTTACCTACATATTCCAAAGAAAATGACAGCGCATACCTAAGAAAATGCACTTGCGTGAATTACAGTACAGTCTATAGAGGGGTAATATCGGTATTTTACATTCTAGCACTGCGGGAGTTCAGTGTAAACTGTACAATACGGATACAGGTTTACCTTCACATTTTTTAAGGGTAATGTACTAAGCTGAGTTAAAGTTAAAATAAAGTGTTTGGGGAGCATATTTAGGGCTACACTATAAAAATAGACATTTTTAGACATTTTATTTTAACACATCACAAATTTGTGGTTTTTCACTATAAGTGGGTGCTCTTGGAATGTAACCCCCACGAATGTTGGGGTTTTACTGTAATCAGAATTAAGAGGCTACTTTAATGAATTTATGTCTATAGATAATCTAAATAAACTGAATGAAGAGGCTGCTTTAATGAATTAATTCCTATAGATAATGTATATAAGATGTCTATAGATATATTAAATAAAATAAGATGTTACATTAATTAATCTATGTAAATAGATAATTTACATAATCTGAATGAAGAGGCTACTTTAATTAATTTATGTCTATAGATCATGTATATACTCTGAATGAAGAGGGTACTTTAATTAATTTATGTCTATAGATAATGTATATATTCTGAATTAAGAGGCTACATTAATGAATTTATGTTTACCAAACAACATTGGCATGTCCCTTGATGAGTTCATTTTTTAGACATGAATCTGGCTTCGAGAGAAGTATGAACCAAGAATTGATGGGGAAGGTGAGTTAAACACTAAAAGGTGGTTTAGCACTTTTTCAGTGTCCAAAGGGAACCCTGCTCACACATTTAATTGTTCTTTATTTGGCCACGCGTTTATGGACAATGGAACACATATATCTTTGGTACTCCAGTATTAGTTGGGTAGTATCAGTTGGCTAATTTTGTGCCTGACTTAAGGGAATAAAATATATAGTCAAGTGATTCACTGTCTATTTGAGAGATTAATTACATACAGCAGTGCCCCAGATCCCTCCACTAAGAACTGCTTTTATTTGATCAGTTATGAGAATCAGTTATCAGGTTGTTTTTTTTTAAACATTTTTGTCAAACTGTTTTTTAAGACATCCAAAGCTTTTAAAAGACACACTGTTTAAATCATATAATTTTTTTTTGCAGTTTTGCAGTGAATTCATTTAAAAAAATCTTGGCATAGAGCTGCCACTGCTGTTTTTCCTTTCTACCAACTGACAAAAACCTATTGATTCGGGTACCACTCATATTCACAGTCAGCTACTTATCTAGGAATTCCAGAAGATCCAGAGTGATGATTATCTCACAAAATTGGCCAGTTAGGCCATTGTACAACAAAATTGTATTGACTGATTTAAGTCCAGCTCTTAAAGGCCTAAATGATGAATAGGCCCAGGAGGCTTAGCCTGTCTAAATACTACAGAAAAAAAAACAGATTTTCTAGTCAAAGGTTAATAAGAGTAATTGTTACAATATTTACAGAGCTTAAATTAACCAAAATTTGTAGACATTTCTACATAGACATGTTCTTTCTATTAAGTCATTAAGCTTTCTCTGAAAGCTCCTCTTGAATTTACAGTGTAAATGTCAGTCAATATAGTCTTACCAGATACTTCCAAATACATTTGTACAATACTGTGAAAAAGTATTTGCACCCTTCTTGATTTCTTAATTTATTTTATGTTTGTCACATTTAAATATTACAGATTATCAAACAAATTTAAATATTAAACAAAGATAACCCAAGTAAACACAAAATGCAGTTTTTAATTTATTTTAATAATTTATTGAACCTACATGGCCCTTTGTGAAAAAGTAATTGTAAAATCAGGAAGTAACTTTGGTTAATCACATTGTTTGGAAGGCTGAGTGCAATTCCACTAGCTACAGTCAGGCCTGATTACTGGCAGACCTGCTGAATCCAGAGATCACTTAAAAAGTAGACTAAAAGATCCCAGAAAAGGAGAGACATCATGCCGAGATATACAGAAATTCAGGAACAGATGAGAAAAAAAGTCATTGACATCTATCATTCTGGAAAAGGTTACAAAGCCATGTCTAAAGCTCTGGGACTACAGCGAACCACGGTGAGGGCCACTATTCACAAAAGGAGAAAACACAGAACAGTGGTGAACCTTCCCAGGAGTGGTCGGCCTACAAAAATTACCCCAAGAGCTCAGCGACGACTCATCCAAGAAGTCACAAAAGAACCCAGAACAACAACTAAATGACTGCAGGCCTCACTTGCCTCAGTTAAGGTCAGTGTTCACGACTCAACCATAAGAAAGAGACTACGCAAAAATGGCGTGTGTGGCAGAGATTCAGGTGAAAACCACTGCTGACCAAAAAGAACATAAAGGCTCGTCTCACTCTTGCCAGAAAAATACCTTTTGGGACAATATTCTGTGGACTGACGAAAAACAACAGTTGAAATTTTGAGAGGTGTGCGTCCCGTTACATCTGGCGTAAGAGTAAAACAGCATTTCAGAAAAAGAGCATCATACCAACAGTCAAACATGGTGGTGGTAGTGTGGTGGTCTGGGGCTGTTTTGCTTCTTCAGGACCTGGGAGACTTGCTGTGATAAATAGAACCATGAAATCTGCTGTCTACCAAAAAATCCTGAAGGAGAATGTCTGGCCATCAGTTAGTGACCTTAAGCTGAAGCGCACTTTTTTTTCACCTTATTTATTCTAATGTTAACTTGTGTATTTGCTGGCAGAAGGTTCCTCACTACTCAGATAAATGGCTTTAAACAGTTTATACAGGAGTCTAAGACTTTTGCACAGTACTGTAATTTTTGTCAGTCAGGGGAATTGTCAGGGGGGGAGAGGGTCTGACACTGTTTGGGTCGACCCAGTGTGGGGGTGGGGATGAGGGTTGGGATTTGAGGGTTGATTGATGGATCTTTTTCTGAAAATTCCTCTGTAAATTCACTCCTTCTAGATAAAGAAGCGAGACCCATCGTTCGCACCCCGCTCTCTGCTGGACTTCGGCTCGGGACTCGGCACAGCTGTCTGGTGAGAACAACCAGCGCCGACTGTAATATTTCCATATTTGTGATGTCACAAAGACCCACACCTTTTACACGTATTTACATTATGTCCAAGGTGCAGTAACAGAAACAGCCTGTTAAATTCTAATGGATAAAAAGGGGAAGGAAAATGGTGCAAAAAAGAATTATGACTTTGGTACATAAACAAATGTTAGAAGTGAATTTTGATGTGAAAAAAAATATGTGTAACATGTACGCTCAAGTTGTTTTTCAGCCTTTCTGAATGTTTCTTTGCTGCATTTTGTCGGTTTTGCCCACTCTTATGGCTGGAACGCCCCTCCCCAGGCCTGTGAGGGTGGATGTTAATGAACTTTGAATGCTGAAAGTGAAATTCTGTGTAATTCACACATGCACTCTGTCACACAGGGCTTCACACACACACTGGGGAGACTCACTGACAGAGTTTGTGTGTGTAGACTCCTCCGCAGCCATGAACACGCTAGCCGAGCAGCTCCTCACAGGTGTGTGTGTGTGTGTGTGTGTGTGTGTGTGTGTGTGTGTGTGTGTGTGTGTGTGTGTGTGTGAGAGAGAGAGAG
>JBBJLS010000001.1:2638307-2667471 GCA_037577275.1 Bryconaethiops microstoma
GTGTGTGTGTGTGTGTGTGTGTGTGTGTGTGTGTGTGTGTGTGTGTGTGTATGTGTGTGTGTGTGTGTGTGTGTTCCTCAGTTAGAAGTATTTGAATCTTCTATGCTGAACCTTCAGTTCTCGCCGGAGTGACGCGGTGCTTTAATGGAGAGGAGTCAGACGTTCACTGTCTGCAACCGGAGTAAACACAGGAACACGGGCCGAAGTAACAGGAAACTCGTCCTCCTTCACGAAGTTCAGCCTCGGGCAGCCGGAGCTCAGAGTGTAACACTGAGGGAGAAGCGCTGCAGACACTCGGAGACGCAGCTCGGGCACCAGTAGGGAGCGAGGGGGCGGTTTGGGACGCGGCCTGTGGCACCCGGTTGTAGCCATAGTGATCATAAAGCATCAGCCAATCATCTGTCAGAATGAGCCCTTGGGGATGGAAAAGATGTGTGTGTGTGTGTGTGTGTGTGTGTGTGTGTGTGTGTGTGTGTGTGTGTGTGTGTGTGTGAAACATGAAGCCAATGGATTGGCTGAGACTGATGTCATAAGTGGGTGTGTAGAAGGTGAGGAAAAGGGAGTGACAGGAAACACAGACTCATACACACACACACACACAGGCTCACACACTCATACACACACACATACACAGGCTCACACACTCATACACACACACATACACACACACACACTGCACTGTTTGTCTGCCCTGTTTACTCCAGAGCACATAAACCTGTAAACACAGTCTTTACATCAGCTGACTAAAATATACAGGGGTGTGTGTGTGTGTGAGAGAGTGTGTGTGTGTGTGTGAGAGAGTGTGTGTGTGTTAGAGAGTGTGTGTGTGTGTGAGAGAATGTGTGTGTGTGTGAGAGTGTCTGTGGTGCCTAGTTTTCGTTCTCTCAGTGTGCACAAGGTCAAACCTGCCCCTGTTTCAGAGAGAGAGAGACAGAGAAAGAGAGAGACAGACAGAGACAGACAGAGAGAGAGAGACAGAAAGAGAGAGAAAGAGAGAGAGAGAGAGACAGAGAGACAGAGATAGGGAGAGAGAGAAAGAGAGACAGAGAAAGAGAGAAAGAGAGAGACAGAGAAAGAGAGAAATGGAGAGAGAGACTGAGAGAGAAAGAGTGAGAGAGAGAGACAGACTGAGAGATAAAGACAAAGAGAGACTGAGAGAGAAAGAGAGAGAGACAGGAAACGAAAGAGATAGCGATTGAGATTGTGAGAATAAAGAGCTGAGAGGGAGAAAGAAGAGAGAACGAGATTAAGAAATTAGATCAATTGAGATATATATAGATATAGAAGGAGTTAAAAATAGGAGGGAGAGAGGGATAAAGAAGAGAAGAAGAGAACAAAGTGAGAGAGATAAAGATTAAGAGGATGGAATAGAGAGAAGATAAAACAGGACAATTAGAATGAAGAAGTGAGGGGGAAAGAAAAAGAGGGAGGGAGAATGAAGGTGAGAAAAACATTAACTGAAGCACAGAAAGAAGAAGCAAAGAGTGAAAAAGAGAAACTGGACAGAGAACTAGACCCTCGCAGTGATGAAAACATCTATAAAAAAAAAAATCTTCTCTCTGCATTATCAGAGGACATGAGACTGAGAGGAATGAGAAAGACGGAGAAGAAGAGAACAAAATGAAAGTGATAGAGAGGGAAAATAGACAGAACATAAAACAGGATCGTGAGATTGGAAAGGAGAATAAGGGGGGTAGAGGGACAGGGGACATGGACTGAAAGAGAAAGAAGAAGGCAAGAAGGGAGAGAAAGAAGAAGGGAAGAGAAAATGGACAGAGACGAGACCATAGCAATGATGAAAACACACAAAAAAGAGAAAATGCAAGAGAACCCACATTCATTTAAAGGCCATGTTTGTGCCTTGAGGTCACTCTCTTATTATCGATGGGACAACGGCCTGCCAGCCACAGCCAACTGCCTGGGAATCCCCTCATTAAACATTTAAAGATGGTTGTGTATTACAGAGGAAAATCTTTTGGACTGCTGTGTTTTAGGGGCTGGAAGACGCTCACAGAAGATTTAACCCAGACCTAAGTGCAGGTGGAAGTCAATGTCGCATTCATCATTTTTTATTTTTAATATTATTATTTTTGTTTTATTTCTTTTACATTTCTTTTACATTTATTTTACTCTGCATTTAATCCATTCCTCTGACTGAAGCAGTGGGCAGCCAACAATGGCCCCCGGGGAGCAGTGTGTGGGGACGGTATATTGCTCAAGGGTACCTCAGTGGAGCCAGTGGCAGTCCTGGGATTCGAACCCACTGCCTTCCCATCACAGGGGCAACTCCCTAACCACCAGAACACCAGCTGGCCCAGTTAATTTCTTACACAGCATAAAATCCAGCGTTATATCCATATAATGAAAAAACAAACACTAAGATTGGAGATGAAAGGTTTTGTTCTGATCGTGATATCTTTACAAAGAATGTTCCATTATATGTACTAATTTATTTAGCAGAACAAGTTAAATATAAACTTCCTTTTGGCTGTAAATTTTCCTAGGAATGCAGGCCTCACTGTAACATAAAGCAGGGGGAAATGTGGAGGAAATCTGTTAATAGCGGGAAGTGTGCTCTGAGAACCCGGACTCGAAATTTAAACTCAAATCCGACACATTTAGGAAATGACTTCTGGACCCAAACTGAGTAGTCGAATTTGGATTCTTCTAGTGAAACAGGAGAAATATTTCAAGCTCTGGTGCACAACTCGAGAACTTCACACACCGAACATGTCTTGGCCTTCTGGCTGCATTTGGGTGAAAGAGACAATTGTGTAAATCTGAATGTTTGCCACACACTTGCTCTAAAGGGCTGAAGCTCATGAGTTCAGTACTAAATTTGCCAGCACGCTTTTGGACTTGGACTGTCTGACCGGCACGCCCGGTCGTTAATTCTGCTAAGAAGAGTGTAGAGGAGCAGTAAACCCTTGAATGACCTTTCCTCTCTTCAACTCAAATGTTGTATTTGCCTCTTAATCAGCGTATTAAGACTTTCTTTCCTTTAGCCCTCTTTCTCTCCAAGGCCTCGTTTCAAAGGCCTAATGAAAATAAACTGGAGGGCCCCCGACTCTTTATTTTGACAGAGCACAGAGCACCGCCGGGTTCAGAGCCAGGCAGAAAACAAGGGGGCAGCTGGAACAAAGGCCAGAAGAGTCCGAGGTCAAACGGCCTGGTGTCCGCACCGTCTCCAGTGGCCACAGCATGGGAGGGCAGTGGCGCTCGTGCAATCATGAATCCGTTTTTGTTCCCGCGCGCATAGGATAGAATATATCACACAAACTGACAGGGCAACAATAGGTCGTGCTTTTGTCCGGGCCAGAGTGAGGCGCTTTGGAGCCTTTTCAGAGCAGCACGCATCTGCCCTACATGAGATTAACATTCGGTATTTGGTTCTGTTTTTCAGGCCTGACCTCTGGCCTGGGCCAACTGCGCCCTTGTGGTCAGATGAATCTGGAGAGATACAGATGAAGAACCTCATGCAAAGATTAAGCGACACTAAACACAACAACAGTTGATCGACCAAGACAGGTTGCGGGTCTGAAATCTGTCTCAGGACAAAAAATTTGCAAACAGTGACAGTGTACAAATGCTGTCACTGATGCCCTCAAGGCTCAGTCTTTAGCCTTTAATTAGGGACGGAAATGCCTTTTAATCCATTGCAGCTACTTATTTTTAAACTACATTCAAAATGCACTGAAGTTGTGCAAAGGCACAAACATGCTCCTGGGAATTTATTGTACATTGAAGGTACACAAATGGACCATTTAGCATCTTTGAGGAGACATTTACCTGGGGGGATTCAAATTTATGGTAAATAAATAATACTGAAGTGAAATTGAACTGAACCTGTAAATCCATAAAGGAGATCCATCTAGGAGAAGATACCAGATTAAGCAGGTGACCCTATAGGCCAACACTATTCTTAAAATAAATATAAGTAGCCTCTAAACGAAAGTGCTCGCAGACAGTCATCCCTGCAATTATCAAGTCTCACACGTCACCCAGTCTGACCTGCTGTATCCAAAACAAGGTAATGTCCTGACATGTGACTCCCCCATCACCCACCTGTGCGGACTTTGCTCTAATCCTCGCTGATCCCCTCTCTGCTTTGAATACTTGGACTACTGAGTGTAACTAATTCTCTCACACAAGGATATTGTCTTCCCCCTTTTTGCCTTTGTCTTCCTCTTCACAGCCTCTTATTCACTGGCCGCGTTCGTTAGGCCGGACCACCGGACCAAAAAAATCCTTCCAGTCAAAAGGGCTTAATGAGCTGTTACTACCACCTTAAATCTAACTGTTTTCTTGGCCAACGAAACGACAAAGCAGACAAACAATCAGGCCAATGAATATCCCCCTCCTGTAAATTCTCAGTGTGGTGAGTCTTCGTTAGTGTCAGGACGACATAATGATCGTTCAGTAACACACACGTAAACAAGCTCTCACACATTTCACCTGAACACAGCAGGATGATACAGGTTGCTCCTCTGAAAAGACAGCGGAGAGGCCATTTGCTGCCCAACGAGAGTCGACTGCTTTTGCGTTTAGCCGGCACAATCACGGTAATCGACGTTTATGATTGCAGCAAATGTTAAAGCTATCACCCGACCACGGTGCACAAACAGCACATGTGACGGAAGAAAGTCGCAGACGTCACTTGCGTGGAAACGGCCCGGAGGGGCTTTTTTCAGACGACCATTTGGTGCTCTCCCCCTCACTCCCCATTTGTAACCTCTTGAACCCTGAGCCTGGAGGGGTCAGCAGTGCTAGAGCAGGCCAGGTCCTGCAGCAGGCCTGTAAATCAGGGTGCTCACGGGAAACCCACGCCAGGCTGGATCCCAGAAGGCCCTGGCACCATCGCTCTCCCTGCTCTGACGCACGGCCATACGGGTTCCCACCGAGACGCACCCATGCTGGAACATCCCACCACGACCCGGCTGCCACGCAGATCCATCACAACTGCCCCACAGCAGAGCAGGAAAAACATAAACAATAAACGATAACCCCACCTGAAGGGATCCAGAAGGAAGCAGTCTAAGTCCTTACAGGACAGTCTGTTCACTCAGTGGCAGTCTTGGCACTACCCTCAGACAGCTATTTCCAGTCATAGAAAACCAGGCTGCTACCTTCTTGAATGGGAAGAGACCTATGAACTCATAACCTAAAGACAAATTAACGTTCCCGTAACATACACCATATGGACAAACGTATTGGGATGCCTGACCATTGCACCAACAGAGACTTGACACTGCATTCAGATTTATATGGAGTTGGACCCCCCCTTTGCAGCTGTAACAGCTTCCACACTTCTCAGAAGGCTTTCTTCAAGATCTTGGGGAGTTTCTGTGGGAATTTGTGCCCATTCGATTCTGTATAAGGGCAGACAGTTTCAAATAAGTCATATATTTTGGAAATTCATTTTTATGTGTGGCTTTGGTTAATTAGTTAATAAAGTGTTTTTTGGAAGTGCCAGTGACAAAAGTGGGCAGACCCAATTACACCACTGCCACTGGCTTGTAAACACTGATTTAGTGTCTTCTCATGCAATAGATGCTATCGTTCGATTTTGGGAAACTCACATATGACAGAACGTTCAATACTTAAGAGTGTCATTAACATATGCAAGACCTTTTTTTTTTTTTTTTTTAGGACCTTTCCCCATTCCATCATCCTGCTAAATAAATTACTACTCATCATTTACAGTGTAAACCCTGGCTGGCAATAATGTCAGCTCATGATAATTTCATGTTATATAACTATAACTTAATGATTAGTAATTATTTAGCATTATTGGTGATATACTGAGATGCTTATATCAGGAAAATGCTTTGTGTTCCAATCTGACTTGCTTTGTATTGCAATAATTCTTCCCAATTCTACCAGCTAAGCCTCCCCATCACATGTTGCCACCAAGCTGGGACGAAGGAGGTCAGCATGAGCATCCTCTGATCCAAGAGAAGCCATATATCTTAATTGAAGATGCAACATTTGGAGGTGATCACTAGCTACCAACTCTGTTTAATGATGCTGTCCTGGACCGCCTTTGCAGCTATAACAGCTTCCACTCTTCTTGGAAGGCTTTTCACGTGATTTTGGAGTTTCTGTGGGAATTTGTGCCCATTCATTCTGTAGAGTGTTTATGAGGTCAGACGAGAAGGCCTGGCTCGCAATCTCTGTTCCGGTTCGTCATAAAAAAAAAAGGACCTTCACCAAACTGCGTCCACAAAGTTGGAAGCATGGCATCGTTCAAAAGCACAGCATCGTTCATCGTTCAGATTAAGCTGGAAGTAAGGGGCCATAGCCCAAACCCTGAGAAACAGCTGTGTCCCAAAACTTTTGTCCATATAGTGCATAGTTATTATAACTGTCTGATATGTAAAGCAAATGTAAGCAAACCAATGAACTAATAATAGAAATCACACAATGAGCTCATTCATGTTAAATCTACTGTAGTTAATCATGAAGCTCTTCTGATAGATGTAAAGTAATAACGAATTCACCACGTTATTACTGGGGTCATTCTTTTGGACGCCCAGCCCAGCATCTTACTCCAGGCTGACAGGAGAGCAGGATTTCGAGGGGTAAAAAGAAGAAAGCACTGGGCCATATGATCTCACCTGTGCAGGCTCTGCTTCCTGCTCTGGCTTCTGTCACCCAGATGGACCTTTCAGGCTGCAGGAGCACCTGGAACCAAAACACACAAATCAGGCTTTGAGGAGGCCGGTCATGTCTTAACATACAGCGGTCTTTGCTTTAACTTGTGTCAGGTGTGCCCTCAGGTTCTCTCTAATGGGCAGGACCGTAAAATGGTCATAATAACGTCTTTTTGGCCAAACCCAGCCACGATATCAGTGACGGGCTGACCTGCTTCACATGGACCACATGGCTGAACTGAAACATTTTGCAGTTAAGAGGAATTTCTGGATTTTATTCTTCAGGTTAAGTGTGTGTGTGTGTGTGTGTGTGTGTGTGTGTGTTTCTTTCAGTACACAACACTCAGCTGATTAGCAAAGTCACAAAACTAAGCCCATTATGTTATTAATTAATGCATTCATTCTTAGATATGAATAGTTAGCAACAAATTAAAACATTATTTCTAGTTATACAAACAAACACTTCAGTCAGAAGACACAAGCACATCTTAATGGTATTGTAATATTTAATACTAATAATACTTAACATGTGTCATAATACTATTGTGTGTATTTTATTAATGAACAGTGCCCACTTCAGCAAATTGTCAAAGCTGATCATAGCAGCGTGGTCTCTCTCTCTGCCGAGGAGACAAATGCAGGTCAAATAATGGTCAGTCTCAATAAGGCGCCAGAAATCCAGAGATATTTCTGTAGACTGGATACTAGACAGTGCTGTTCTTCTTGCTCTGGGCACAGTATTTTTGCATAAACACAGTGAACTGCTTTCACATTAAGTCTTCATGGCTCTAGGTGAAAACAAAGCCAATTCTGTTAGGCTTCATGCACTCAGAAACCCTCCTGCTAAAACCCGCTCGCTGTAGTACATACTGGCCACACAACTTTATATCAAGGCAGATACTGCAGTGATGACGTTTATCTTCAGACATCTGACAAAAAACCTGCAGCTGGTCTTCTTTTTAACAGCTCTGGGTTCTGTTAGTGTTAACAGATGTTGCCCCCTGGTGGAGAAATGACCAGCGTTGAGGTCATTCAGTGTCCTTCTGACCTGGTCCATCGCTGCTCATCCAACACCCAGCAAACTTATGTTACCATTACTTTGCTATATTTTAATATATGAGCATTATATAGTGCATAAAGTGCAATTCATCAATTAAGACACATGTCAAAACCCTTTACTGGTTTAACGAAAAACTACACCTACTGTGGTATTTTAGTATTGCTTCAGTTCTTTTAAATCCATTTAAGTATCTTTTATCTAAAGCAAAATGACTTAGAGGCGCCTTCTTCAATATTTTTCTAGTTCATATCACATTTTATATCGTTTCTACCTATTAGATTGGCTTTTTTCCATACTGCAAACAGTTCATTTTTAAATGACCAATTCCTGACTTCTTTTTATTTATCCCTTAGAATTAAACAGGTTGAAACACTCCTTACATCTCCAGCATGAATGGCCTGAACTATAGATGTGTAGATGTAAATATGTTGGTTTTCATGACCACAAAAACAGTACATTGCACCTTTGGCAGCTTAATTTCCATATATGGTTTTTATTGAGAGACAAGTATGTCTTGAAACTTTAATAGCGTTTAAATACCACATCAAACTCATTCTTAAAAGTGAAGAAAATTTGTCTTTCTGCGATATGAGGACTTTTCAACTGCATTACTGAAGAGTTTCAACGGCACTGAAGATTTGAACGTTTTACCAATTAATATTATTGTATAAAAATATATAATTACATATTTGACACTGGCAATTGACTAGACAGAGTCAGTCACAGCATCTTTATTTATATTTAACAGAATAAAGTACAGTCACAGAAGGCCTTAGCAAAAAAACACGTTATAGCTGTTGGAAAAAACCTTGCATCTTCAGCTTTTATTTATTCATTAATATAATTACAAAATGCCAGCAACTGTTAACACTGTGTCAAAGTTTCATGACAAATGGACCAATAGTAAGGGTGCAAAATGAGTCTTATTCTATTAACCAATTAAATATATTTTCTCCTCCTATACAATCAAATACAAGGTTTTGTTTCTGACATTGATAACACAATATTAAAATAACAATCTCTCTACACAATTTAATCAAGAAGGGAAAATTAATCTAATCACAGTAAATTAAGTTTACCCAAACAAGAATTTCAACCACTTTATGTGAATGTCAGGGTGACCCCATAAACCTACACACACACACACACACACACACACACACACACACACACACACACACACACACACAGGGTGTAGAAATATGTGTGACGAATGTGAGAAACCACACAAAATGCAGATGCTACTGATGTGAGCTCAGCTGTCCCATCTGCAGTGACCGGACTGTCAAATTTTCCAGATTACAAGTAAAAAACCTTCGGTTTAGAGTTCTATAGGCAGAGTAATGTGTGCTGTCACCCATGAACTGAGCCAATAACATTGAATTAATCAAGCTTAAAGCTACAGACAGCTGGGGGCCCCTCTCAGGGGGACCCCGCAACACCTGAGGCACACCCAAAACAATCACACCGCCAACAGTTAACAGTAGGGAACCCTTGATACCTGACCCTATTCATCAGGAAACACTTTTGAGCAAAGTACTATTTTTTTTACCCATGTGTGCTAAAGCGTCTGCATTCTAACACAGCAGGACTTCACATGACTAGCTGTTTAAAGACCAATTGGTTAAACAAGCTCGGACTGGACACTACTGCTTTAACCCCTTTATAGACCTTTATGTATCCAAAAACAGTTTCACTTGTCAGCCAAGACATGTTTGGTGTCCAAATTCTGGTTCTTCAGTTTAGCGCTATGTGGTGAATGTAGGTAACATGGGAAGTCAACAGTCACCCAAAAATGTCCATAAATACATCCCCAAAAGATTTTAAAACCTACTTTCAGTTGTTGTTTCTAAAGAAAAGTCATATTGTTCTTTAAGCCACATCAAGTCTGCACCACCTTAGTTAAGCTCTTAATGCAGTTGAAATGAGAAGTGGCCGCTTATTGTCACGCGTGAACATACCATAGCACAGCACACAGTGCGACCAGTGTGAAATTCTTTCTCTGCATTCATCAAGTGAAGCAGTGGGCAGCCAGCGATGCAGCACCATGGGAGCAGTGTGTGGGGATGGTACCTTTCGCAAGGGCGGTTGGCAGTCCTGGGATTCGAACACAACCTTCTGATCGCAAAGGCAACTCCCGAACCACCAGGAGACCAGCTGCCACAAGTTCAGAACTTTAAATGAATGTACTTATGGAAAAGATTTGGATGACTATTGTCTTGTTTGTTAGCAATGCCAGTCTTGAAGCTCCAGTTCTAAAGAAGCAAAATCTGGACTCCAATAATTAACTGGCCGATACACATCTGGGCTAAACGGAAAACTAAAATTTTGTGGAAGTTTGTGTAATTTAGATTTTTCGTTAGTTCTTTAAAACGTACTATTAAGCAACTGCTATGAATTATACAGTAACCCCTACTATGTTCATGAGATGTGTTAGTGAGAATGAAGAACTGAGGTGTAGGCTTTCAGGGCAATAAAGAGTTAAAATCCTTTGCTCTTTGGAAAAGTTTACTAGGATCAGTTCGATCCAGCCTTTAGTTTTTCTGCCACTGTGTTGTCGTGTTTGGAGCCTCCCAGGCAAGGGGGGCTCTTGGCCAGGCTGGGGTCTTTGCTCCACTGCTGGGGTGTCTTGGCCTGGATGGAGAGGGCATGGACACTGGAGCTCAGCTCCTCATGCAGAGCCTCATTGACCAGGCGGTGGCGCTGCAGCAGAGAAAGACCCTCAAACCGGGGGCTGACCACCAGCACCCTGAAATGTGACTCAGAGCCTGGAGGGACAGCATGCATGTGGCTCTCGTTCAGCACTTCCAGGTGCTCTGGCAGAAAAGCCTCCGTCAGTTTGGTCCAAATGGCCGTCTCCACTGCCTGCTTAGTGCCGGGGCCCATCCTCGACTGAAAACAGGAAAACTGTCTGGAAAAGGCAAGCGTGAGAGAGGGACGAATGCTGGACAGCATCAGAAGGTCAGGAGGCACCCAAAGAAGGCCTGTGAGGATAAATACAACATCCTTTATGGTGTGAAATCTTGTTACAGCATGTTGTATAAGCGACCAGATAGTGCATCCAGCAAGCTGACGGAGCTTCAAAACAGAAAACAAATATGAAACAAACCGATATCACTAATCTCATTAACACAAAACTGTGATTTCAATATTAGTTTACTTAGTAGACGAACAAAATTAAACCTCACTGAACATTTACAGAATAGTGTGTTGATCTATTGCTCTCGCTCACAAACATATTTTTGAAAATGCTTAAAAAATACCTTTAAAAAACGCATGAAAATATTGCAAAAAAACATTTTTATGCTTGGATGAGGTGGATAAACTGGTTTACCAATAAAGGAGAAAGGCTATAACAGGTCTGCCTGATTGGTCTGTATATACAGTACTGTCTGGAGCCACCCATGATTTCTTTATGTTTTGCCTTGAATTACCTTGTTGGTGCAAAAATACATTTATTGCCCGTCAATCTGTCTTTTCTTTGGCATATTGAACAGATTAAAAATGGGAACAAATATGACAGCAAAGTGCCTAAAGATACAAAGTGCCAAGATAAAGGTGTTCCAACTACTCAGCATTCAGCACCACCAGTATACTGATCACCACCTGATCATCTGGAATCATCTGCACCTTCTTCTTCACTGGTTCAGGACTGAAGTTAGATTGTCTTTGTTCTGCTTGAATGATTCATACGTAGGTCACTGTGTGTCTTAACAAACAAAAAACATTCCTCTGAAACTGGACTAAAAATGAGAGACGTTGAAAGTCCTTCAATAAGCCTGGAGAACTGTTCCTCAAGACTACAAACAAACAAACAAACATAAAGGTCTGGCTCGTTGGAAGCAAAACATGAAATGTGTGGTTCAAGACTAGGGCTGAAATATCGATACATCAATATATCCCGATATTTCTTTTCACGAATCGATATACGAATCAATTTCTAGCTCCAAAAATCGATATTTCTGAGGGGGATAATCATGCAAAATACAACCAGACGTCTTGGGATTTCCTACACTCCTGCAGATGTCGCTGTACTTTAGCTCCGTTTTAGCCTCATTTTAGCCTAATTTTTCACAAAATTGCTTCATTTGTTTGCGTTGTCCCAGTATGAACAAAAGTATTGAGACGTTTGAATATCCCAACAAATAAACATTTGTCCCAATCCTTTTGTCGCAGTTTGACCGTCCCAATAAAAGAGCATATGTCCAAATACTTGTGCCCTATGTGGACAAAAGTATGGGGACGTTTGAATATCCCACCAAAAGAGCATATGTCAGTTGCTAACATAACAACCGTGAAAACGACTCCAATGTTAAACATTAGTTCTGTATGACATTAGTTGCCCCAGGTCTCTTACACCCCACCTGTCTTTGAGAATCACTGGACACATGCAAATAACATTTGAGATGAATTAGAGTATGTTTACAGTTTATTAACATCACACTGTTTTATTTTCTTTATTAGAACAGTTAATATGCACAGCATTTTTCCTCCTACATATTTTCAATCTTATGCACTTTATCTTAATGTTTTTGGTGTCCACTAGTTCAGTGTGTTAAAACGCAAAGACAATTCTGAGTTATGTTGTTTTGGCTGAACTATTAATGTAATGTGACTCATTAAGACCAACCAGATCATACACAGCAACTTGCATTTTACCTGTTTTCACATTTTCAGTGAACTGTAGAATATCGTAATATCTATAGTATCGCAAAACTGTATATTGTGAAAGAATTGTATTGTGAAACATGTATCATGATAAGTATCATATCGTGAGGTCCTTATTCAAGAAAGCTGAAACACATTGTCATCATCACTCCTATGTTCAGGTGCACTATTTGGACCAGGGGTGGGCAACTCCGGTCCTGGAGGGTCGATGTCCAGCACAGTTTGATGGTTCTCCTCCTCAAACACGTTCACTAAACCTGACAGTTAACTGGTGAGGTGAACCAGGTGTTTCTGAGCAGGGAAATCACCAAAACGTGCTGGACCACGGCCCTAAAGGACGGGAGTTGCCCACCCCTGATATGGACCAAAGTACTGAGACCCATTTTTCTGGGTTTGGGCTAGAAACTTACTTCCCGTGAATCTTATTGCTTCAGCATACCAAGACATTTTGGACAATGACATGCTTACAACTTTGTGGACACAGTTTTTTCTATTCCAGCATGACTATGCTCCAGTGCACAAACAAGGTCCATAAAGACATGTTTGGATGAGTTAGTTGGATGTGGAAGAACTTGACTGGCTCCACAGAGCCCAGAACTCAACCCCATCCAACACCTCTGGGATAAGCTGAAACAGAGATTGCGAACCAGGCCTTTTTGTCCAACATCAGTGTCTGACCTCAAAAATGCTCTAGAGAATAAATGGGAACAAATTCCCACAGAAACTCCAAAATCTTGTGGAATGCCTTCCAAGAAGAGTGGAAGCCGTTATAGCTGCAAAGGGGAACCAACTGTATATTAAAGTCTATGGATTTTAATGCAATGTCATTAAAGTCTCTGTTGGTGGGATAGTCAGGCGTCCCAATACTTCTGTCCATATAGTGTATAGTAGTTGTATAAGATGCTGTGTTCCTGTGGATGAAATTGGCAACCAAACCTACGCTTTCCCTTCGAACAGAAAACCAAAAACCAAAGAGGACTCTGATCCTTCATCACTCTGTTCTACAGCAACAGTTTCACTGTTTACGTCGTGCTGTCCGTTAGCATTCAAGCTACATTTCTGACATTTCTACAGCTGTTTACACACTAAAAACCCAATTTCCCTCACGCAAGGTCAGCGAGTGACAGCTGGGAAACCGAAATTTAAACCTGAATCCTTAATGTCTCAGAAAACAAGCTAAAATGCAGTTTTATTGTTATGTATGTCACCCCACCTCACCTTAAACACTCCAGGACACCACGGTGGCTCTACTGCTCTTCTGTGTGCTTGTGGCCCTGTGAAGAGAGTGCACTGCCCCTGCAGGCCAAAGAGAGCACTTACACCTGACTCAGGACTGATCAGGGTTATTGTTCTTAAACGGTTATTCATCTAAACAGTTATTGATCTAAACACTTATTTATATAAACGTTTATTGATCTAAACAGTTATTAATCTAAACGGTTATTCATGTAAACAGTTATTGATCTAAACAATTATTTATATAAACGTTTATTGATCTGAACAGCTATTGATCTAAACCGTTACTGATCTAAATAATATTGATCTAAAACAGTTATTGATCTAAATAGATGTTGATCTGAAGTTATTCATCTAAACAATTATTGATCTAGTTATTGATCTAAACAGTTATTGATCTAAACAATTATTGGTCGAAACAGTTTAGATAGATAGATAGATAGATAGATAGATAGATAGATAGATAGATATACACTATACAAACGATCTAAACAAGAGCTTTGGTGGCATGGCTGTGCGCGAGTACAGTACTGTCAAAGCATTAAAATAAAACAATACAAGATTTAACAATAAAATAATGTGAAATACAGTGAACACAAATACAGACACAGGTAATAATAATATTAAGACCACTACTAATTAGAAACATAATATTAAAATTAAATGGTAGACTTAAAGAGATAGGAACTAGAAATAGTAAAATGTCAATAATAATAAAGTAAGAATAACATCAGTAATTATATTTTATTATTGTGATTACTATTATTACTGTTTTTGTTATTATTATTATTATTTATTATTATTATTAATACTAATAAAATAACAACAGCAATGATAACAACAACAATAACAATAACAATGATAATACAATTATTACTATAGCAATAATAATTGTAACAATTATAGTGCACATGTAATAACATAAGACTGGACTGTAACACAAAGACATTCACATTAAATTTACTTCAAAGTAGTGATGGCACTGAATTCATATGGAGTTGGTCCCCCTTTTGCAGCTATAACAGCTTCCGCTCTTCTTGAAAGGCTTTCCATAAGATTTTGGAGTTTCTGTGGGAATTTGTGCCCATTCATTCTGTAGAGCATTTAAGTGGTCAGGAACTGAGTTGTACTCTGTGTGGGCCAGTTAGGTTCTTCCGCACCCAACCCATCCAACCAACCAGATTGCTTTGTTCACAGTCATGCTGGAATAGAAAAGGGCAAACTGTGTCCACAAAGTTGGAAGCACGGCATTGTCCAAAATGTCTTGGTATGTTGAAGAATTAAGATTGAGCCCTTCACTGGAAATATGGGGCCTAGACCAAAACCTGAAAAACAGGTGTGTCCCAATACTTCTGTCCACATTGTGTATATGTCCATAAATAAAATCAGAGTTTACATCTTTCTATAGGAGACTGACTTTCTTTCCTTTGTTTAAGTCAATAATTTAGTTGACTGTGGTCAAAGGAGTGTGCTTTACTTACTTACTTACCCTTAAATATACTTAGGCGCTTATACTCGGCCACATGTGGCGTGGAGATTAAAAAAGGACCAAGACTTTACACGGGCGCAGCAACCCATCCAACAGACCACCCGACCCACGCCCCCTCACATTAAAAATGCTTTACATTATGGGTATATACAGTATATTACATTAGGGGTATATACAGTATATTACATTATGGGTATAAACAGTATATTACATTATGGGTATATACAGTATATTACGGGTATATACAGTATATTACATTATCGGTATAAACAGTATATTACATTACGGGTATATACAGTATACTATATTATGGGTATATACAGTATATTATATTATAGGTATAAACAGTATATTACATTACGGGTATATACAGTATATTATATTATCGGTATATACAGAATATTACATTATGGGTATAAACAGTATATTACATTACGGGTATATACAGTATATTATATTATGGGTATATACAGTATATTATATTATGGGTATATACAGTATATTACATTATGGGTATATACAGTATATTACGGGTATATACAGTATATTACATTATGGGTATATACAGTATATTACATTCGGGTATATACAGTATACTATATGCGGTATATTACATTATGGGTATAAACAGTATTGTATTATAGGTATAAACAGTATAAACAGTGTATTGTATTATAGGTATAAACAGTATATTACATTATGGGTATAAACAGTATAACATTACGGGTATATTTAGTATATTACATATTGGGTATATGCGGTATATTACATTGAGTGTATGTAGTATATTACATTGTTATATACGATATATTGCATTATATCGTATATATACGTAGTGTCCCCTTATAGTCGCGCGTGAACACACCACAGCACAGCATACAATGTGAACAATATGAAATTCTTTCTCTGCATTTAACCGACACACCAAGTGAAGCAGGGGGCTGGCACCAATGAAGGGTGCCCGGGGAGCAGTGTGAGGAGACGGTACCTTGCTAATGTGTACATCAGTGATAACACTAGCAGTGTTGGGATTCGAACCCACAATCTTCTGATTGCAGGGGCACCGCCCTAACCTCTAGGCCACATTATGAGTATATGCAGTATATTACATTACGGGTATATTCGGTATTAAACATTATGGGTATATATGGTATTTTACATTATGGGTATATATGGTATTTTACATTAAGGGTATATATGGTATTTTACATTATGGGTATATGCAGTGTATTACATAATAGGCATATACGGTATATTACATTACGGGTACATACAGTTCACTACATTTTATGTATACACAGTACATTACATTATGGATTTATGCAGAAATATTACACTACAGTACAGTATATTACATTATAGGTATATACACTATATTGAAAGAATTGCTCTGATTCCATACTAGAATATCTGGAAAATTGTACTGGAAAAAGTCATGTTGGTACTTACGTGAACAGTATGTTGTTGTTTTTTCCGGCAGACTTCCATTGCTTTTTATCAAATGTGGCATAAGCACCTTCAGACACTTAACATGTCTTGGCTGACTGACTGCATTTCTTTCTGGCAATTTGTAGTTTTTAAATAATGTTAGTTAGCTAGTTAGACTTAGCTTAATTGATCTTTGCCCGGCTTTTCAGATTAAGAATAAAACTTAAAGCCATCAGGAGTTAACGGCCTGCCTCAGCTCGACTTCAGCAGGAATCGCAAGGACTTTACCACTCTCCTGATCTGCTCTCCCAGTTCCACACAAGCTCAAGCTTCCATAAGCGAGGTGGAACGCAAGTGTTTCGAGCTCTCTGATGTTGAAAAGCCTTTACGTTTTTAACGAATCTTACTAAAAGCAACTTGATTCACACAGTCAACAAAAGTAGCCACTGAATATAAGAAGTGAAAATATTTCAATAGCAGCTCTTTCACAAAGCAAACCTCGATATTAAAAAACACGATGCAACTATCAGTCATGGATAGGCCTCCCCAACAACATTATTGAGGCAATGTGGGATCATCTTGAGAGAGAATGGAACAAAAGGCAGCTTAATGTCCAAATAACGAAATAAGATGCCTGAAGAACTAATGAAGACCTACTTAAAGAAATTACAAGAAAGCTGGTCTAAGAGAGTTCAGGCTGTGAATGGGGGTCATAATTGTGGTCAGAGCAAATATTGACATTAATGCTCAGAATTATACAAACTCTCTATGTGTTCTATACTATATTTACATGTATTGTTTGGCTGAAAATGTAGCATATGGCTTCAGAAACATTCAGCACTGTATAGTAGCGTTCTTAACCAACTGAAATGAGCTGCTGGTCCTCATCAAAGCTTAAAACCTTTTGGTTACATCAATAACTAGGAAGCCAAAGATCTTCATGACATTTGTTTATTATCCATATGTAGGCTTTCACTTCACGGAGGAACAGGATTGGCTCTCTGCACAGGTGCAGCGTGATTCCCAGCAGGGGTTTCTCGCGACCCTTAATACAGAAAGAGCCATTTTGGTGTCACCTTGAAACCTCCACGATCAATGATGATGTCAACGTCGTTTACACCACTGTCATTCTCAGGTACAAAAAGAAACGAATCACCAAAATGAACAACATACCATAGTACTTCTAGCTCTTGTGTTCAACGGTTTTTGTCCTTTTCATTTTTTTTTTATTGTTCCACATATTTATACTTTTACATACAAACAACTACGATCTCTACAGCACAGTACAATGATAAGGTGATAAACTCTGTCACATTTAAATTATGGCAATACATTGTAATTGACAAAAGCATCAAAAGACCTATGGGATATTTTCAGAATGATGGACGTTGGCCTTTTACATATTTCTATATCTCTCTATATATTTATACATATATATTTATATTTATGTATATATATATATATATATATATATATATTATTTTCTTTTAATCACTACACATTTCATTGGCTGTGGCCTGTTCGTTTTCAGTGTGCTTTCTTTTTCCCAATAGTTGGGGGGTGGGGTGGGGGACACCTGTCAGTCACTTATTGCTTGATTACTTTTTGCACACACGATGGACTGCGGCTAAGTGAACACGTTCAGAAATACATAAAGACCCAGTAACAAAAAAAACATTAAAAAAAAAGAAAAAAAAGAATGAAACAATCATTAACAATCCAAACAGGTGAATTTCACAAATTCCAGGACTGTTTTTTTTTTTAATGTACATCACCAAGATTGTTTACTGTAGTTCAGCGGTTTCACAGCATACAACAGCAATTTTGACATCCTTGTCTGAAGTTTAATGGGCGGACCAAGGACAACATGGAGAAGACGAGATGCTTAAGAGTTACATGCTGTACAACGGCGGATGAAAACCAAAAAAAAATCTAAAAATCTGCTTGGCCAACTTGGCAGTGATAGCCAACGCTCTTAAAAAAGGTGCCGCAAAGGTTTCCTCAAGCAATGCCCTAAAAGAACCTCCTTAGAACCATTTCTGTAAATAAGACGCACGAGTGAGAAGAACCTTCACACTCTGTTAAGGTTCTTTACCAGTTTTAAAAGTTCATCCATCATATGGAGGTTCTTTGACCTTTAAAAGGGCTCTTCACACTCTTATGCTGCTCATTTACCACACATATGGTTCAGTTTACTGAAAGGTCCTTTAGGGAGCCAAAAAAAGATTTCATGGGAACCTTTGGACATGATTTCGGATGTGCTTTTCACACGCGAGCACAAAATGATCTTAATTTTGACCTGATTCGCCGATAAATGAAAACGTAACATATATTGTTAATGAGCCCCTAAAAGGACCTTTGCAAACAGAACTGCTGAAACTTTCTCTTACATTTGGTGAGGATTTCAAGTCAAAACGGACTTTTTGACATTGTTAGTCCATGTTCGTGCTCATAATAAGCACAATTCACCATTTAAAAGACACAGTTCTTGTCTTCTGGTCATTTTGGACCAATCTATTGTAACTTTTGTTCACACCTATAGCTGAATCCTTCTGCACCATCAGGGAAAACGAATGTTAAACAATATTTTGTTTCAACCCTTCCTTGCCCAAATATCTTAGAAAGCAAATGCTTCTGAGTTCTGAGACCTTGTTTCACTCATTTATATGTTTTGTTTTCCAATCCACTTTCAGTTCATAGGGCTCTGCAGAACCTAAAGACCGAGTTTGTTGCTTGTTGCTCTTTTAAACTATAACAAAGTAGAATATTGTGCTCTTAGTGATTTTTAAAATCCTTTTAACACCTGATTCCTGTCACTGCTTCCTTTTTATATCAGATCAGTTGCGTTGCTACTTTAAGCAAGTCTGGGCACAAGAAGCAGATATTTATTTGGTGTCAGACACGGCACACGTATAAACCGTCACTAATATAATCTGTGACGCGGTTTCTCGCCGGAGGCAGTTTCTAGAGCAATTTGGACTGAGATTCTCTAAAGCCTGATTTAGCCTGATTTGGTAAAGTCCTTATTGTTGCTACAGCACAATGAAGCCCAGCTGACCTGACTACATGACACCGAAGCTGCATTACGTTCAGCAGGGTCCTTTATATTCCCTACATACCCAACAGGGGATGAACGTTTACGGAACTGCATTTGATTGAAAACCTTCATTATAAATGTCCTGCAATATCATCATCAAAAGACATGAAGTGAGTGAATCCCAGCAACGTCCTCTATGATGAACTGCCGCTCACAGCTGAACTTCTCTCTCCCTGTGGTTTGGAATCGCTCTAAAAATGGTGGAATACCCTGCATGGGACCCTTAGGGTGAATGGAATGCACCTTGAGATGTTCTGCTACAGTCTACTGAACAGTCAGATTGTGCTTCAAATTGACTACTTTGTTGATTTTACGCTAAAGTCGAGAAGCCCGGCTGCGATGTGGTCTTAGTCTGAGTACGAGAATATGGCTGCTATCCTACAAAATGGCAGTAAAGAAGAGTGACGACTCTGCATCATCACTGTGATACGCACTATCCGCAAAGACTGGAAATCTGGTTTGCTTTTTGCTTTCCCCCCCATTTTTTGTATAGTTGGTGAAAGGCAGTCATTATTAGTCATTAGCACGTTTGATAATAACCATAAGGAACCAATTATCTGGCCTATGTCCAAGTTAAACAACTGAACTGAAAACCAGAAAAAAAAGAAAATGAAAATACTAATATTTTAAGCACTTTTCCGTAGTGTTCATTCAGCTGGCACCCCCAATTTTATGGTCATTAGATTGATTTATATTGACAACATTTACGGTCATTTTAATATCTAGCATTTTCTTTAAAACAAACCACTGTTTCGTAAAAAAAAATAAATAAATTTTAACTGGAGCGTCACGTCAACAATAATACGGCAATAAACTCACCCTGCATGTGGCACAACCTGCTTTTACAGACATAAAAAACAAAAAAAGACTATAAAAACAAACTCTCATAATCATATAAATAAATAAATAAATACAAACATTCTGTGGAACACCTCGACATTTCACGTGCAAGCACACACACACACACACACACACTTACATACACACACCCCTACAGGTAGCTCTTCGTCTGAAAAAAGAAAAGAAAAGTGTGGACGGACAAGTTACGCATGGATTGCATTTTGTGTTTACTTGTTCTGAAGGGTCTTTGAATATTTGTTTTCTTTCAAAATAAAAGTACCGCAAACCAATAGATATATACAGACATCAAGTAGAACCTATCTAAGACAATATGGTACTAGATTTCAACATGTGAAACAAAAAGGTTTCATCTATTCAGATTCTCCCCCTATATATTTATAATATTTAATATCAGCTAGTGTTCAAACAGACAGACCAAACTGTATATTTATATTCAGTACAGCATTTACATAGTTTTTAAAATAAACCTATTGGTTTTTTGATAGTCTCATCAAACCAACTTGTGCTTGATTTGTTTTTTGTTTTTGTCCCTCATGATTTTTTTCATGAGGGACATGGAGACTTTTTCAAAAAAGCCTTTATTTTCATCACTAGAATTTTTGTGCACTCTCATTGTAAGCAAACGCTGACAAGAAGGTGTGCAGGTTCAAGGAAAACACGAGGATGGAATGACGGGCCTGCATGGAAGTCACGTTGTCGGACAAACATACGCAAATATACAGTAATGGTGATTTCTGAGGGGGCCTATAATATGCTGGGTTTGTAATGGGACGCAGCATGCCCATATAAAAAAGTAATATATTGATCATATTCTACAATATAACCTATTTATATATGTGTATTGACAACATATAGCAACATATTTCATTTTCATAGGGGCAACCGCTGTTTAAATATATCACATATTTTACATCATGGGAGGAACATGAGAACAGGTAGCACTTAGATCATGTATACTGTCCTAAACATATTCTTATGTATTTCTACACTTCATTAGGCCTACATGCAAAACACTTTCAGTAAAAGCCACTTCTGGAAGAATACCAGCAGTCTCTCCATGGGGACCCCTATAGTGCCTTCAGCTATAGTGATTTCAGCTATGTGACTCGGCCATTACTTCCCTACCACAGACGGCTGTCATCTGAAAGTTAAGACTGTTGGAGAGAGCGACTGCACACATCCACACTTCACATTGTTTCAGAAGAGTTCTCAGGATATTGTGAGCGGAAAATAACAACAACAACCAGCACCAGCACCACACTAGAGCAAAAAACACTCAAAACACTGTCCGTGCAGAACGAAAATCAACCCACTGACAACACCCATCACTCTCACCCATGACTCCCGGCTAACAGAATGGCTTGGACTAAGATTAAAGGGAGAAGTTAAACTTATCACAGGCAGGTTTTTGTGCTCAAACTACAAACAAACCTGGAATGTATCTAAAATGGCAGTTGCTTGACACACACATACATACATACATACATGTTGACATATATACATACGCACACATACACACACACACACACACACACACACACACACTTATACACAACCTCTGTTTTCCCTGTAAGGACACCGGAGATAAGGATGAGATCAGACCTGTAACCCAGTATACTTAAGACTGTGCCACTTGAAGGTACGAATACAAGACAGTGAGAATCTTAACCCTATTTTATCGAATGAGGGGAACTTGCACAAGACGTTTGAACGATGGATGGCTTTTTCTGCGGCAAGATTGATGTTTTGATGCGTCACCCAGAGGAAATGACAGGTACAATCGCTAGGAACTGTCGCTCTTCGCTGTAATGACAGAAATCGTTCAAATAAGTTCAACACAGAACATGAATGGGATACGGAGGAGCTATCTAAAATGAATGTCCTGTAATGAGAGGACAAAAAAAGGGATTTTTTGTGTTTTTCTCCGCTGCTTGCAACATGGCTCACTCAATGGGGTTTGGGTAAACACTTCATATTCAACACCGCCACCTGCTGGCAGGGAGGCTGCACTATTGAAGCACCTGTCCCCGCGTCTCCGGAAGCTTCAGAGCCAGGAAGCTGCCAGCGGCCAGTGCCCCCGAGGCGAAGAGAATGGGCACGGCTTTGGTGATGCCCACAAAGGACTGGAAGATGCTGATTCCCAGCACGGCGGCTAACTTACAGAGGGCGTTAAGAAAGCCGAAGGCCGTAGTTCTGTGTGAAAGAGAATGAGGAGTCAGTTGTGTTATGCAAACTTTAAAGGAATTTACACAAACTCTCCCTTGTTAAAAAAAATAAATAAATAGTTTGCTTCTTTGGTTATGTGGCTAATGTAGCTGACAAGTTCGCATCATGCATAATCCACATATAAATCATCACACACTTTCAAAATGCACTTAAGTAATACTGAATAGCTAACGTAGCTTTAAATGCTGTCTATACGAATGGAAAAACGACATTTCATTAAAAACAGTGCTGGAAAGAACCTTGAACGAAGCTGTGCTATTTTTATAAACCATGTCAAAAACAACATAAGCAAGTCTGGTCAAGATGAATCAAAACAGCAAATTGACACTTCAATACAGATGTAGATGATCAGATAGAACAAGTCTGGAGTCCAGATTTTGCTTCTTTAGTTTATAAATGGAGCTACAAGGCCAATGTCACTAGCAAACACTACTAGATAGCACTACCCAAAAAATTTCCTTCAATACTCTCAATGCTCTGATATCACATCCAGTTCTTCGTTAAGGTGGCATAGATTCATTGATGTGGTTTAGGAGCTGGTATGACTTACTGTGAAACCCCCCCACCCCGAAAAAAAACACTGTGTAACTGAACGTTATTGGTAGCCTTTTTAAACAGCAGGGTCTGTTTCCACACACCATCTCAGGAGTGTGACTACTGATTTAGAATCAGTTTTATGACAACAATCATTACACATATGGAGGAATCTCATCCAAGATCAGCCATCTTCAGATGCTGAAATAGCTGCTTGAAGTTCAACATATTTTCATAGTTCCCAGTAAGCAATACTGTGTTCCAAACCACACCCACGGGTGTGAGACACCTTTATGAAGAGCTAGATGTGATTTGAGTGGGTAAAGAGGAGTTTTAGGTTGAGAGTTGACATCCAGTGTTTGTTAGCACCATTAGTTTTGTAGCTCTAGATTGTAACTAAAGGAGCAATCTTGACTACATTTGGTGTGGGGGGGCAATCCTGGGACACCGCGAACAATCAGCTAAATCTGAAATAAGTACAGTACTGTGCAAAAGTCTTGAGCCACACATCATTTGTTCATATTTTGCTTCCAAAGAGCCAGATGTAGTCCTGAAGAACAGTTCACCAGGCTTCCTGAAGGACTTTCAGATTCTCTCATTTTCAGTCCAGTCCGTGACCCTGACCAGTTTCCGAGGAATGTTTTTTGTTTGTCAAGCCACTCAGTGATCTACGTATGAATCATTCCAGCATAACAAAGTTAAAGCCTGAACCAGTGAAGAAACAGGTGCAGATGATTCCAGATAATCAGGCCAGAGACTAGAATAGGGGTGGTGCTGAATGCTGAGTGGCTGGAAAACCTTTATCTAGACACCTTGGATCTTCAGGCCTGTCTCAGTAAAACATTTATTCCCATTTAAAAAATTTTTAATCTACCCACTATGCCAAAAATAGGACCTTTTGGCAGGCATACAATAGTAGTTTTGCACCAAAAAATGTTGGGTAGCTTTTGCACAGTACTTTATATTACATAAATACTATAGTATGAATAAAATAGAATGGAGGTTTGACCACATGGGGGTGCTGTATGGCACACAATGTACAACATTGGCAGGCACCATAGTCTTCCCACAAATAATGCTAGTACTCAATGCCACACCAGCTGGGATTTCAGACATTTTGAAAGAGAATTTTCAGATATCTCCCCACTGAATGATGATGCATGAGAGCTGCAGAGAGGGGTGGCACTGCGGTGGCAATGCACCAAAGGCACCTCAGTCAAACACCGGTGTCCTCATTACACATGGCTTTCACTCTTACTCTTCATAAGATTTTTAACCTTACGATAAAAAAGGCAAACAAAGACTTAATTTGCGATGGACTACGACACATTTCTGATTACAGCAGCTCAGCCGCTTGCATCTCAAGTATTACACTATAAATGACATGTACATATATAGATGTGTTTTAATGTGAACACATGTCCTGTTCAGAGGAGATGAACCTGGCATACCTCTTATCAGATGGGTACAGCTCTACTGTGAGTACGTCCAGGGCATTCCACGACGCAATGCTGATGCCTCCAAAGAGACAGAGGAGGGCAATCATGGCCGATTCGCTGTTCCCAAATGACAGGAAGAAACAGCTGACACAGGAGATCACACTGGATCCAGCTGCAGAGGAAAGAATGTTAGTGTGGCTTACTCTAAAGCAAAAGAACAAGAACTGCAAGATATACACAATACATAATAAACAGGTACACAACAGACATGATGCATAATGCACACTGCATATACAGTTTCTTTCCCCGGCACTGCAGTGATAATGTGACTAACAATGGAAAGTCAAAACCAAACGTGCACGGAACGTTTTTGGTTTGTGTTGTCACTGGTCCTGAACCCAAATCCTAATCACTTGTAGCTGGACAAACTCTCTAGTCCCTGGCTAACCAAGTACACTGCAGTGAACTACCTCACCTTAAATACCTCTCATATTACACTCTGTACTTTCAATAGCACCTGCTACCCCACCTTCTGTTTACTGCCACTACAAGCACACTTATGTCATGATAACTGTATGCTTTGCAGTTATATACAAATGATGCAATATTATTATTTATTCTGGAAATATTACTGCTATAATTTCTATTTACTGTATTGTCTCTGATTTACATCCCATTCACACTACTGTTGGATTGCGATGTTGTTTATTTATCGCATTGTTTCTCTCATTCCTTGCACTTTGTTCAATGTTGTAACTGCGTCCTATGCAATAATCATACCTATGGTGCAATGCCAATCACCCTGGAAGTTTTACATAGCGTCCACACTATACTGTTACATTACTGTTACATTGTTATGTCAGTTTTTTTTTTTTTTTGTATTGCTTCTGTTGTAACTTGCACTCTGTGTGTTGCTCTACAGTCTGTGGAGAAACGTCATCACACTTTGTACGTGTTCACAGCTGCTGATGACAAAAAAATAACCATGAACCTTGGAACTGACTGGTTTTGGGTCATCACAAATTTTAGGTGAAGTGAGAGTGGAAAATTTGACACTTGACAACCATAAACTCAATATCCCTTAAATCAAAACTGCACAAAATGTTGACCATTGATTGGTTGCATTCACAAAGGGTCCCTATCAGGTAACAAGCTCTCTCACCCAGCATCCTCAGGCGTCCAATCTTGTCCATGAGAAGAGCAGACACAATGTTCCCGGGTAGGACAGCCAGCGTGCCCAGAAAACTGACAAAGTAGATCATGTAGGCGTTGTTCTCATCACTGAAGTCTAGCAAGCAGCCCTCTTTGTTATGCAGGAAAGTGCTGTTGATGAGACGACTGTTGACCAGTCTGTACTTAAACAGATCTGAAAAGGAGAAGGAAGGCCGCTTATTAAATAAACACTGAATGTATGTGTGAGTGTGTGTGTGTACACATATAGTGAGCTAGGAAGCCTAAACACACAACCCAGGAACACAGACACCAGTACAGGTGCACCATGGACCTTTATCATAAAATAAATGAAATACTTGTTAAAAAAAAAAAAAACACCACCAATTTGGTCTGAAATAATCCTGCCATGGCCTCTCTTCACCATCACTACTCTGCTCTCCACTCTTTCTCTGCCTATTCTCTGTTCTCTCTCTTTTCTCTATTCTCTATCTTCTTCTATCGCTTGTGCACACATGTTTTAAAGAGTCCTGGCTCCTGCTGTTCATCTGGGTTTCGTCAAGGGAAGTCTGACAGAGATATACATATGTGTATGTGTGGTGCTTGTATGTATGTACACACACACACACACACACACACACACACACGTGTGTATATATATATATCTGAAACCATTTCAGTGAATTACATAGTTCCACTGAATGAGGTCATTTTGACTGATGGAGAAGGCCTCAGTTGACAGTTCTCTGTTTAAGGACTACAGATGGAAGAGACTGAGCTCAGCCTCTGTCTTCCTCAGAGACAATTTACTACATCTGTCCAGACAGTTAATCGACGGGACACAGCATTGATTACCCTGTAAGAACAGAGCAGGTATACCTTTTGTAAACCATTTTTCTCCCCAATTTAATCGTGTCTAATTCGACCTGCTAATCAGGACTCCCCAAGCCACACAATGCTACCAGTACTGTGAAGTACTATGAATGCTACCAGTACCGTGAATTGATTCCACGTTTTTCAAATTGTTGCTAATGCAACATGTTACAACAGTTTAAGCCACTTGGAGGAGTGGGAATTCTGTTACATCAGCTTATAGAGGCCTGTGAGTGATGAGGGAGCAAGTGCAGCTGTGCTCTCTTGGACCTCCAGCCATGGATGGCTATGGTGTCACCGAAGATCGAACTCGACAATTAGACGGTTGCACCACTCAGAAGCTCCATTGGCATCTAACATTAACCAAAATATTTACGTAAGACACCGTGTTCAAATTCGGAAATAAAAACGAACAATGAATATATCATTAAGCAAATTGTGGAGGATTCCTCTAAAAAGGGCCATCACGAATTATTTGCATTTTGAATAAGAGGGAGGTCAAAAGATGTCAGATCTGAGTGTATATATGGATGCTAACTGGTGAGGTACGATGTTGAGAAACTGGATTTGTGTCAGTATCAATTTGAGGGGTCCAATAAAGATTTTAGGGAAAGCATTTGTAAGCTAATAGAATAGACCTGGAAATCACTGGCATAACTAATGAGGAATGTCCTGTTCTCACCTGTGTTGTAGAAGAGAGTGGCAATGAAAGTGCAGTTCTTGAAAAAGGTGTTGGTGGAGGTGATATCCTCAAAATAGCACTCCTCAAACAGAGAGTCCTCAAACACCATGGACTTCATCTTCAGGTTCAAAAACCTGAGCCAGGAGAAAGACAGTTGAAGCTCGTCTTAGCAAACAATCTAGTATTTATGAAGGTAAAGCTGTTACACAAAGTTTTTGAAACACTAGTTAATCAGCAAATATAAACAGCTTGTGAACACGGTGTGGCTCAGCTCAGCCAAATCTGAAGGCGGCTTTTAAAAAGAAATACGTGTTAACACCTGCTGTGTTCACTACAGACCACTACAGCTGCACAGTATACACTGGAGATCGTTATAATTACAAAAAACACCTTTTGATGAGTAGGCTTTTAAAGATTGTGATGCACCAGAGTATGGGCAGGGAATTAAACGTTCAGACGAACAAACAGAGCTGTGTTGATCATCTGCAGAGACAACAGGAGGCTATATATCTTGTGAATGGGGATCAATATTCTTAAAGTGCTTACTTGTTATTGAAGTACTCTCCTTGACGGTGGATCTGGTTCTCCAGGGTGAAGTTGAAGGTCACGTGTTCCACTTTCTCCTTGATGAAGACTTTGGTGCGCGAGGAGTACTCCTGCTTCTGCAGGTACTTGATCATGTCGGGGAACCACACGGTCAGGCCGTAGTAGCTTAAGAGAGAGAACAGGGTGCCATGAGACAGCTCATTAAACACTAATGATTCCAGTAATTAGACCAGTATCATTTTATAGAGATACACAGATTCACTGAAGCCAGGACAGCCTGCGCTAATCCTCTGAGCTAAAATGAAAAGAACACTGAGCAAAAAAAAGGCTAACAAGGCTGAAAGTTAGCAGTGCATGAAAAATACCAATTAGCATAAGCTCATCTCTAAAATGCCAACTGTCCCTGATAACTCCGATGTGATGGTTTCAGTGATGGTGGTGTTTTTGACATCAAACTGAACACGCCCATTTCAATCTTCAGGTTATGTGAAATACCACCTTTTGTACTGGGACTCTATACTGACTCATGATTTATTAATCATGCCTCTGGCATACAGCTGAATAAGTTTTAAACTGCACACATTCGAGCAGCACTTGTTAAAACTGAAGGGCGAAGCCTCTAAGGCTAGCGGCAAGTAAAAGTAAGCAGTGCCTATAATACACCAGCTAGCGTGGCCTCACTTGCATAATGCAAAACGCTTGCTGCGTTATGCTAAAGAGAGAGTGCAAAAAAAGAGCAACAGAACAATAATTTACAGGCACAATTTGTTCTTTATCATAGCTAAAGTCATTTAAACTGGCTGGCTGCCAAGGAGCTACATCACAAGGCTGATGTCCCTGTAGACTTGCTTAAAAAATGCAACAAAATAAAAATTATTTTATAAGTTAAATAATATAAGTACATCTTTTAATGTCAGATTTTCTGCATATACGCCTACTCAACAGATTAGACAGAGTTATTAAACAAACTATTGCAAAGTATATTATGGATATACATTAAATGGACAAATGTATTAGGACCTGTTTTTCAGGGTTTGGGTAATCTTTTGGACCACGCCATGCTTCCAACTTTGTGGACAGCATGACTGTGTCTCAGTGCACAAAGCAGCTCCATAAAGACGTGCCGGAGGAGTTCAGTGTGGAAGAACTTGACTGGCCACACAGAGTCCTGACCTCAACCCCATCCAGCACCTTTGGGATGA
>JBBJLS010000001.1:2692644-2703218 GCA_037577275.1 Bryconaethiops microstoma
GTAACGAGTGGAGGACAGAGGAGCCTCTTACAGAAGTAGTTACTGGTCTGTGAGAGCCAGAAATCTTGCTTGTTTGTTATTGACCAAATACTTATTTTTCACCATAATTTGCAAATAAATTCTTAAAAAAAAATTTCTCTCATTTTGTGTCATAGTTTACCTATGATGAAAATTACAGGCCTCTCTCTTCTTTTTAAGTGGGAGAACTGACTAAATACTTTTTTGCCCCACTGTAAATATATATATATGCGCAAAATTAATTAAAAAGTAGTGTGTTGCGTACTTTTATTTTTAACGTACTGTTATTTGTTTAAAGTGTTTGCAAACCAAATGTTGCAATGTTGTTCATATAAGTAGCTTTTTAACAGCAGTGTTCCCTTTAACAGTTACACAGCTGCAGTTTTTTTCTTTTGACAGGTGTACTTAGTCTGCAGTAACTTGGTTGAATAGCGGATGTTGATTTAAGTTTAGCTTTACAGGTTTAAGGAACAGATGTGGACTACTTGAGTACTGATGTACGTCACTCTGGATAGGAGCATCAGCTAAATTCTGTAAATGTAAATGAAAATATTTCTGTAAATCTCAACTTAAACATTAATTTAATCAAATCAAATATAAAACCAAAGCTATTTCCCCCTAAATATGCTCCCAAAACACTTTAATTTCATTTTAAACTAATTACCCTTAAAGAAAATGTGAAGGTAAACCCATATCTGTACTGTACAGTTTACACTGAACTCCTGCAGTGCTAGAATTTAAAATACCGATGTTACCTCTGTATAGACTGCACCGTAATTAATGCACGGGCGTTTTCTTTGGTCTAAGCAGGTAAATACAGTATTTTATTTACAGTAATAAAAATACAGGGCTTTAAAAAGAACAAAAATGAAAAACACGAGAACACTCCAGATGCTCCACGGCAGAAATTCTGGACTGCAGAGTCACAGGGCAACAGCCAATCAGCAGCAAGGAGAAATAACGTGCTCGGATTGGCTACTTTCAAACCTCCCGTTTCTGAGTCCAGGTGACTGTGCCGTCTGGGCCTCGTGCGCCACCCCCCCTCGTGTTGCTGTACATGTATGTGTGTATATGTATATATAAATAAAAACACACATACTTGTTTAATGACAATACATTCTCACCCTAGATGTGGAACAGAAAAAATAATTTCATTGCTTGTGTCTCATGTCCAGGGTTATTCAACGATTCTGCGGACTTTGACCTCAGGAAACGCCACCTTCTCCCTGGAGTTTGCTAGTTATGAACCCATGAATGCCCAGGCCCAGAAGACTCTGCTCAACAAGGTGGCTGGACTGTCCTGATGCCACTTTCACTTTGCACATTGACTGTGAGACATGGTGGAGATGGTTCTTTGGACCTTCATTTATTGATTCAAGCCATTCATTGATATGTAGAGCTTCCCTTTATTTATTTTGTTATCACAGGAGTATCAAGTTGAACATTAAAACAAATGGTAGAAGTACATGGCACTTTTGATTAGTGACACAAATGTCAGGGACCTCCTGCCAAACTTCCATGTAGAATGAATACAGTATCTAGGCTCCATATCGAAATAAAAAATAAAAGTATGCTTTGAACAGTTTAGATTAACAGCTGAAGATCAGATTACTAAAAAAGGTACTCATAGGGTGGTCCCTGAAAGATTTTAATAAAAAATATTTACTTAAGTGCAATTATACAGGACACAGATCCTTTTCCTGATCGGTAAAATTCACAGCAAAATCATCAAAATTGTCTCAGTGCTCCATGTTTGAATCCAAGTCGCTGGTCAGCAGTCGGTTACGTTCCTGTACTGAAATCAGTGCCCGCTGTACTCATAAGGACAAAAGCCAATATACAGCGGCTCCGCTGGTATACCTCGCCTAAAAATAAAAGTCAAGTCAGTAATAAGGATGATTTACTTGATGATGGACTGCAAAGACTTTAGTAAAATATCAAAGTATAGGTTTTTAATGGGTGTTTAACAGATACATACTTGGCACAAAATATTCAGAGCAGACCCCACTGGCCTTTTTGAAATTGTTTAACTAGTAGATAAAATTACTGCATGTGCTTCGGGACATTATGACACAGAAGTTTCAGGCTCACCTGACCATGCGGCAGCGGTGATTTTCAAGGCGTGTGTAAGCGCTATTGATGTCTTTCACGTTCTCATCACTCCACAGCCTCTCTGCCACGGCACTGGCTCGAGGCCTGGGAAGAACAAAACAACACTTCTTACACTTTTCACTGTTACTCAGTCAGCATATCCAACGCAGAGGATTTGTGAAGAACAGACTTCTAGCTGGTTGCTACTGTCATTTTTAAGCTATAAATAAGATTGTTTACATCCCAATTTGACAAGTTTTTGATCACATCACATTTGGACTTCAACCAACAAGAAAAGGTGCAAATACAACCAGAACTCATTACCATAATATCACATTTTACCACTCTGCCAAGCATCGAGACTGATATTTCACTCAAACACTTCACAGAACTGAGGGATAAATGTGTTTTAATTTGTAGTTTGAGTTGACTCACGTGACTTTAACCAACATGGTTTGAGGCAAGCGTGTAACAATTTAAGGAGTGTGTGTGTGTGTGTGTGTAATGGTCTGGCTTCGATTTCTTAATACAATGGATGTTCAAAAAGTTTCCGCACTTAAGAGTATCAGAGTTTAGCGCCATTTTGGAGCTCAAAGAAGCTTTAAGAGGGGAAGAAGATTTTCATGCGATGATGTGAAAGCAGCGGTGCATCAGTGGCTACACGCTTAACCAAAAACATTTTTTGATGATGGCATTAAAAAGTTGGTACGACACTGGGACTGCATTGCAAAGGAAGATGACTGTAGAAAAGTGATGATTTGTTTTTGAATTTCTTAATAGGTGTTTAGAAAAAGTGTGGAAACTCCCTTGTGGCTATATTAGCCTCATGACTGTAGTGTAGATCTAAAGAAGCAAACTTCAGCCACCAGTCATGTATTGGCTGGGGTTGAAGTTTGCTTCTTTTGGGGTATGTTCGGGGAGTAATTAGTGTAAATGTCTGGGTGCAAAGTGAGGTATATTACCAGAGTCGGGGGGTGAGGTTGGTGGCGTCCACATACTCCCCCCAAAGACATGCCTCTCCACCAATCACAAGTTTCTTCTGCTCTGCTGTGCCTAAACGGACAAGAAAGAAAACAATGGAAAAGACAGTCAAATCTTATTGATCAACAACAACCACCCCAACCACAACTTTACTATGGAATCACTTAGGTGGAAAAACAACCTTTAGCAAGCCCCTGAAATACTAAATTGCTTCACTATTAGGACATCCATTCTTATCTAATTTAGAAAAGGCAACAAGTGTTACAATGGAAATATATGCGGGTGTTTCAGACTGGAGGAGATATTTTTCGCTCACCGTCAGATTGTAAAAAAAAAAAAAAAAAAGCTGTCAAGTTTGAAATGCTTTGACCATTCCTCCATATTTGACATATATGAATATTCCATATATGATTACTGGATTGCTCCAAAACCAGCACTCCCACTAAACAGCTCTTTGTTTCCATAGCGACAACACATTGTTTCCATAGCACCAGAAAGGAGCCTAACTAGACAGGTCAGTCACCACTAAACTGGTAAATCCGAACCCTGTCATTACTGATAAGAACCACTTAATCCAAACTATATGCTGCCCAATATAAGGTTGCACAATTCATAATTGGTTAAGAACATCAATACACTGCAGAAATTATTTTCAGTTATGACTAATCTGACCAGATGGTGCTGTAGATCACTTTAAACATTCCTCTGTAGTTTCAATGCATCACAAGGTAGTTCATTTTTATGTCAAAAATCAACAAAACGTAATTTGACTAGAGGTGTTCAGCATTTCACATGCAAACGTATGCATCACTATATCATTTTTTTTAGGTATGAGATTGACCTTTTTTAATCTGGAAGTATACTCAAATGAAACGTTTCTTTTAATAAAAATAGTAAAATGGGCCTACAGCCAGTTACTTTTTATGATGTAGTTTATGCAGTTTATGCATGCAGACTATTGTCTATAATTGGTCTTCTTGTCTATAATGGTACAGATGTTCAGTATTATATCGATACCCATGATATACTCCAGAAAACAACGATACCAGTCATGTTGCCCACCTCTACTATACTGTGTGCACATAATCTATACCGGGTAACTTGCCCCCCCTCACTCCCACCCCACGCCCTCATTTCCACAAACCATTGAAGTTCTGAGGGTCTGTCGTGTAAGCGCCCTGCCAGTCTTGGCCATAGCTGATGCGGTTTAGGTACCAGGGAGAGGAGAGGAGGGTGTAGTACCCCGCCGCAGTTGTCCGTGCCATTTCATCCTGGTACGACGGTTTCTCCTTCCACACGTGGAGCAGTGTGTCTGCTTTCAGCTACGCACAGGCACACACAAACAACAACTGTGTGTTTGCAAATAAGCATGCGGCTCCTTCCAGGCAAAACCACTGATAAGGACAAAGCAGAGGCCTGGAAAAGCTGCCTGCTTCTGAATGCTGCTTGAGCCTCTTTCACACACGCACACTTTAATCAGGAATTTAACAGTAATTCAGTGGGAAATGGGAAAGATTAGGTGCGAATGCAATGGAGTCAACATCCTGGCCAGAAAGTAAAGTTGTCATGGCTTTTGTGGCATTTCCATGTCCTGTATAAACGTGTGTCTCCCGGTAAAATACTGTTTAAGGGCTGAATGCGTGAATGATGCAAAGCCCGAACAGCATGGGTTAAAGCATTCTGGGATTGGAGTGTGAAAGGGGCTTAGGCACGTGTGATTCCATCATAAAGATCACCAAACTGTGCCCAATCAGATGCAAAAAGCACATTCACATGCCGGAAACTAAATTAATGTTAACCCCAATGCCAACTTGCCTTCTTTCTACATCTTAATACCACAGTGCTTTATTTTATATAATATAAATGGACATAACGAGCAATTAAACTGCCATTATAATGAACTATGAGCACCTCCACCCCTGTTAATACTAGGGCCTCAATTTCAATTTCTATGTCTCACACAACATTTGAATCCGATACTGAGATCAAGGAGCATTTTTTTGAAAAACACAGATGACCAATAATGTCAGTTGATTTAAATTTTAGATTTATCTTTTTTCTTTTACACTCCAAATTGTTTATATGACTAGCTATTTTATATGATCAAGTTCCTTATAGAATATAAATACTGTTGGAATAATTTATACAATTCTTGTTTCGGGGAATGTTAATCTTGTATTAAAAGTTGGTTAAAATCTTTGCTGATCATGTGTGCTGTGGCATAAGATAATTGCTTGTGGTGAGATAATACATGTACTGCTGTCATTAAATAAAAGCAGGCATATCATGAGTCGATATTATTGGTCAACTGACATATTAATGCACCGAATACGTTTTTACATCTATAGTGCATGTGTGAATGTGCCTTAGGTGTAACATTCATAAATTTTGAAGGCAGAAACAATGTGCCAAGCAGTGAGATGCAGGCCACATGCAGCAAGCGTGCAGTGAAAGAGATGAGTAAAGTATAATACACTCAAGAGAGAGAGTTAGACACAAAAGTGGGGGGAGAGGGGTAGAGAGAGAGGGGGGGGTAGAGAGAGAGAGGTAGAGAGGTGTAGAGAGGTAGAGAGAGGTAGAGAGCAAACGTCCTGGGTCAAAAACAATTTCAGTACTGAGCTCCGTAAGCTGATAGATACGAGGTGGACTACAAAAGTTCCAGTATAAAAAGTCTCTTAGGTCCTGTTTTTTGCACCCTGGTCTTCTGACCAATTACAAAGCAGTGCAGATGTGATCTTTAATGCAACAATAAGATAAATAATATTTCACAGTTGCAAAACTGAGGTACCCTCCGTAGATACGGGTTTTAATCTCGACAGGCTGAAATGACGGTTTCTATGAAGTGGTTTATATCTGCTTCTTTAACCCCCAAGAATTGTTTTATGCTCCTGAGCGTGCAACCTGACACACTTCACTTCTGAAATAATCTGATTAAAAATGTAAAAAAACAATTCATAGAGTCACTGTGCGCTGAAGTAGACTAATCACTGTTAAGTAGGAAAGTGCATTTGGAATTGGCTGGCTTTACTCCATAAAAACGATCTGCAATCAACCAATTAACTTTAAATCTTTGTTGCAATCTTTTCCTTTTCAAATTCTCAAACAGTCATGTTTTGCTGGTTAAAGAGGTGAAGCAGCATTCACAGGCTGAGACACCTCTTTTTTTTTTTAATAACTGACCTGAGCTTTAGGGTTTTGAAGTCAGTTTATAAATCTACTGCATGTTTTGCTATGCTTTTGTTACGTTGCATGTTTTTTCGATTATTGTCCTATTTCGGTCTCCTTACCTGTAACATCACATACTCTAACACACATTTTACAGGGGACTCAACCATCCTCTCTTTCTCTCCCTTTCCATATATTACAGAGGTAACCCAACCACAAAAATCCATTTTTTAAACGATCAATACTCAGCACCTGATCTGATCGATAAGCTGTGTGCACGTGCACTGAACAGGATAAATAGACATTTTGACATTTGAACCATGTCCGTATTTCAAAAACTGTAGGAGAAGAGGAGATGCCAAAAAAAAAAAAAAAAAAAAAAAACAACCAAAAAAAAAACAACAAACAGGTGGAATGAAAATAAAACTTAAGAACAATAATGTCTAAAGTAGGATTTACACATTCACGGCCCAATACTGGGACGCCATGAACCACCACGGACCAACATGGGCTGCAGAAAGTGGCACTGAGAAGGTAGGATGTTAGCAGCCTAGATGCTGAGATTTATTTTAGTATTATTAATTAAATTAATATTACCATAAAATGTAGTTTTATTGAAGGCTATATTGCCATATTTGCAGAAGTTAAAATTAGTCCTTAGTTCATTTCAAATAGGTTGCTATTGGCTGTTGTCAGTTGATAGCCTGTCTCAAAAGTAGCCAACTGCAACCTAACAATAAACTAGGCATCAACAAACTTTTCTTTGATGCGGAATACACACACACACACACACACACACACACACACACACACACACACACACACACACACACACACACACACACACACAATGAATGAACCACAATCTTTGTTTATGTCACGAGGTGAAAATCTAGCGAATGAGGCTATGAAGCAGTCCGATTAGTGACCCATTTGGAGACTAAACATTTTTTGACAACTGCAAGACATGCTAATCATGTGTACTGTGGCATAATATAACTGACAAATTTAGAGGGTGTTTTACTAACAGGGAAATTGCCAAACTGTGCTACACATCAGGCCTCCAGGACAACAGTTCGCTACCCCTAGACCAAGCTGTCCAAAAGTGGCAGAAGAAAAAAAATGGAAATTCACTTTTCATGAGTCTTGGAGTGAAGCATAGGCTGAATTTCACATCTAGATAAACTTAATCAATGCAGACACCATCCCTTGCAACATCCATTTACTAAAGCTACTGCAGTCTCACTGACATCCACTCAAACCTCCTGAACTAATTCCAACATACTAGGAGAGAACATAAGGCACTACAAGCAATACATTCTAGAATGAACTACTTTCAGGTGCTAGCTAATGACAATTAACCCTTAGAAGTTTGAGTTATCTTCATTTTGCTATACTATCCAATGTAATTATGTAGTTCCACTTCAACAACATATTGTGAGTTGAATATCTACATAAATTATGTACACTCACTGGCCAATTTATTAGGTACACCTTGCTAGTACAGGGTTGGAGCCCCTTTTTCCTTAATGGCATAGCTTCAACAAGTTATTGGAAACATTCCTCTGACATTTGTCAGTACTGACATGATAGCATAATGCAGTTGCTGCAGATTTGTCAGCTGCACATCCATGATGTGAATCTCCTGTTCCACCACATCCCAAAGGTGCTCTATTGGATTGAGATCAAGGTTACTTAAATCCCCTTTCTACCCCATTCTGATGTGCGGTTTGAACTTCAGCAATTTGTCTTCACCATGTCTAGATGCCTAAATGTATTGAGTTGCAGCCATGTGATTAGTTGATTAGCTATTTGTGCTAACAACTACTTGAACATTTGTACCTAATAAAGTGGCCTGTGAGTGTATATATTAATTATATTCTTTGTACAATTCATATTCTACATTGAGTCACTTGCCAATTTTGACATAAGCTTTGATGGCTATAAATAAAAATAGTGTCAAACGTAAAGGACTCTTTCTTTCTATGACTTTTACTCAGAAAACACAAATGTCATTGATTAAAAGGTTAAATATGCACTAATTTATCTGCTTCTTTAACATAAGTGAGGAACTATTCATATCAAAACGTATGCCATACTTTTATCAACTGTAGCATCTAATATGTACATAATATTTATATACATTATGCATATACTACTTATATTTAACTTATTTTATACACTGAGTCGCTTCCATGGTGTCAAGTGTAAAGGATTGTTTCTACTTCTACTCACAAAACAAATATGGTATTGATTAAAAAGTTACATATGCACTAATTTCTCTGCAATAACAAGTGAGAAATGCGTAATCTAAAAAAATTGCACCATGCTTAAATCACTTGAATTAACTGTAGCTTCTAAGGGTTAAAACAACTGCAGCAACAGTAAATATGTATAATGACCCAGTGTCCTTTTTAGCTACCGGGGATAATGAAGGGGACGAATTCATTTGAGCACACCAACCCTTAAAACTGAGCGGCTCGACCTTGTAGTACTTCTGCCAGTCCTGTCCATAGCTAATGTAGTCCAGGTACCAGGGGGCAGAGAGAATGGTGGTGAAACCCGACCCTGTGACCCTCTGAAGCTCTCCATCAACATCGTTGTTCTCCCACACTTCCACGACTGTGTCAGCCTTCAGCTGCAACAAGTACACAACTCAAATTTGTCTGACAAAAAGGCTGCTTTGTTTGATGATGCGCAGATTGGCACATGCAGAAACTGCATTGTAAATAGGTTAGCAAGGCAGCAAGCAAAATCACAAAGAAAGTCAATTATTACTTCCAAAGTTCAGAATAATTAGTGTTAGAGTTTAAGTAGGACACATTAGTAAAGTCAACTTTCCATATACAAGTATACAGAGAGACGAAATGGTAAAGCTCAGGTTCCACGTACATGTAGTGCAACAGACAACACTGTGAAACAAACAAAACATTGCAAATAAGAAGGATAAAATAAGGGAAGGGTGAGATTTAACCTTATTTTATACTTCTTATTTGAACTGTTTCGCACTTTATGTCCTTATGTCACCCTAACGATTTGGGGTTTTCTTATTCACACTTGATCAAAAAAAAAAAAAAATCATATAAAACCAGAATATAATTGCAAAGAGCATTGATCATTCCACATAACTGGCAAAAAAGTGACGTCAATATACAGTTTGAGTGTGTTGTGAAAATGCTTACTGGATGTAGTGTTAAAAAAGAATTACCGATTCAATGCATTTACAGGCTTCTCCTCTAAACAGATAAATAAATAGGAGAAACAAAGTACTGAAAAGTAATTCTGATGGGAAGCAAAAAAGCAGCATTTACTCAATGGATTTCTAGACGTTTATTCAAAACTTTCCATTTCAATTATGAAAAATGAAGGTGTGTTTGGACAGCAAGCAATAAGTTTTATTATTCTGTGTTTAAATACAGCGGCCACGCTAACATTTGAGAAACATTCATAATAAACAGACCAACAGAAATGGTCCAAAATGAATGTATTTACATTCATTTACACTGGATGAACTTTTTTGTACTCTTCTGTAATTGTACAATTATAGACATTTACTTTGACATCCAATGAACATTTTCACAAAAAAAAAAAAAAAAAAAAAAAAAGAACCACAGGCTGCAGGGATTGAGAGGCGACTTGATTTGATGCTCCGTGAACGAGGCAATGAGGTGTTATATTCAGGCTGAGAATTTAATTAGAAGAGGGAATTAAATTTGGCACAGTTGTTTTTTTTAAAGCTGGCCTCGTTTAAAAAGAACACCCTTGTCCTTTTGCTCAACTAGGCCAGCCTAAAAAGACAGGATAGCCTAAAAATGTAATTAGCATTCACTGACTCAACACAAACAAGTCTCATTAGCTTCGTGATTAATTACCCCTTCGTCTTCCCATGTATCTCCCTGTATCTCTTTCCACAGGGTGAACCCCAAAATACCTTTAGCTCCTCTACAGAACACCTCTACCTCCTCTACTCTTCTCAGGAGCTCCCCGATGGCCCCAATTCCAACTCACATCCCTCACGGATAAAAAGACTGATCATCTGAGATCAAACAACTTTAAATCTACAAAATGTCTCTTAATCATGTAATAAACATCTCTACATCCTAAAAAGAGAGAAGTAAGACAGCACGACTCTTACTCTTTGATATTTGCTCCTGTATTAAGATGTTATTTTAAGGTAAGTGAGCTCAGTGCTAAGATTTTTCCAAGATATCTGTTGGTGTGTGTGAAGGTGTGTAGATGTATGATGGTGTGTGAAGGTGTGTATGATGGTGTGTGTGTGTGTGTGTGTGTGTGTGTGTGTGTGTGTGAAGGTGTGTATG
>JBBJLS010000001.1:2711921-2729450 GCA_037577275.1 Bryconaethiops microstoma
TCATCGGCCTCTCTACCTCACTGTATCTCACCTGCCTCTCTACCTCATTGTATCTCACCTGCCTCTCTACCTCACTGTTTCTCATCTGCATCTCTACCTCACCTGCCCCTCTACCTCACTGTATCTCATCGGCCTCTCTACCTCACTGTATCTCACCTGCCTCTCTACCTCATTGTATCTCACCTGCCTCTCTACCTCACTGAATCTCGTCTACCACTCTACCGCACTGTATCTCATCTGCCTTTCTACCTCACTGTACCTTACCTGCCTCTCTACCTCACTGTATCTCAACAGCAAAGTAGCACACTGCACTTTAATATTCTATTACATTTGCACACTTCATATCTTGTTTACAAGTGTAATGTTTATTTGAATATATTTTTCTATATAATTTTGTTACTCAGTTTTATCCTTTTATTTCCTGTTTAATTTATTGTAACTATATTGTACAGTCTCATGGACATTTCAGGGGTGGATTTCACAACATGTTGTTCTTGTATAACTTTGTATGTGACAAAGAATTCTGAAACCTGTGGTGGAGGTGATACAAGCAGGTGCTGTAAGACATGCACCCATTTCACAAAATTCCTGTTTAATTCACTAATTAAGATGCAAAGTTTTACAATTCTTTCAGGTTTAATGTCATCCTAGATAAACAGAGTTAGATTTTTTTAAATAGTATAGTGGTGAACGGAATCCCAAATGCTCCCTTACTGAATGTTATATTACAAAGTTATTAACACGATGCCTGATGCTTTTTGATAGTTTTGAAACCACCCTTTGGCCCAAAACGTGTCTTTTCAGATCTACTGCTACTTTACCAGCATCAATATTTCCATACTAAAACGATAAGCGATAAGACCCATGTAGGTTCAGTGAAGGATCTGGATAGTAAATAAAATGGCTGTCTTTGGTGTTGCAGACGTTATAACATCTGGTTCCATTCACCATTATTGTACAAAAGCTGTAAGGTACCTCAACACCGAACCATTTCACACCAAACCCACTCTGAATGACTAATTTATGCAGAAATGAGAAGAAAACCTGATGGAATTCCCCTTTAAGTACATGAGAGTAAACGCAACAAATGACTACCCACCTCTGCTTCAAACCTGGCCGCTAAGAAAGCATAATTTCCAACCAAGAGGTCACTCAGGTTTTCTCACAGTGTCCACTACTGTAATTACCTTATCTGAAAAATTATATCCCAGCTATTCTACCGGGTAATATCCACACGTAGCTCTGGTGGGAGGTTTTTTCAGCGCTTCATCCAGATAAGAGCTGATGTGTCCACTCTGCCTGCTGTGCCTCGACTGAAACGGATCCCTGCAAAGCCAAAAAGAAATGAAAACTGATCTCCAAAGTCAACCGGGCCTGCATGACTAATTCATCAGACTCTCACCCTGAATTTATTATGACCAATTTGGGTGGGGGGGGGAACTCCACCCCCAAGTTTAAAGGGGGTGGAGTCCAAGTAAAAACCGAGTCCAAGTCAAGACCGAGTCCAAAGAGGGTGGAGTTCAAGTCAAGACCAAGTTTAAAGGGTCTTGAGTCCAAGTCAAGACCAAGTTTAAAGGGGGTGGAGTCCAGGTCAAGACAGAGTCCAAAGTGGACACAGAGACCAAGATGATAATCAGAGTCTGGAAGATCTTTTATTTCGGAAAAACGCTCGTCTTGGTCACGTGATACGGTACATCAAAAATTTAGCCAACAAGCTGGCAAACATGAGTGAAAACAAACACTTTGTTTTTAGTTGTACCGGTCCGTGAAATATTGTTTTACATGAAACTGGTCTGTGGGGGCCACTGTGTTAGTTTTCCTTTCGTTAAGGAGGGCGAGGGGTCATTTTGTTGACCACTACAGGTTCTTTTATTCTGTCTGTATTTTTTGGTTTTATTCACTGATGACAGTGACTTTGGCACGGTCGACCACCAGAGATATAATACTCATGGATCTACTGTTTATAAAGGCCGGTACACCGCAAAAAATCAAGAAAAATAAAAATGAAACAGGAGGGAATACAATCAAATGATCTGCCAATACAGTGACGAAATATTTCTCGTTAAGCTTTCTTAAAACAAGAAAAGGTTTCTAAAATCTGGATTATTTATCTGACATAGTCGAGTCACAGGATCTGTCATATCTTTTCCAAGTCTCGAGTCGGGACCACAGCCCTGATCAGCGGTGCAGGAATCCTCCATGACTTTCGATGAATCTGAACCATGTTTAATTCATTGCATTATTAGTGTGAACAATGTGCCCTCATTCACTTCCTATTACTAATACTCATGACTATTATGTGACATCTGACTCTTTATCTCTCTTCTCGGATCAGCTCTCAGCTCGGCTTTAATCAGTTTGATCTAACCTAGGCTTTCTGCACCACGATGGCAACTTCTGTTGCACACCTTCGCACCTCCAGGGCTCATTATGTTCAGGATTTTGGATCATAAACAGCTTTTGGACCAGTCAGGAAAGGCCTTGTGATGCAGGTAGTCCTTATCAGGCCTTCTTTGTGATGTCAATCATGGAAAAAAGCAGACAAAGCTTCTTTGCAAGAGACATTATAAACACCAACATTGCTGAAGAGGACAAATCTTGATCAGACGGCCCCGTATTTGTGACGGTCGTTGCCATAACAACTGATTCTAGATCAGTTCTCATACTTCTAAAAAGGCTTGTTTTGTTCAGTTTTATTGCTCCCAGGTAAGTCACATTGTGTCCTAAGCCACACTGATGAGGAAAATTGTGTAAAATAAACTAACTCAGTGCTGTTCTCTGGTGGAATTTACTACAGAAAGTGGATTAAATAGTGTTTGTCACAAAACTGTAAACTTTGTACAACCAAGTGTTTAAAGAAGAAAAAAATAAAACCATAAAGCATTCATTTAAATACAATGAGAATTTTATTCAAACGGTGCAAAAAGAAAGAAAAAAAAACAAAACATAAAAACCAGATGTTCTTTCCGTCTAGATTGCACTGCCACACACAGCCTGGGCTTGTCTCTCGGAAAAAAAGGCTTAAAAAAAATGTTTTAAATAAAAACAAACACAAACTGCCCAATTAACCAGAAGTTTTGCACAAATTTGGTTCGAAGGAACTGCATCCGCCGTGTTACTGTACATGCAACAGCTTCAGTCTCATGCAAACTATTAGATGCCGATGACTGCGGTTCTGTCACGTCTCATGTAAATGTACAATATAAAAATAGTACGTTCATTACATAATAACAAAGTGATGCCCATCATATGCGATGGGAGGTGACGTCACCATCAACCTTCTTAAAAAGTGTACTCAAAATATTTTCTGAGAAGCATCTGAAGAAAAAAACAAATTAAAACGAAATAAAAAGGAAGTCAGGGAGGCCCGTCCGCTCGACAACCATGAAAGAACATGCTAGTTTCGCAACTAAACGCTCCAAAAGGAAATTTCTGAAAAATTGTACTATAAATATATATACTTTTTTCCAAATCATAGCATTTTGTCAGGTCGTTAAGGAACAAATTAGTGTGTTCACGAGGAAATCCAGAACGTCAAAGAGACGTGAACCCACACACCCCCGATGAATACTGATTCTACTACAAATTTCAGGCGAACGCGACCGCTCTCGCTCCTCCTCTCGCTTTAGTGTCCTGCGAGTGATACATTCTCATCTTTAAAAACACTGTAAAACTGCTTTTGGTTTACAAAAATAACTCGAACTTATTTGTACAACCGTTGTCATCTTTAATACAAAAAAAATGCTTGCAGTCACGCGCTGTGTGTCTCGAGAAGCGTTCCGTTCCTTAAAATCAACAACTAAAGCTACAGTTACGTTGTGAGGAGAAGAAAGAGGGAAAAAATCATCCAGAAGTTATAAGTCAGTTCAGTAACAATTCCTTGCTTGTGGCTTCAAGCTGCAAATAGTTTTGCAAGACGGATATACCCTAAAGGTTCCCCCCCTCTCTCTCTCTCTCTCACACACACACACACACACACACACACACACACACACACACACACACATTAACGCTCTGTTTGAGAGCTAGCAGGGTCCAAGCAAATGTTATGGTCTGTACAAATGGTAAAATGATCCATTATGTGCGTCATTTATACTCAAATGTGCCTAAATGAGCCCAAAAAGCAGCACAGTTCTTCTTTCCAAGGTGAAAACCTGCAAAAAGTTTCTCTACTTGGGGATTAATGTGATGCTCTTGAAAATATGCAGTGAGGAAACACTGAAAAATGATACTACAGCACCATCCCCTGGATACATAATGAATTACATGAAGATTAATTCATTTTGTAAAGGCAGTCCAGCTCCAAGTTCGAGTTTTGCACAGTACCCTAAAAATCTTGCATATTTACTTCAGGGGCAACTACACGCGAAGGTTTTGGTACCTCTGGTCAAACAACAGTGGTCACCAACCGTGGTCTTGGAGATCTACAGCCCTGCTCTTGGAGATCCACAACTCTGCTCTCGGAGCTCTACAGCTCTGCTCTCTTCGATCTTCAGCCCTGCTCTCGGAGATCTACCAACATCTACTTGATTCACCCAATGTTCCAGCCAATCAAGGGACTTAATAGGTTAATAAGCCGTAGCAGGTGATTCAGACTGTGGTTGGATCTAGACTCAGGAAGGCAGATTTCCACTCCAGGAAGGTTGATGACCACTGCAAACGTTAAAGCACAGTAACAGGTGTGTGCAAGAGAATGGGTGACCCAGTCAGACGATACGTTTTACTGTTGTGAGAAAAAAAAAAGACCCATCCTCCACATTTTACAAAAGAAATTGTCTCAGAGAACATTTCTTCACTTACAAAATCAACAAAACGTGTCCTCAGACCAGGGCTACCTGCATAAGACTGTAGTGCTGAACAGAAAACAGAAGTGTGAAATGGAAATTTCAACAGAATCAGTAACTGCTAAACGCAAAAAAGGGAAATAACAGAGGTACGTTATTATTTGTCAGTATTTGAATTCAAATTGTGCAAAATTTCTGGCCGAGGTGAAACATTCTGAAACATTTAGCTCATCTCAAAGAAAGGCTAGGAGGTTTTGGTCAACAAAAGATGCCCTCAGCTGAATTATTGCATTTATCTGATAATTGTGCGCTAAAGTTTTCAGGTGTCTGGCCGTGCTGTGAGCTAGTACGCAATCTCAGCAGCATCGCTTCTGAACAGCACTAGGTATAGTTTAGGTTTTGAATAGCTTAATCTGATAGCTTCTGGATGTTTTTTTTGTTGTTTTTTATGCAAACAGTCATATTATGCAGTACAATAGACTACATTACACTGTACAGTACACAACCAGGACAGAGTAATACCCAATTAAACCAACCCTAATGCAGAGTCTACAGTCATCTGGCATAGATATTGTTCACCAGCTACTTGCACACAATTTAGCACAGAGTTAACTAGCACAGTGTAACCTTTTTTGATTAAGAAGTAGACGTCCAGCATTTTTCAACCTAATCTCTGAAGTGACTGCCCATTTTCATTAATTGTAAGTACATGTCTGTGAAGACTGACCACACAACACAGACACGGTGGACAGAAATTGTGTTGGAAAACATGGAAATATTTCTTTAACTGTATTCCATATACACCAGTTGTGGATCTAAAACTCGCGGACATGTAATCAGTCACCAAAGCAGCAGTTTCATCCATCAGTACAACCTGTACCCACACATCAGGGAACACAGTCGCTTTGAAACGATGGAGACCGTAACAGTTCCCGAAAGCGGGAGATTTTCATCGTGCAGGCGTGTAGTAAAAGCAGTATTCAATGAACATGGCTTCACGCGACTTATGAACAAAGAAGACTGAGAAATTTTCCCACTGCGTGACCTTCACCAGTGCATTAGCGGCCCAAAGGAGGGGGTGGGGAGAAAAAAAGAGAAAGGAACAAACTGAGTTCAGTTCAACAATCTCCACGAGGACTGGACTGAGACTGAAAAAGGCAACTAGGAAACAGCAAGGTCGAGCGCAACACACTGGCACCTAAAGCTGAAAAGTCCACAATTTAGAGCTGAACTCCACCACGGAGTTTCAAACCGCACCTCCAATGTAAGACCAAGCCACCGTCCTGACGGCTGGACAGCAGCAAAACAGTCTAGTATCGTCGTTATCCTCAACACACCAAAACAAACATAAGAAAAAAAAATAAGCACACAAAAACACTCAACCTCCAGACATTAGAAAAGTGCTTGACTTTGTGCAGAGAAAAGTCCACTGACCATTCTTAAGTATTTGGGAAGGTGGGGAACAGCATGTCTACGTTTCGAGGGTATATATATGTGCTATGTTTTACCTTGAGGGAATTAAAAATACATTTTCAAAGGACTTAATAATTTCAAATTGTCGAGTTACAACTTGTAATGCAAGGACTTCAATACAGCAGGATGAAACTAGTGTTGTCTTTAATATAAATTAATAGGAAATGTTTCTTCTGTCTTGGTGTAAGACAGTTCAAATGAAAGACTTTAGCCCACTTTGGGTTTGAATTAAGGTAGTACTGATCTGGGATGCAGGGAGACGATCCAAAACTAGCTTAAGCTGATTAAGTAGCTTATATTTAGTCAATGCAATGACCTCCTCTTTGTTTTTTGAACATGTAAGTCTCTGCAACTCTTTAACAGAAATAGAAGCTGCTCTTTCACTTGAAAACCCACCACTGCAAAGGTTCACGTAAAAGCAGTATTAAAGAATGCATCCATTACTTTGAGTGACTTGTACTATACAGTAAAACCTTTGGCTGTCAAGGTTCTGTTCCTTAAGAGCTAAACACGGAACGCCTTTTGGAAGAAGAGCACCAAGTCACCGAAAAAAAAACAACAAACAAATCCTGCTGGCCTGAATTTAGCGAGTCAGGACATGGCTTCAGAGAATGGGATTAGGGCTAAAGTACTGTTATTTGGGCCTGGACTTCTTAGCAACCCAACACTTGTTAGCACTGGCTAACAGTGTTATGTGCCGACATCTACGACTTAGCTAACATCGTATGAACAAAAAAAACAACAAAAAAAAAAAAACCCAATAAAAACAAAAAACTTTGTCCTCTCCCACATGCTGAAAACGGGTCACTGAATGTCTTTTGTACATACGCAGCTGTACAAATGTGCAGCTTCTGGTTGTGCTTGATAATGCGGGGGTGTATCTGCATGTGGTGTGTTTATGCAATGCATGGCAGCATCTCCGTGCCCTAAAATGATTCGCTTCATACATAAGCATGTACGAAAACGACGCCAAGAAACAACAAAAAAAAAAGAAAAACAAGGCTGCACCAAGCTCCTGCCTAAAATCCACTGCAAATGCAACAGAGGTATGAACTCCCCCGTTTACGTCAGAAGCCATTTGCATTCCTTAAAGAGAGTCCCTCCGAAGGAAGAGCCCGTCGAATGTCTTGAGTTGAGATCCTCCGAGACAGGACAGGAGGCGCTAAGGCTCCAGTGGAGAAGAGGGCACCGCAGAGTCCTTAAGAATGTCAGTCGAGACAAGGCGTCCATTCAGAACCTGCGTATGGCCGGCTCTGTTTCCCTCCTCTTCAGCTCCTCCCTGTAGCAGTATGAGCAGTAGTTGCAGGTTTCTGGGTGTCCATAGTAGTTGCAGCTGGGCGTTCGGCACCGGCTTGACTGTAAGTTAGCCAAGCCACCTGCGCTGCCCAGAGAATAGTGCCTGACTGGGGGTGGCCCATTTCGGCTGTCCAAAACAGAGCGCGGATCTCTTGGGCCATTGGTGTAACCTCCAACTTGTGAATCGCTCAGAAAGTCGGGGGTCTCCTGCTCTTGGCCGTACGAAGTAAAACAGGGTGTTATGCGGGACGGACTGACAACCGTGGCGGAGGGAGCAGGAGGGTGATACTGGGGGTGGGGAGGGCCTTGGGCCATCGGGCAGTGGCGGGGCAGGGTGGCGTAGGACGGCAAGCCAGGGTAGGTAGTTGGTGAGCCTCCCGCCAGCTGCCGTCGGGCATCAATATACCCATGCATGTGCAGGTGCCGGCTGAGTGGCGCTGGAGACTGGTCGATGAAAGTGGGTCTGGGGATGGGTACCATGCCAGAATACACAGAGGGGCTGAAAGAGGGAGATTTGAAAGTGGGAGGAGCTCCGTCTGTTGCATCCTCTTTGCTCTCGAAGCTCCGGTAGCCCAAATCTGAGGGCTCTTTTTTGAGCTGTATCCCGTTTGCCACTCCAGACTTGCGCTCAGCCTCCCTCCTCTGCTCTTGCTCCGCCCGGAAACGCTCCTCAGCATCAGCCAGATACCTCTGGATCATCTCCTCTTGGTATGGCTGCCGGTTGCTGGTGGTCAGAAGCCCAGCAAAAATGTACCTCCTCTCGCCCTGCATGGCTGCCCGCAGGATGCTCAGGCTCACCTTCACGTCTGAGCTGTACTTGTATGGGTCGCTCTCGGATGAGCTGCTGTTGCCGTTCTGCCGTTCGCTGCCCGAAGAGGGCGAGCCTTTCCCCGAATCTTCTGAACCGGTATGGACGGAAGGCGAGCCGTCCTTGCTGCCCTTGCGACCCCGCAGAGAGCCTTTCTTCTTCTCCGTACCCTCTGACGGTTTCCCCCCACTGCCTGTCGCATTCTTACCCGTCATTAAACCCCCAACATTCTTCTTCAGCTTGCTGCCTAAGCTCTTGCCAAAGCTGCCCAACTTGTTAGCTACAGAGTCCGCACGCTTCTTGTCTTTGTCCTTGTCCTTCTCCTTCTTGTCTTTCTTCTCCTTGCCTAATGTCCCAGTTGTTCCGGCTGAGCTGTTGCTGGATGAGCTGGACGAGCTGGACGACCCGCCACCAGATTTTGCTGCTCCGCCGCTCCCCGTGGCGCTGCTGTCCCCATTACCGTTTGAGCTGCTGCTCACCGACTCCTTGTCCGACTCTCCAGAGTCAGGGGGCGTGCGGGCGTCCTCCCCAGCCGAAGCAGTAGGAGACTCGGGTTGTGCTAGCGGGGCCTGCTGTGGGAGGAAAGAGAGGTAATTTAGAACGGTTGGTGTAAAGAAATAATTCACCGAAAGAAATAGCATTGCTAAACAAAAGCTTCTCAAAGTCTGTATACTCTAGACATCTATTGATGATAATGTGGATCAAAAGAAATGAAAAATTACTTGGAATAAAAAAACTAGAAAGTTACCATTTCAGAGATTTGCCGGGAAAGCGAAGCCATATAACTCACTCGCTTTCCTTTGTTATTTGCAGTCTTAGCATTTTTGTGTGGAGAATTCCTTTAGGACTGAACGGTACAAACAAACAAATTCAACACTTTTCAAAGTCTCCACAGAAAAATGGGCAGGGAAGGAAGGGCAGGACAGAGCTGATTTCAAGTAAACAAACCCTTCCATTTTAACACTGGAGCTCTTTCATTCCACAAACAGAGAAAAACACAGACTGAAATTCAGTGATTTGTTTTTCTTGCCTTTAGAAGCACTAGCTTGTGAGTCATTTAACAGAAGCCTCTTAAATTCCACTCAGTAAAGAAGTCGTCACAGTAGCTTTTGAGTTATGGCTCTCATGAAAGCCAGCAAAACATGCCAAAATGCCCTTGACTGGTTCCCCAACCAAGGGCAGCTGCTGCTTAAAGCACGGCGGAGATTGTTGTTCCTATTCCTGTTGTTTATGGACTTCAGACTCTCAGTTACTCTTCCTAAAAAATTACCTCTATGGACTCTTTAACAGTACCAACTCTGTTAGCCATGGACGGCCTGTCTGTCAATAATCTTGTTCATGAAGGACTTCTCTTGTTATTTAACCCCATAAAGACTCTTTTCTTTCTCTCCATGATGACCTAAGGAGGACGGGTTCCCCTTTTGACTCTTGGTTCCTCCCGAGGTTTCTTCCTCCAGCTGAGGGAGTTTTTCCTCGCCTCTGCCGCCTCTGGCTCACTAGGGTCTCGGACCTGGACTCTGGAAAGCTGCTTTGTGACAACTTGGTTGTAAAATAAAATTGCACTGAATTGCATTTAAGCCAGCAGCTCAAGGAGTAACACTCGTGGTCGGATATGTCGGCTGAAGAGAAAGCAAAAAGCTCACCTGTACCTCGCAAGGTAGAGGAAGCCACGTCACATTCATGTAGGTGTGCAGCAGATGGAGCTTCGCCTCCAGAGATAAAGCAACACTGGAAAGGAAGACAACAGAAGGCTTAGGCCATGTTTAATATACATATCTCTCAGAAAACGTCTTCATGACCTCTTGGAAACAGTCACTTACATTTAACTATTAACCCCGTAAGCTTCTTTGTATGGCCACATTCTAGGGCTTATTATTAACCTGTTTCTGCGGTACTTGTTCTTGTCTAATATTTAAAGCCTTTAACAATGTGTAATGAAATTGTCTCATAGTTTTTTTAGCACAACCAAGCCTAAATAATGAAAAGATCATTTTTATGACTCAAGTTAGGCATAACTGACTCATAAATCAGATCTGATTTTTACTATAAAAATCCACAAACGGATTAAAACATCTGGGAAACGTACTTACACGCACATTAGTGTTATACTACTATGTACAGCTATTTACAAGTTATTCTGTTCCAGGCAGAATTCATTCAATTTAGAGGGTTTTTTTTTAATCTATACGTGCCGCTCCTCAACATAGTCAACAGTAAGTGGAAACGCGGCACATACAGATAAAAAAAAATAAAAATCTATAATTAATATAGCCTTTAACACACTTACTTGCGAGCCCACGCACGCACGCACACCACATGTTTTGTTTTTACAATCATAAATAATATATTTAGTTATTTTGACTTTTAAACAACATGATTTTTATAAATCAACGTAATTTTTAAAAGTTCCAAACAGCGTAAACTGATATTTTTTTTAACGTTTGAGATCTCAGATTATATATGATCACAAAACAAATGAAGATGTCCAAAGCCTCCGCTGTCAACCTGGAGACACAGAGCCTCTATGTAAGAAAGTACTTTTGTTCAAGATGACATTTTAGCAGCACTGCGCTTCTGACACTCTGGTGTGTTGTTTGTAAAAGTTTAAGCTCTGTGAGTCGTTTGTATACAACATTAAAAATACTAATACTAATTATTGATAAAATATATTCTGTAGTGGTTTTACAAGTACAAGTCTGGTTTAGAAAAATCTCATTTTATTGTCATTTTTATTCGTTTTTTATTCCTTTAAATGCTTTCAGAAACTGCGAGAGAATAAATAAACAACTTGGTGCTATTTGCAGGTTCCCGTGTGTTCTGTTCATAGTAAGCACGTAGAGATAATCTCCACTAACGACTGGACTAGTGTTGCTAATCTAGTGCATCAGACAATCCCTGCTGGTGACAGCAGGGCCGGAATCCACAAAGCATCTTAAAATAGAGCAGCGCTGATCCAGGACCACATTCCTCCTCTTCTTCAGACTTTCACTGCTATGTGGGAAACAAAAAAAGGCACAATCTACCATCAACACTATGTCTGCTAGTAAAGTCTGAATAAAAGCCCTCCTTTGCTTTCCCCAGCCACTTCAATTCTACATAATCCGCAATAATAATGTTGTGTGGCTTTCTGGTGCAGTTGTTTCTAATACCTTTAAAGGTATTAAGCCACAGTCCCTCAGAAGAAACAATACAAGCACTATGAACAGATATCATGGCTCCAAACTATAATGTTTTGCAAACTATAATAAATTAAACCTAAACAACATCTATAACTATTCCAGAGTTTATACAGCAAGGGTGTTATTTTTGTGTTTAGTCTATAGACTCATTCTGTAATTACGATGTATACGGCCATGTGCAAAAGTATAGAAAGACACAGTCAAAGGACAGGTCTTGTAGTGAAAATAAGCACACATCCCGTCCAGAGAACCCACTTCAGCACATTTTAAAACATGATTAGTGTTTACTTGCCGAATTTAGCTTATTGAGAAAGAAAACCTAATGTGCCACTAAAAATGTGCACTGGTGCAGCTGGTGGTCTAGTGGTTAGGGAGTTGTCCCTGCAATCAGAAGGCTGTGGGTTTGAATCCCAGGACTCTTTTATTGCCACCACTGAGGTTCCCTTGAGCAAGGTACCATCCCCACACACTGCTCCCCGGGCGCTGTGTTCCTGGCTGCCTACTGCTTCACTTGGTGAATGGGTTAAATGTGTTAAATGGGTTAAATGCAGAAAAATAATATCATGCTGTTCACACTGTGTGCTGTGGTGCTTTCACATATGACATAATGGTCACTTTCACTTAAAATGGCCAGAAAATGGCATATTTAAGTTCTTTGTAGAGGATGTGTAATTATTTTCCATGTACAAAATCAACATCACATAACCAGGGGTGTTCAAACTTTAGTATACAGCTGCAGACAGAAGCTCTGAATATCTTCTGTGGTCTCCTGGCATCTAGTTTTGTTAATTCTATGGATAACGTGTCAACTTTATTACACTTTATTATCCATTCATAACTACCATTACATAACTGATAAACAATTTACTTATTCACAGACAGTGGAAGTCCCTAACCTGTGAGTTTGAGGACTTGTTATTATCAATACAGGCACAACTGCAGGATCTAAAAGCTTTCAACCTGACTGTTTTGCTTAGGGATGGGCACGTTAACACATTACTATTCCGTTATTATTGTATTGCACGTTAATGCAGGTTATTTTTAAAAATCCTTTTATTTGCTTTTTGTGCTCGGGGATGCTTGCAGCACGCAGCACTGTACAGGTCAACTAGTTTTTGTGGGGGTCAGGTGTCTCTTTACTTTTGTCCATATGATATGCAATATAATTATATTATATGGACAAAAGTATTGGGACGCCTGACCATTACACCAACAGGGACTTTAATGACACTGCATTCAAATACAGAGACTTTCATACGGAGTTGGTCCCCTTTGCAGGTGCTATAATGCTCTGGACTCTGAGGGGGACTTGTTTTTCTATAATAAACTACATAAAACCTGAACGCCCTGCAGTGGCAAATGGCTTTGGTTTTACATTTGATTTTATTACACTAATGTTTATGTTGAGATTTACAGAAATATTTGAATGGTAACTGTGTAACTGTGTTAAAGGGAAATTGCTGTTTAAAGTGTTTAAACCAAATGTTATTGCACTTTTGTTCATATAGTAGTGCTTTAAAAATAAAACGCGCCTAGGTACATTACTTTCGAATTCATTATTTAATTTTGCGCATAACAATGCGATTAATCGCAGAAAACCACACAATTAATCGTGATTAAAAAACTGAATCGTTGACCAGCATTAGTTTCGATACTTGCCTTAAATACAGCCTGTGCAACAAGGAATGGAATGAATTGGTTTAGGAAAATTATGTTTGGGGTTGAACAAGAACTGAGACGTTAAAATATCGGCTCTGCTAAGGGAAAAGCGGCTGATTTTCTATTCTACTTTAGACGTATCTAATTTCATGTATCCTGTACAGCCTGGGAGGAAGAAAGTAGGGGAAGGTGAGCAAGTGAGTTTTTTTTTTCCTCTGAACTGGAATCTGCACTGTTGTTCTCTGTTAATGCCGCCCCAAGTCACATGAAGCCACAGCTGTCATTCTGGTTAATGTATTCGGCCCTGCCTGGCATCGGCATGCTCACTGCTGCTCAAACTCTGACTCACAGGCCTGAGTCACTTTACAGCTCACAGGCCCACACAGAACATTTAATAACATCTTACAGTGCAGGAACGGCTCTTCTCCGCCCATCTGACAGAACCCAAATCACCTGATCTTAGATCAGTCCTTTAAGTGAAGTGAAGTGACCATTCTGTCATATGTGAACACACCACAGCACACAGTGTGAAATTCTTTCTCTGCATGTAACCCATTTAACCCACTCACCAAGTGAAGCAGCGGGCCGCCAGAAACACAGTGCCTGAGGAGCATAGTGGACGATACCGCGCTCCATGGTGCCGCTAGCTGTCCTGGGATTTGAACCAACTACCTTCTGATTGCAGGAGCAACGCCCTAAACACTAGGCCACCACCTGCCAGTTGAATTCATACCTGGCTAGCATCACATTATCGGCATCGTCTTTGCCCCATTCCCAGTCTTTCCCTGGATCCACAGCAAAGTGCACAGGTAGCATTTTGTGGTCAGAGTCGGTCAAAGGAATCACCACTGCAGAAGAAAACGAAGAAAATTTCAAATCCACCTCACAACAAATTAAAACCTTGCCCTCAGATCCATTGATTTTCTTTTTAACTCACATAAAACCACTCTGGATTAGGCAGAACGTTTGAAAAATAAGTTGAGTTAAGAAAAAACTTGTAGTTATTATATTTTCTTTAGCTTATTAATGCTTCAGCCTTAAATACTCAACTGCACAAATCTACTTTACTCACGAAAAACTTCACAGCAAACCAACATCCTGTCATCAATTCCACTTTCTTCTAACATTAAACCACTCTGGATTAGGCAGAAAATGTGAAAAATAAGTAAAGTTCCCTTTTAATCAAAGTGTAGAGATGCTTGGGCCCCGTGAACACTGGGAACAATTTGGGCTGCACAGTAATCCTAGTATCACTGTTCTGTGTGGTTGTAGATATTCCTAATGTGTTGTTCTGGTGTTCAGGAAAATCAGGTGATTAATGCGATCCAATAACCTGCACATACACAGTGGTCAGACAATTAAAGAGGATAACCATTTATTTTCAAAGTGTCTAGACTCATACTCATAATCCTGAATTAGGTCACTGGTCTGTACATAGCTAAAAATACCCCCTGATAAGGTTTCCTGTAGTCAAAAACCTCCCTACCTTGCTCTTTGGAGCTGTCCTTCTGTTCCATCGAAACCAGGGCAGAGAAATGTGCCTGGTCGTAGGCTAGCACTAGCGGTGAGCGATGACACTTGTTTGCTGGAACCTCCAGTGGTAGATAAATCCCACCAAATGGGATTGGGGCAAAAGCTGGAAAGGTTTAAAAGGAACAAATAAAGTGAAGTGAAAGTGATCATTTGTCATATTTGAACACACCACAGCACACAGTGTGAACAGCAGGAAATTCTTCACTGTATTGAACACATTTAACCCAATAAACCCAGGTAGTGGCCGGCCTAGTGGTTAGGGCATTGTCCCATACACTCAGATGGTTGTGGGTTCGATTCCCAACTCTGCTAGTGACACTACTGAGGTTCCCTTGAGCAAGGTACCATCCCCACACACTGCTCCCTGGGCGCCCCTCGCCCAGCTGCTTCACTTAGTAAATGAGTTAGCAGAGTTAGCAGGATTTGAAAGCGCAACCTTCTGATCGCAGGGGCAACTCCCTAATCACTAGGCCACCAGCCGCCCCACAAATCAAACAGAGACAAGGTGAAAGCATAGATGTGCCAATAAAAGAAACCGAGACTACACAATATTACTCTGTGAAAAAGGGCAGAATAATGGTGGTTAAATAATGATGGTTTGTACCCTCTCCTCCAGAGTCTCTAAGCATGGTGTCGGCCACCACCACGATGGGTCTTCGGAGCACATGGGCCAACACAAACACGTGGAACTCCTCGAGACTCTCGTACACCGGCTCTTCCTGCGACTCTGCCCTGCTCAACACAAACACACAAAGAAATCATAAAGTATTCTGGTTTATTATACTTCGGACTGCAGAACAGAGTCATAGAAGTCAGATTGCCCTAATTGACCTGATTTAGTTTTACCTGATGTTTAGTCCAGTAGGAATCTGCAGCATGTGCAGTTTTAATAATCTGACAGTAATAACTGTGGACGGAATTGCCTTCTGTAAGCGTTTGAACTCAATGCTCTCTCAAAAACAGTCCCGTTCCAAATCCACTTCATGCCCATTACGCAAGGGTGGGAAACTTCGACTCCTGCACAGTTTGGTGATTGAACCAATCAGCTAATTGGCGGGTTTAGCAGACATGTAGAAATCATCAAATGCTGCTCTGCCCCTCCCCTGTCCTAATGGAGCCCGTTAACAGACACACTGTGTGCTGTGTTTCTGCTATTGATGGGTTGTGACACTTTCAGTCAGGTCTATATGTGGGACTTTAGGGAGATTATTCAGTGCTTCTGTAGAAATGGCAAATGAAATTCCACTGATTATATAACAGAACCTGCTCAGGCAAAACTAATGGCTCTTCTCCACTGGCACACGGAACTGTGCTGCACCGGGAACAAACATTTTTCCATTACAAACAAAGTGATCAGAATCCGGCATGAACCTGAGCTGCTGGACAGCAGGGCCGAAAGTGGGCCGCAGCCGAGCTGACTGCATCGCTGCTTTCTGGTTGAAATATTGTCATCACAACATTGTTTGCTACTGTCCATGCAAAAAACAACAATGGAAACACAAACTAACAACTGAAAAGTCAATGAAGTACAAGCACGACTGTCTGTTTGGGCTGAAGATAAATTTCAGTGGGAGTTTCTACGACTCTTAACAAATTTATCTTTAACTCTGTGAGAAATGTGAAGGTGACCCAAGACTAACAAGTTCTCTGGGTTCGGTTCTCATCACACGGATAAAGAACATAGAGAAAACAAACACTCAAACAAGACTATAAATAATAAAAGCCCACAATCACAAAAGCGGCTCTGACAGAAAAACTTTCTGCCGGTTCGATTCCATGGACGCGGTTTTGGGACGACTGGCCATAAACTGTGGAGAGAATTGAGTCAGAAACTCCGTTACCTGAGATACACTGGAACATTAAGGCTTGTAATTCATGATACTCCTCCGAACAACAGCGCCGATCTAGGATCGGTTTTTGCTTTATTACACTCTAATTAAAAACTAATATACGACTTTCAGCTCAATTCTGTTTAAACAGCTTGTCACAAAGGTCCTAGTAAATATGTGCAGCTTTTCATAAAACTACACCAAGCAGATAAACATTAATTGCTCTAAGCTGCCATTTATTTTAGTTCCCCTCAGTCCGTCATGACCGTGACATTTTAGCTGCCGATTCATTTCCAAATGAATAACTTTGATTTACCATGTGTTTCTGAATTCACTCTTTCTGAATTCACAAACCTGATACAGCTTCAGTACCATCACAGTACAGTTTAGATACAGAACAGTTCCTGTAGACTTGTGGGAAAGTGTCATAACTCAGCTTCAGCAGGGCTCTAGTTCTGCTGAACTTGCAGCCTCTGATCAATGAGGACAGTCAGTCATTTTCCTGAGAACAGAAAGAAACCCAAACACCTATTCACGCAAAATATACGTCGTAAAGAAGTTTTCTTAAAGGGAAGGTGCTTCAGTTGCTGTCCTTGGGCTTCTAATATTTTCTGTTCAGATGCAAGAGTTCAGTGAAGCGTTTTACTAAAAGAAGAGAGACTGAAAAGACTCCGGTTAACAAACCCATTGGTGCCGTTGGTGCTGTAGTGTATCCTGGGCTCACTGGAGGCCAGCTTCAAGAGCTCATTCCACTCCTTCTGCCACTCCTCCTCAGTGTACACCAACCCTGACTGCACACAGACCCACACAGACAAAGACACACACGCACACACACGCACAGACAAAGACACACACACGCACAGACAAAGACACACACACGCACAGACAAAGACACACACACACACACACACACACACACACACAGACAAACACACACACACACACACACACACACACACACACACACA
>JBBJLS010000001.1:2781137-2799036 GCA_037577275.1 Bryconaethiops microstoma
CATCCTCTCGGTACCGTGAGTACTCTCTCTCCCTCTCCTCTAAACCTCTTTGTACCTCCCTGTGTACACGTATAGAATGAGGATTCCTTTGGTGGGAACCCTTACTCTGTAACAGGAGCGTTCTTATAGTAACTGCGTGGGCAACCCGCTCTCTCGTGTGCTTTCGCGAGTGGGCTCTTCCCTCACGCCACAACTGGGCAGTTTGCCAGTCATTCGGGTCTTCGCCGTGACACTCACAGAGAAGATAACCAACAATGTGAGTTCAGTGGTTCAGTGGTGTTTGAAACAAGCCATTACTTTAGGAAATGCAGTGTGAAGTAATATCCCTGTAATTTCTTTCTTTCTTTTTTTTTTTAGAATACATTTGATATCACTTCAGCTTCAAGGTTCTCAGACAACGATGCTGTACAGCAGCACGGAGAACATTAGTTTAATCTAACAGCCTCTTTACAGGGACCTTCTCCCGCCTCAGCATGGCATTTTTTAAGACCTTTCAAAAGAAAACATTTTTGGTGCTATAGAGCAAGTGTGGAAAATGTGATGTGTTGCTAAGAAAGATCTCCTGAAATAAGGGTTTTTAGCAGCGGGAGATGCTCAAAGTGGGAGTAGGAAATGTTCTTCTGTGAACTTTTACTCAAGTTACCCTCCGATTGGCTCTGCGGCCTTCATTCGGCCTGTTTGCTTTATCAAGAAGTTCTTGGTTCATCTGGTTTATCTGGTTCATTTGAATTCTGCAGCTGCTTAATAGGTTGAAATAAACATATTTATATATTTTAAATCATTTTGTAAACAATAATGTAAATGATTTTTTAGTATAACATCATTAATAGAGAACTAACAGTGTAGTAAATACTACAAATCTACAGGTCTGTCATGACAGCATATGACATCTGACATGACACGTTTATGGCATGTTATGTCAATGTTTTGTAACAGGGTAAACTGATACTGTAGAAAAATTCTGAAAGTGTCTGTTTTACAGAGCTGTAAATTTAGAATTTTTACTAAACTGTTTAGGTTATACATTTTTTAAAGTTATATAATACACTGCCTGTCCAATCAAAAAAGTCACTAACTGGATTTAGCTAAGCAAATAGGTGAGAGGCTCCCATTGGATAATTACTGCATGGATGAATATGTTTCAGCTGGTAACAAGTTATTTAACCCAACTGATGAGTAGCTTCTCATTTTTTAAAACGACCATGTCGGAAGACGCATCCTGTGGTCGTGGAAAAGATGTTAATCTGTCTCTGAAGGGTCAAACAAAGAAAACATGTAAGGAGACTGAAATTACTAAAACTGGGTTAAGCACTGTCCAACGCATTATTAAACACTGGAAGGATAGTGGATAACCATTATCTTTGAGGAAGAAATGTGGTCGGAAAAAAATCTTGAAAGAACGTGATTGGCGAACATTTAAACTTTTGGTGAAATCAAATAGTAAAAAAAACAACAGTAGAACTCACAGCTTTGTTTAATAGTGGCAGTAAGAGCATTTCCAACTCAAGGGTTTGGGACTAAACAGCTGCGTAGCCTTAAGAAAACCACACATCAGTGAGGCTGATCGAAAATAATGGCTTCAGTTTGCTAGGGAGCATAAAGATTGGACTCTGGAGCAACGGAAGAAGGTCATGTGGTCTGATGAGTCCAGATTAACCCTGTTCCAGAGTGATGGGCGCATCAGGGTAAGAAGAGAGGCGGATGAAGTAATGCAGCATCGTGCCTAGTGCTGACAGTACCAGCCTATGGGGGGCAGTGCTCTGATCTGGGGTTGCTGCACTTGGTCAGGTCTTGGTTCTGCAGCGTTCTGCGCCCAAAGAATGAGGTAAGCTGACCTGAATATACTTAATGACCAGGTTCTTCCATCAGTGGATTTTTCTTCCCTGATGGGACGGGCATATTCCAAGATCACGATGCCAGGATTCATCTGACTCAAACTGTGGCTCAGAGAGCATGAGGCATCATTTTCACATATGGATTGGCCACCACAGTCCAGACCTGAACCCCAATGAGAATCTTTGGGATGTGCTGGAGAAGACTTTGCACAGCGGTCCGACTCTCCCATCATCACTAGAAGATCCTGGCAACGAATTTATGCAACTCTAGATGGAAATAAATGTTGTGACACTGCAGTTTATCAAAACAATGCCACAGTGAATAAACGTACCGTAATCACGGCTGAAGGCGGTCCAACGAAATATTAGTGTGTGACTTTTTTTTGGACGGGCAGCGTATATCATATATCATATAAATGATATTCATTACTATATCATTAAAATACAATTAACAGTATAGTAAGTAGAGTACATCTACAGCACTATTAAACAGACATTTTCTGAACTTTTTTACAGTATCAGTTTACGCTGCTACATTAACATAACAGGCCGTAAACATCATGTGACCTGTGCTGTCATGACGGATCATGTCTAATAATTACCAGTGACTGACAGTGTCTTGATAACATTGCTATGATGTTTGATCTCACATTATGTCACACAGGTCATGACATATACTGCAAAAACTGTAGTGTTTGTCATAGCAACAACTGACCATAGTAACCACACTTTTATATTAATTGACATAATATGTAATGACAACTCATGACAGCATATGACATCATATATATTAAATACATTCATCTGCAACTCATTTGGTTTTACCTTAATTGATGTATTAACACTTTTTATTCCAAACTTATGAATAGGTGTGGGTAACAAAGGTAGGTTCCAGATTAGGCCAAATAAGAAAACACATGGTACCGGGTACCCAGTTTTTGCTTTTGTTTTTTTTTCACTTCCTAAACACTACTTATCTGCAAGGACATGCGTGAGTATCAGCCAGGACCTGTTTTAAGTATTTTAATTAGCATGTGTTCAGAATAAAGGCAGTTTTGTCATCTAAACTTTCATTTTCCTTTTTTAATCTCAATGGAATCAAAGTGGGGAATCGATAAGAACCAGAATGGAGAAGCAGAGCTGGAATCGGAATTGGTAAAATTCCAACGATACCCACTGGTACTTATGAGTGGCAGCATGTACACAATCAACAACAACAACATTAAAACCACTAACAGGTGGGGAGAAAAACACTGGTTAGCTCATTAGAGTGGCAAATGTCTAGAGTGGGGACATATTAGGCAGCAACTGAAAAGTCAGTTCTGAAAGGAAGTTAACAGAACACACACTTTGGAGTGTGTGGGGCACAGACCAGCCAGCATGCCCATGCTGACCCTGTCCACTGTCAAAAACACCTACAATGCACTCCATTGTGTACCTGTGTGTGTGTGTGTGTTCTTATCTACAGTGTTCTTATATTTACTTATATATCCACTCTGTGTATATAATATATATATATAAAATCATGTATATATATATGTGTATATATATGTGTGTATATATATATATATATATATATGTGTGTGTGTGTGTGTGTGTTTGTGTGTGTGTGTGTGTGTGTGTGTGTGTACATATATATATATACCAGTCAAAAGTTTGGACACACCTTCTCATTCAAAGATTTCCTTTATTTTTATTATTGGCTACATTGTAGATTAATACTGAAAACATCACCTATTGCTCTGATGACAGCTTTGCACACTTTTGGCATTTTTTCAATCAGATTCATGAGAAATCGACCTGGAATGGTGTTTAATTAACCGGTGTTCTTCGTCTTGCCTGAGAGGTAGTCAGGTTGGTGGAATCAGTGTGATGTTCTGGCTATGTTCTGCTGAGAAACTGTGGGTCCTGCATTCATGTTTAATTCATGTTTAATCCTGCATTCATGTGTTAGTTTAGCACCAGCCACCGACCCAAACAACAGTGTTATGGACCAAGAACACCCCTTTATGGCAACGGTACTCTCTAAGGGTGGTCGTGCCTAGTGGGTAGGAAACTTGCCTCTAAACCAAGAGGTCATGGGTTTGAATCCTACCTTCATCATACCACCACTGGGTTCCTAAGCAAAACCTTGTCATGTTCCTTAACCTTATGTTAAGGAACATGACAAAGACTTCAGAGCTCAATCTGAGCATCGGTGGAAAGTGTCGGACATCTAGCCTGGTCCATGGAGACCCCACCTCAAAACCTACAGGATTTAAAGGATCTGTCTTGGTGCCAGAAACCACAGCACAGCTTCAGAGGTCTTGTAGAGTCCATGAAGTGGCTATACTGCCATTAGGCTTTCTTCTCTTGGATCTATGGATAACGACAAATCTCGAAAATAATCAATGCTGTTCATCTCCATAGCCCGAAAAGATGGCGGCGAACAATGTGTCGACGGCATGTATCAGAAATAACACGGCTGTTCTGTAGGGTGAATGATGGAGGCTTAACAAGGCCACTCTTGCCCATACCACAGGTTTAAGCTATTTCTAAACGAGCCAGGGCCACAGTGAAAGGAATCGATGGGCCACAGAGACGCGAGAACACTGGGTGGATGTAAAGAGGTAAACAACTGTGGCAATAATAAAGCAAATCTATGAAATGGGCTTAAAAGCCTCTTCAGGAGCTTCTGCTTTTAAAGGAGCTGGAGAGATCCATCCAGGCTCCAAAGATGGCATTTAAGGACCACAGGATAAAACCGCACCATAGATGGATTTGTCTTTCTTTCTCTCTCTCTCTCTCACTCTCTCTCTCTGGCCGTGAGTCTGTCCTTGCTTGTTCTGATGAAGAAAGAAAGAAAAGAAAGAAGTCCTAAACCACCACTATGTTCTGATTGAGCCAGAAAGAAGGCAATTCAGCTCCTGCCAGTAATTGTGGTCAGAGCGCCGTGACCTTACTCCCGTGTGTACAGCCACTGAGAGAGCTGGAGGCTGGGCCTCAGCGTTTATCCCCAGCGGCGGCCGAGACGCCGCGGTGTGAAAACTCTGCCCGGGAGTGTTCAGCCTGAAAGTCGTCTTTTTTTTTTTTTTTTTTTTAGCACAAAAGCCTGTATGACTTCAAGCACTTTTTTGTTGTCAAGCACATGCCAGGAAGAAAGCACTTCTCACAGCAGGATTCCTAGCACCTGTTTGTCACCGTAGCTGATAGACCAGATCTCTCCATCCCCGAGAAACACCGCTCGAGGGGTGAGGCTGCAAATTAGAGGCTGTTTAGACGTTGGCTGATCAGATCTTGAAAAAGACAACTGCAATTATGCCATGATACACTGGAGATGTCTACAAGATGTGAAAGATCCCTGCGGAAGGTGGTTCAGAGAGTGTAAACATATCCAATGTATGCAATTTTTACTCCTGAACAGAGCTACATCAGCACTGTATACAAATGAATCCATAACTAGTCATAAATGAAGGTTACGCAGTTATGGGTCAGGAGAATTCCTGAGATTTCTGGGTAACGGAGAAAAAGCAGCAATAATAAAGAGATTAATTTCATTTAGAGCCTCTTATAGTCACATGTGAAGACACCACAGCACACAGTGTAAAATTCTTTCTCTGTTTTTATCTCATTCACCAAGTGAAGCACGGGGCTGTTACCAACAGGGGTGCCAGGGCACAGTGTGTGTGGGGACAGTACCTTGCTCAAGGGAACATCAGTGGTGCCGTTAGCAGTGTTGGGATTTGAACCCACAACTTCTGATCGCAGGGGCAACGCCTTAACCACTAGGCCACCAGCCACCCTTGCAGAAGTTTATGTGACCAGTCAAGAATGGAGCAGGAAGAAATCATTGTACAGGTTTGTGATGTGTGACAAGCGTTAATAGAATTGATTGAGTTCATCATGCAATGATGTTCTGTACACTATGTGATGTGCAGTGTTTTAGATGTACTGCTTACAGATTTCTCATGAGAGGTTCAGACCTCTAAAGACCTTTTTTGACCTACAAGGTGAGACACTACTGAGTTGTGGAGGACCAAATTAAAGAAATGGATGGATGGATGGATTGATGGATTGATGGATTGATGGATGATGGATGGATAGATGTACCATGCAAAATCTTAAATAAGGGTTGGATTGCAGAAATTAATAACAAAAAACTGAACTTTCATCTGTATTCTTTTATTTAGTTTTCTTTACTTTTCTTTAAATCTTTCCTAAATCTTACTTTCATTCTGTGTTATCTTATATGCTTATTGTATCTCTGTAAAGCACAGTGAATACACTTTTGAATATGATAAAGTGCTCTATAAATAAACTTGACTTAAAATAAATAAATAAATGAATTTAAATGTAACATAAAATCATAAATGAATATATGAATGGATGTGGAAATACATAGTTATGCTATTATGCCCCACATTTTTGTCTCAGCAGTATTCAGAGATATCAAGCATGGGGACGACTCCAAATACAGGATGGCTGTGGACAGTTTTGTGGACTAGTGTGAGCTGAATCAGCTGAAAATCAACATCAACAAGACCAAAGAAATGGTGGTGGACTTGAGAAGATCACAATCTCCTGTCACTCCCCTGTCCTTTAGGGGGTGAATGTGGAGATCATTCAAGACTACAAATATTCAGAGCTCGCACTGACAACAACCTGGACTGGTCAAAGAACTCTCTGGTCACATACAGAGGGATGAAAGTAGGCTGTACTTCCTATGTAGACTCCAATCTTGTAGTCTCCAACACCATGTTGTGGATGTTCTAGGTGTATGGTGTGGTGTGCTGGGGTGGGAGACATCAAGAGACAAACTGATCAAGAAAGCTGGTTCACTGGGAGTGAGGAACTGGACAACATTGAAAGGAGAAAATTGTAAAGATTCTATAACTCCTCCCCGTCATACACCCACCCATTAGACTTTATAACTCCTCCCCCTATTACACCCACCCATCAGACTCTATAACTCCTCCCCATCACACACCCACCCATCAGATTCTATAACTCCTCCCCATCACATACCCACCCATCAGACTCTATAACTCCTCCCCCTGTCAGACACCCACCCATCAGACTCTATAACTCCTCCCCATCACATACCCACACATCAGACTCTATAACTCCTCCCCCTGTCAAACACACACCCATCAGACTCTATAACTCCTCCCCCTGTCACACATCCACCCATCAGACTCTATAACTCCTCCCCATCACATACCCACACATTAGACTCTATAACTCCTCCCCCTGTCAAACACACACCCATCAGACTCTATAACTCCTCCCTCTGTCACACACCCACCCATCAGACTCTATATATCCTCCCTTGTCACACACGCCCATCAGACTCTATAACTCCTCCCGTTGTCACACACGCACACAATCATTTGTACAATAACCTGATACTCCCTTGTTGTGCAATTTCTTATCAGGTTTAAATACACAATAATCGTTGTGTATCAGTATGTACATTATTTTGCTATGATGTGCAACAGTCTACTATGTACAAATTTGTGCAATGTTCTTTTTAGTGCTAAACATTACCACTAAGTGGAAAATCTTATTATGCGCCATAGTCTTACCATGTGAATATCACTACTGTCAATACTACTTATATCCTATTAATTTTCTACTATGTGCAGTAACGTACTCCTAACTACCATCTATGTCATCAGTAATTCACTTAATTTAAGTTACTCATCTATGGTATTTAAACCCCAGTATTTTTGTATATAGTATAGTCTGATTCATATAGAGGCTCTACTGCAGAGTTTTTATTGGATTTATTTAGACTTTATAGTTTACATTGAGATATTCTTCTCAAATATGAATACATTTGCATATACTTCAAAACCAACACATATTCACTGGGTGATGTTAGAATTCATGTTTTTGAGAAGAAAGATTTTTGCAGAACAAATGACTAAAATCTCACTTTTATTACATGATAAAAAGAGCAGTATGTCTTCTTATCACTGAACATTTAGAGTAAAATCAGTCTTAAATCCAGCTAGAAGTGAAACACAAGCTTCACAGTGATGAATAAGACGATTGTGGCCAGTGTGGGCGGAGCAAAGGAGTCATTAAAATTGCTGCATTTTGGTAAAAGTTTAGAGTTTTATGGGACTATGTGTTATAAAATTCAATTGATCCAAAAAACCTGAAAAGATTTCTGTACAGTTTTGACTTCCTGTTGTAATTACAGGGCTGGAGCTTCGCAGTATTGTTTGTGGGTAAACATAATAGCACATATGATACTACATATTTCTATATTATAATATTCCAAAGTACTCCCATATCTTGCGGCGCCCCAGCGAGTGGCAGCTTGTTACGGCAGCTCTGCTTATTTCTGATCTTTTTTTTTTATTTTCCTGATTTTAATTCTCTTTGCATACACACGTCTATTTATATTTTTGTAGTAGTTGAAAAATGTACTTTTACTTGATCTTGCTGTGTTGTATAGTTTTTATTCTATTGTTTTGCTGCTCTAAACTTTTTACTGTCCATTTTCTTCCAAAACGATGCAATTTTTCCACTGTGGGTCTAATGAAGGTCTATCTTATCTTATCTTAAAAGCACTTGGCATAGCTGAAACAGCGGTCACAGCCCTGAATCCTGAACTTTGCTTCCCCTCTGTTCATTTTATAGGTCACTCATTGCAAGAAACTGAATGAGCAAGTCTGTATAAAACTATTTATGTGTATTTTGAATGGGTGTCATGCTGAACGTTGGGGTTTAAGCTTCCATAGTCTTGCTCTGAACAGCACACCCGTCTGACCAATTACATACTTGTGTTTTGTCCTTGGACCATGGCTTGCCTTATCGGATTCAGCTCATAGTGACAAATCCCAATATTTGTCTCTCTCCCTCCGCCCGACCCCCCTCAACTGATCCTTCACTTCCTCCCAGTTTGTTTGCTCTAACAGGTGGTGGCCTTGCTCTCGACCCCGTCCACCTGCAGCCCTTCCCTTCCCGTCCTTTCCCTTTCCCCACCGCCTCAAATCACATCTGCCTGGCTTCTGCTCTTGTCCTGGAGGTGTCTGATGACCACCACTCTCTCTCTCTCTCTCTCTCCCTCACTTTCTCTCTCTCTCACTTTCTCTCTCTCTCTCTCTCTCTCTCTCTCTCTCTCTCTCTCTCTCCCCTTTCTCGTCCCACCAGCTAATGGAGTGCCTTGCCCCTCCCCGTCCCTTTCTCCACCTCTGACTGGGAAGGCAGCGAGGGGAGGAGAGGCAGAGGCGGCAGCAGCCCAAGTGTTCCCCTGGGCCCTTGCCTCACTGCTGCTCCAGCAGCTCCATACCTCAGCTCACAAGCCAGTCAAGCCTTTGCCAAGAGTGGAACCTGCTGCACAGCTCCTATCCTCCTGACTGTCAGTCCTGTTGCAGAGAAGAACCGCCACGCAAGAAGTGTGTTTGAGCTGATTGCTGGAGAAGCTGAACCATGGCCGGGAAGGCTGCGTGCCAGGTGGCCTTGGCTCTGGCACTGCTGCTGGCCCTTGCGAAGCCAGTTCTTAGCGGCTGCCCGGGGGCCTGCCGCTGTTCCTTCGCCATGCTACAGTGCCTGGAGGCAGATGGCATCACCAGCATCCCGGCACTGGCATCACAGGAGAGCGAAAACGTCACAGAAATGTGAGTCTGGCTGGGTACGGGCTCTGTATATGGAGGCATTGAGAAGTTGTCCACGCTGGGGTTTCAGTGTCCAGTTTCGGTCCGGAATGGGCTGTGTCCGGTACAGTTGGGGGATTTTATGGCAACTAATTGCTGAGTTGAATCAAACACATTTGCAAAGTAGAGTAGAGTAATCAGCAAAACTGTGCTAGACTAGGGCCCTTCAAGACCAGAGTTGGACAACTTCCCCTGGGGTGCTGCTTATCTGAAGTTTGACAGGTTTGGGGATTCAACAGATCTTTTGTTTGAAGTGTTGAGTTTGTTCAGCCATAGTTTGGTGTGTTGCTTGCTACATGATATCCTTTACTTCTAAAAAGACCTGCATAGAAATTAGGGCAAATAAAAATAACCAGTTCAATCAAGGTAATCGTCCCGCATGTATTCACATGAAGAGAGAGAGATATATGCTTGCAGGTGGAATCTATACCTTTATACATTTATACACGAGTTTGCATGGTGATGAAAAGGCCATGAACTCTGTACCGGAGAGCCACTTCAATCAGTGGACGTATACAATGAATACATTACCCTGTTGCAGGAATTCTAGGATATTTTGAGCGTCCTGGTAGTAATGCTTGCATTCTGATTGTGTATGCTTGGTCTCAAGAAATTAAAATGGACCAATGGTTTTCTTTGCTCTGACATAGTACAAAAGTATCTCACTTGATCTTATCTTTGGGTTGGTTAAGAATTAGAGAAGGGAAAATAGAAGAAGCTTGGAACTTCATTTGGACCAGTCAGATATTCCACTATCACACACAGCTGTTCCAGAAATACCTCTGGGTTTCTTAACTCTGAGCAATGCTGAACATACACATAGTGCTTCTCAAAGCATTGTAGCCTACACTGATGCTATAGGAAAGCCTGTCCTGCTCAGAAGATCTGTCTGAGGCTTTGTGTGTTCATTTCTTAATGTAGGAGAACCAGATCTGTGCCACGTAATTCCAAATGACATTAAGGTTGAGCTGTAGGTCATCAAACCCAGGTTTGTTTGAGGTTAGATTAGGAATTTCCAAACAACGTTTGAACATCTTATCCTAGGAAGTGTTCAGGCTTGCTTTGACTTTCTGAAGGCTGGGAGTTCAGTGTGATACTCCCTGCCCAGCTCCCTGCATACTTTCTTCCGTGTTGCTGAGATTCTGAGACCAATGTTACCTGTCATTGTGCTGAGCATCTCAAATAACAAACAATCCCTTCAAACAGTGATGAAAAATTCTCCTCGGTCTCTTCAGAGTAGCACAAATGAGAAGTCTCAGCTGCTTCAACTATCCAAGTGCTTTTGTGACAAAACCTTGTTTCCCAGAAACAGTAACAAAAGAAGGAATAAACATCTGGAGACATTTTACAGGAAGGCAGGAATCGTAAGGCTACATAATACCTACATAAGCCATTCATGACAGGACATAAACCTACATAAAGCCATACTCCAACAATTTCTGACAATTAAGACTGATTGGGATAAGTCTTATAAATGTTTCTGTGGGTTTATGTCAGGTGTCATGTAGCTTTATGAATACTGGCCTCTACAATTTCACCAAACCACTTTATATGTTTCAGGGTTTTTAAGGATTTTAATCCATAAAGTTTTTAAGACCTCATTTTGGATCCTTTTCTATTGGGCAACTTGGGATGAGATGTTCACCCAAAGCTGGTGTTTTCAAATGGCCTAACAAAAAAGAGCTCAAAAAGTTACACGGTTCTGTTACAGCACTGCGGATATCCAAAATTCAACGTGCACATTGTCTCTTTCATTTTCTCGACTCTCTCCATTACCTCTCTGTTGTTTTTCTGAACCTTTTTCTCAGTAGCCTTTGCTGGGTTGAATTCTCGGAACTCGCACAGCGGTGATATTTGTACCAACTATTCCGATCAATACACCGAAACGCTTCATGGCCCTGTGTTTTTACGCGGAACACTTGTACCCATGAATCGCAATGTGTTAGGAAGACGCAGAGGCACTAAAACAAAAGAAGAACACCGCTTCCAGTGGAAGGGAAAGTGAGCGTCCATTACCACCATACCAGCAGCAGGAATTCATCATGCATCTCGCTATAAATTCAATTCGGTGAATTGCCGACAAATGCCCGGCCGAGAACAATAGATGAAATATTACCCACTTGGCTCAATCAAATAAGCGAGGGCGGTTCAAGATCCACATCCCACCTCCCCCGTAATTATATTACTGCCCTATGGCTCAATCAGACACAAATAAATATGTGTTTGTGCTCTGGACTGTGTTGCATACAGCCTTACTGACAAACAGCAGCTAATTTTCCTCTGGAAGAATAGATCTTCTGTTCCCATTTCCACTGGCTTGATTGGCAAAGATTTTTCCCTTTTGAAGGACATTAATAATTGAATGAATTCATTATGACTCTTTAGCAACTACATCTTTTTCTTCTTCTTTCTCTTCTTCTTCCTCTTCTTCTTCTCCTTCTTCTTCTTCTTCTTCTTCTTCTTCTTCACATTGCAGTAATGAAGTAGTGAACCATGATTGTTGTCATAATCTTCCTTCTTTATAAATTTCAACAGGGAATACTTCCTAGATGTAGTATAACACCCCGGTCGCATCCATTACAGAGTGTTACAGATAAGTAAGTAAGTAAGTAAAGCTTTATTGTCATCCCAGCCATATACATTTCATACACAGTGAGACGAAATATCGTCCTCCTGGACCATCGGAGCAGCATAGAACACAACAGAACAGCAGCACTCAGACAGATCGCAGTGAGGGTAAAAAAGGGGGATAACCTATATATTTACAAATGTATCTAAGTTTACAAGTACATCACTTAAAAATAAAATACTATAAAATAAAAATACTATAGGGGGACACATTAGGGAGCCAATAACAATACACTACTGTATACAGAACTGTAGTATAAACATTCTTATATTCAAATATATTACAACAATTGTGAATAAGTAAAAGTAGATATAAAAAGAGTATAAGTGATCATAAACAACTACAATTATACTGTATAGTAGTTATAATTATAATTTTAGGATTTTCCGTATATTATTAAAAATATATAATTATAGCCACGCTACAATGTTGCATACTGTATACAGTAGAGTTGTAAAAACACTAAAGACAGCAAGAGAGAAGAGACAGTGCAAATATACTGAAGAGAATAAATAAAAACAGTGCAAGTGTACTGAAGAGTACCATAAATGTAAATAAAAATGTAAACAGTTACCAAGTTATCGTGCAAATGTAGCAGTTGTGCAGTGTGAGGGCAGTGTTCAAGTAGGTATAAAAAAAGTAATGTGTAAACATTTTGCTCTTTAACAACTGTTGAGGGTGGGCGGTGTTGTGTGTAGAGCAGGGTGCAGTGTAACCAGTTCAGTGTGGGAGGGGGCAGCATGGTGTTCAAGAGGTGGACTGCTCAGGGGAAGAATCTGTTGCACACTCTAGCAGACCTGCTCCTGATACTGGTGGCCTTACGGATGCAGCGGGAGATGTGAATGTCCTGCAGGTCTGGTAGAGGGCTGCCGATGATGTGTTCAGCAGTCCGCACAATCCTCTGAAGGGCTCTGCGGTTGGAGACATGGCAGTTTCCATACCAGACTGTGATACAGCTGGTCAGGACGCTCTCGATTGTGCCTCTGTAGAAGGTGGTGAGAATGGGTTTGTGGAGGCGCACCTTCTTCAGCCGTCACAGAAAATGCAGGCGCTGCTGGGCTCTTTTTGTCAGGGAAACGTGTTGTTGGTCCAGGAGAGATCCTCTGTAATGTGAACACCAAGGAATTTGGTGCTCCTTACTCACTCCACCATGGCGCCGTCGATGTTGAGTGGAAGGTGGCCAGCCTGGGTCTTTCTGAAATCAATAATCAGCTCTTTTGTCTTGTCAACATTGAGAGACAAATGATTGTTCTTGCACCAGACCCCCAGCCGTCACACTCATTTTCTGTACGCCTTGTCGTCAGTTTCCCTTATAAAGCCCACAACTGTGGTGTAATCTGCAAACTTTATGATGTGGTTTGTGCTGGAGCTGGAGGTGCAGTCGTGTGTCAGCAGTGTGAAGAGTAGTGGACTCAGTACACATGCCTGGGGGGCACCTGTGCTCTGTGTGATGGTATTCGAGCTGGTACTGCCGATGTGGACTGTCTGGGGTCTTCCAGTAAGGAAATCCAGGATCCAGTTGCAGATGGAGGTGTTCAGTCTGAGCAGGTCCATCTTACTGATCAGCTGCTGGGAGATGATGGTGTTGAATGCTGAGCTGAAGTCGATGAACAGCATTCTCATATGGGTGTTGCGGTGTTTCAGGTGTGACAGGGCAAAGTGTAGTGCGAGAAGAGATTGCGTCATCTGTTGACCGGTTTGCACGGTACGCAAACTGCAGGTGGGTCCAGTGTGTGTGTGTGGGGGCGCTGATTCTTGATGTGGCTCAGGACTAGCCGCTCAAAGCACTTCATGATGATTGGAGTAAGTGCTACTGGTTGGTAGTCGTTGAGCTCTGACACTGTGGACCTCTTCGGAACAGGTCTGATGGTGGTAGCACTGTGGGACGGTAGCTTGGCTGAGGAAGGTGTTGAAGATGTCCACTAGGATGTCAGTCAGCTGGTCAGCACAGGCTTTGAGCACATGGCTGCAGATAGTGACAGCATTCGGTCGTCTGGTGGGGGGTGGTCTTCTGCGCTGGCTTTATGTTCTGGGCCTCAAACCTGGCGTAGAAGGAGTTGAGTGCATCAGGGAGGGAGGCGTCGGTGTCACACGCATGCGGTGGGGTCCTGTAGTCGGTGATGGCTTGGATGCCCTGCCACATGACGTACTCTTGACGTACTTGATGTACTCACGCTTTGCCAGCTTGATGCCCCGGGAGAGGTTGGTCCTGGCTGCTCTGAGCATTTTGGTGTCGTTTGCTCTGAAAGCAGCATCCCGTGTTTTCAGCAGTTTATGGACTTCTGCTGTAAACCATGGCTTCTGTTTTGCACGCACCTTAACAGGTTTGATGACAGTGACATCTCTAATGCATTTGCTGATGTACCCCGTCACTGTCTCAGCGTACTCATTTATGTCTGTGTGTTGGCCAGTGGTTGCTGCTTCTCTGAAGATGCTCCAGTCTGTGCATTCAAAGCAGTCTTGCAAGGCTTCAGTAGCTCCCTCTGGCCATGTTCTGATCAGCTTAGTAACCGGTTTTGCTCTCTTCGGCAGTGCTGTATGCTGGAGCGAGCATTACTGTGGAGTGGTCAGAAAGTCCGAGATGAGGACGGAGGGATGCTCTGTATGCTGATCTGGCATTTGTGTATAACAAGTCTGATCTGGCATTTGTGTATATCGACTTCCCTCTGGTTGGGAAGTCGATATGTTGGTGGAATTCAACATAGTCAAAAAGATCAGACAACACAGACAGGAGAGTTTGTAGTTGTCCTTAGAATGAAAGAACTGATGAACCAAAGAAATGGAGAGCACGCTTCAAGCCTGAAAGTCCTGTCCAGCACAGTTGGACCATTTCCATGCTCAAACCCACCAGTTAAACCTGCCGATTAAGCGATGAGCTGAATCATATTTGTTTGAGCAGTAACATCAAATAGTGCTGGATTCAGGCCCAGCAGGACCAGAGCTTGAGACCACTGTTCTAGAATCTTTCAAGTATAGCACACCAGCCAAACATTTGGTCTGGGTTTGTGTAGTTTGTAGTAGATTTATGATCTTATCTTTGTGGTTTGGTCCGTTTTTATCACTTTGTTTACTTCAGACACACTGGATGATATATCATCATATCTTTGGTTTGGTTGTGTGGTGGGGAAAAAAGAGAAGCCAATCGTTTCATGAAATATATCAATATATCAAATCAATACTGGGAAATCTATCCTGCCTCTACCAAAGCATATTCGTGCTAATGACTTTTTACTCAATGGCTGAATTAAATGAAATACTAAAGACCATCCTTTTTGTCTTTAATTAATCAGCTACATCGAGAACCAGCCCAACCTGGAGAATATCACAGATCTGGACCTCGCAAACTACAGAGAGCTGAAGAACATGTGAGTATCTTGACAGTTTGCATATTACTTTAGCAACACTGGAACAGCAGTGTAAGTGGTATAGAGTAGAATATACCGATGCCAAAATAAACACACATGCTAAAACATTTTAGCAGAAAAGAAACACACATGCTAAAACATTTTAGTCGTATAATTAATTCACAGGTCAACAAAAAAATATTTGCGCAAACATCAGAGACTATAACACACTTTTCTGAATCAGTTTTTCAGGCTGTTTTACATTTACGGCATTTAGCAGACGCTTTTATCCAAAGCGACTTCCATTTCCTAACTACAGGGGACAGTCTCCCTGGAGCAACTTAAGGGTTAAGGATCTTGCTCAGGAACCCCATGGTGGTGCTGAAGGTAGGATTCGAACCCATGACCTCTTGATCCAGAGGAAAGTACCCAACCACTAGGCCACCACCACCCTTAAAATCTGAATCCAGACTTTAGATCTGTATTCAGTTTTTTCCAATCACGTCAACTTTTTGAGAATCAAGTAAGTTTACAATGTATTTGTATGTAGTTTTACTAAAACATAAGCACCAGTGTTTCAGGATCTTCAGTGCAAAGCCAAATATGAACACAGAGCGTTACTTTATCAGTCAGGAGCCACTGAGTCTTCAAAAACATTTAGAGTAAGATTTTCATAATATTTCTTGCTACCTTCTACAGAAGCAAGACCATCAAGTGGTGGTCAGAGGTGGACAAAGTACTCACATTCATTACTTAAGTGAAAGTACAGAAAGCACTGGTCAAATGTTACTCCAATACAAGTGAAAGTCGTACAGTCAATTTTTTACTTAAGTTAAAGTACTGAAGTACATGCTTTTAAAAATACGTAAGTATTAAAAGTACATTTTCTTTCACCACATAGTTGCATTATTGGCACAATACATACAAAACCTAATGCCTCTGACTAGCTTGTAGAACCTCTAGAATAAAGAATTGGTCAAATGTTACAGAATGACACACAGCCCGAGCTGACGAAGAAAACAAGTCATTTGTTTATTTGTATTTTGTAACTCCACACAACCGCCATGAAACAGCATGGTAGGTGTTCTGACACAATGTACAATGTACATGTATGTAATGTGCATCTTAATCAAGTTGAGAGTGAAACTGCTGTAAATGCAAATTAGCATGCAAATAAAAAACATGAAAGAAGAAGGGAAGTGAAGTGTAGCCTTGCATGAGGACGTGTACCCGTACCCACACACACACACACACACACACACACACAAATGGACTTATTACATGTCCTGTCTGTATTCTACACCAATGCGTGTGTTTTGAGTTATGGAGGCTGTGCTTTTTAGTCAATAGAGAAGAGAGTGTGCGTGAGAGAGTGTGCGTATAAGTGTGTAAGAGAGAGAGCGCATGTGAGAGTGTGCTTGAGAGAGTGTGCGCGTGAGAGAGTGCGAGTGAGTGACAGAAAACATCCACTTTCAGAATTAAAAGTAACGAGTAATGAGACCCTCGATAGAAATATAGTGAAGTGAAAAGTGCGATATTTGTCTTTCAAATGTAGTGAAGTGAAAGTCATAAGTTTCCAAAAAAAAATACTACTCAAGTGAGGTACAGATACTCAAAAACTGTACTGAAGTACAGTACTCAAGTAAATGCACTTCGTTACTGTCCACCGCTGGTGGTGGTACAGGAACAGGCAGTGAATCTTCATGGGGAACGGGCCTGACTGCAGACTCCATGCTGGGATTTACAATTTTGTGCTTGGTTTTAGTTGAGAATCCATTTGTGTTCACGTGGCAAAAGTAGCAGTCGTTGAGACGGTCTTGAGGTTCCTCTACATCTTCGGGACTGCAAATGTCATCGCTGCCTTTCACCAATTTAGCCAGTCAGGCAGTCCACTGGAACGACTGGTACAGACGACATGTGGGGTCATGTTTCTCCTAGTCTCCCAGTGAACAGCCAGTTTGTAGCTATTTAAGATCTGGGCGACTTTGTGCCTTCATCGTGAACCACACACATAACAGAACCTGTCTGGATGATTTTTACAATTTCTATGCATGATCACAACTGAAATCAATCACAGTCAATGCCGTCTGTAACATAAAAATACCGACAACTGTCGTAACTTGCTTAGGCTATAATATAAGATAGCATGAAAAATTTAAGGAGCTTCATCACAAAAACTAGATGTGCTAGAGAAAGACTAATTACAGATTTGAAATCAGCATGAATAACAGTACAGAACCCACACAAAATTATCTCGCATGAAAATGACCTGTTGACTCATGTTATGATTATTTGTTTGTTTTATAATTTATATTTATAATTGTTAAAGTAAAATAAAGAGGTCTGGGGTGTCACGGCACTTCAGTGTCTGGGGGCCAGAAAGATAGAAAGATGAATCTGTATAGAAATAAAGAAGATAGGCTGAATTTAGTTATATACAGTATA
>JBBJLS010000001.1:2859670-2869672 GCA_037577275.1 Bryconaethiops microstoma
TATTTAATGAGGAAAAGTATAAAAACACTGCTGTAATCAACACTCTCCTCTCGCAATGAGACCAGTTGGATGGTAAAGGTAATTCCTCAAAAGGTAATTATTATTTTGTTTAAGAGCAAATGAGAGATTTGTTTTCTTTGAATTATTCAAGTTCTGTAAACGACGCATCATTTTTCTTATTTTGATGTTTTGTTGTTTCCTTTAAAATGATGCTTTAAAGAACAATATTTTTATTTGGAAATTAGGAGAAATTTTGTCAGCAGTTCTTAAAAACGAAGGCAAAGCTGTTCAGTTCAATACTTGCAGCTATAAAAGATCAAATCTAAGAAACTGAGTGTTTTTGCAATGCTCTCTTATTTTTTCCAGAGCTGTATGTATAAATACTTGAATTGGATTTCTGCATTTTCTACAAAATCAATGAAATTTTAGTGGTCCACCACACAAATACGATGGAAAAAGCTCTGCTGACATTGTTAGCCACATTGTTAACCACTGTTTTGATGGAACATCCCTTCATTGTGCAGTATTCACTGGGCAAACCTGCACTGGGCCTATAAGTGGCACAAACTGAATGTGTGTATGTGCTGCCCCATGTCTCAGAACCTTCTTGAAGTTGAGCCACATCTTCAAGCATGAAGCCTCCTTCTCACCAAACGCCCCATGCCTGTCTCAGACAACACTGCCTCAGATCCTCACACAGCCTTCCATTCTCCTACCAATTAAATCCCAGTTATATTGTCTTTTTACAGGTACAGGGGTGTCCCTAACTAAACCTAAGAACTAAGTAACCCAACTCTAAGCAAGGAAACCACTTAAGTCTTAAGTTGGGTTTATATTGGTTAAAGATCGGTTCCCTTGGTCTGGACCAGCAAATGAACACATTATTGTATTTTAGAGTTACATTGTTTAAGGAGTACTGAATTTTTGTACTCCGATAAATACAGTAACCTCCCGTGAAGTCGCAGTTCAGAGTTTGCGGTCTCAGTCATTTGCGGATTTTTTCTTAGAACCGAACTAATAATTGTTCGCAGAAACCACAAATAGCCTCAGCATTTTTTTTCGTGGCAATATATAATTTTATATATCTTTTTATGCATTTTAGTGCTAAATTATTAAGAAATTTCCCTCTGTGATGAATAAAGTATATATCTATCTATCTATGTAAAAGAAAAAAATAATTGACTAGTTTTGTAACATAAATATTAACATAAATTCAGCTAAATTTCCATATAATATAATATAATTTTTTGGTACTGTGGAGAGAACACGAAGAAAGCGCAGCTTGGGATGGTGAAATACCGCTGAGCTCAGAAGCGGGAGGCTTGAAAGTAGCCATTATAGTTGGTAGGTGTTATTTATTTCTCCTTGCTGCTGATTGGCAGAATTCCCGCATCAGAACAGTTTCAGCGTGGGGTGTCTCGAGTGTTCTCGTGTTTTTCGTTTTGTTCTTCTTAAAGCTCTGTATTTTTATTATTGTAAATTAAATTAGTTTATTACTGTATTTACCTGCTTATACCAAAGAAAACACGCTGCATGAATTACAGTCCAGTCTATACAGGGGTAACATCGGTATTTACATTCAAGCACTGCGGGAGACAGCAGTTCAGTGTAAACTGTACAGTATGTATATAATATTCTATTAATAATTATTACTTTAATGGTTGATCTAGCAGTAAGAAAGTTTCTAAGAAAGTTGCCAGGCCCCATATGAATGAATAAATAAATAAATGTATATATAGATACGGTTTGGGATATATATATATAGTTTCTTAGTTTGTGTAAAATGTTACTGCTAGATCAACCATGGTCTCTTTTTTTCATGGCTGTTTATGCATATTGGATAATTTTTCATATTTCTGAGAGATTTGTATTTGCATTCCATTTTATTCCAGGGTAGTCACACAAACAAGTGATTAGTCGAGGTCCATTTTCTGCTTTAGTGACACCTTTTTCCGCCAAAGCCGCTGGGTTCATCTGGGCACAGCGACAAGGACGAGAGTAATTTGCCCTCCGAAGTGGGGCAGTGTCTGACCACCTCTTTAACTGTGTGGCACAAGAGCCAGAGCCACAACGAGACCTAGGCAGGGGGCCCAAAGCAGCTGAGGGCACGAGACCAGAATAGTGTTAAGGGACAGGGACACGGAGACCTACTTAGAAGAGATGGACAATGCGAGACCGGTCTGTTTGAGAATAGAGGGGTTTTGTATGCTCTGTGTATGAGCCTGTAATAGTTACCCCGGTCCTGTGGGATCAACAGTAGGTTTTAACATGGGAACACAACAGAAAACCATACGGTTGCGAACTATAATGTTTTAAGGGACAGGACACGTAGGTTGGTGCCTCTTTTCCATCCACTCCTGCTGCATAGCAACTCCAAAAACACTTCACACGGCACCAAAACACTGGAAAAAAAAGACTGAGAACTTGATCCATGAGCGTTCTTTTTTTACTGTTTAATGCATGGCCTCACACATACATTGGTTTCTTTTGCACTGTGCAGAATGGAACAACTACTATGGGTAGTGATGGTAACCGGGCGAGAAGTTCATGTTTCGATTTCAACAAAACCACCTCCACGCACGAAGGCCGGAGTCACGATCAGGGCTGGACGACTCGCACCGAACCCAAACCTTTCACAGCTAATGGAAGCATGAGATGGAGAACGATCGGAACTCCTTTCGGGCTCCCGAGGTCGCCCCTGTGAGATCAGCACAGCATACGAAAGCAATAATACAATATGACATACAAAAATAAAATCAAATTAAACCAACCATCTTCCATACATAATCCATCCTGTTTTCATACACAGATGAACACAATACGTTACTCACAAAAAGAACACGGCAAATAAAAATAAAATAAATGAAAGAAAAACCATCCAAAAAAAAAATAATAATAACAATAATAAATTGTACATCCAATGATCTGAATCCTTCGTGAAGCCAGGACTCGAGAGTCCCTGCGAATTTGGAATGGCCTCGCTCTTCCGGTCAGGGAGGAGTTCTCCCGCCCTGTGGTTACGGTTTCATCCTCACTGCCACCCTAGACACAACTCCCTCTCAACAAGAATATAGGAAAAGGAGGAAAATCAAAAGTCAAAACCTTGCTCTATATATTTATACTTATCGGCTTGTCTTATGTGTGTGTGTGTATGTGTGTGTGTGTGTGTTCCTTTCTCAACACATATATACTCGTCTGTATATACCTGGCTGTGGTGAAACCAGGCACACTTAAACCAGTGTTGCACCTCCCTACCTTCCTCCAACCCTTAAGGCGTTTTCATCCTATGTTGGGGTCGAGGAGCCATTGCTTTCGTGTTTAAGCCCCCAGGCCTCTGACCTTTCCTTTCTCCAAACACTGATGTACCCTCAATCTTTCCATCTCTCCATCGTCAAGAATTTTCATTTGTTTTATTTTGTTTTAATAATCCTGAAGACGCAGACACAGGCAGAGCAATAGAATGGGAGAGAGAGAAAGAGAGAGGGAGCAAATGTGTGATCAGCTGAGCGCCGGGCTGGTCCCCTGTCCCTCGGACTCTCTCAGCCCATTTCCTTCCACTGCCGGTAGAACTCCACAATGTTCTTCAGCTCCATGCCCGCCGCTGCCGCCGCCTGGATGGCCGACTGCCGAACAGAAACAACAGAACAACATTATTCCTTAATCCAGGACTCATTACCTTTTTATTGCAAGGCACATTCTCCATCCTGCTATATTTGCACAATCTGTTCTGCACTTTTTGCACGTGTAACTTCTCTACATTTTTGCACAATTCTGCTGCTAAAATACAAAATCTGGATCAAAATACTGGATTCATCCAGGCTGTAGCCATTGTCGAAACTTCTGTTCTCTGTAGTCTGGTCTGTTCTGGTTGGTTCTGTGGCCTGTTTTATTCTGGTTGGTTCTGTGTTCTGTGGTCTGGTCGGTTCTGCGGTTGCTCCGTGGTCCTGGAGGCACGTTGTTTGGTTTCACTGTGTGCTGTTGTGTATATGGTCGAAATGACAATAAAACCTACTTGACTTGAGAACATGAAGGCACAGCGAGGGCCAGTCTTGTTTTGATGTTTTTGAATTTCATAGTTGAGAGAATTTTCATTGAAATTAATCAAAAATTAATCAAAATGTCGATCAACCAAGACATCTTTGGTGTCTGGTGCAGCTATGAAGCTCAAGTACCTAAAAAGTAAAACCAACAAACACCCTACCAGTGACACTGTCTAAACTGCCTCAGCACATATTTCCATACTCTGTGCAAAGACAATGAACTTGAAGTAGACTTTGACACTGTATGCCTAAAAAACATAAAAAATTAATCAAACACCTAAAAAAGATGCATCAGGCACCTTACACCCTAAATTTTTTATTTTTTTTCTTTCTTCAGTTTTATGGACAAAAAGAATGGGCCACATTATTCCTTAAAGAATCTAAATGGCCTTTGCTACCTCTTGGGAAGAAACTTTGAATAGTTAATGAGCAGTTCATATTCAAAGCAGTTAGCAGTTAGTATACACAGAGCTGTTAGATCTTACATAGGCAAGGACATATTTATTCAAATATGCTTCAAATAAGAACTAATAAAAACAAAGAAAGCATTTTAGCATGATATTCCCTCACCTAAACATGAATGCATCATCAAATACGGGTATGAAATTCTGCTCAAACGTAAACGTGTCCAGAGACGATATTTTTACAATATTTTGTAACTTTTTCTGTCAATACCAATATTTTTCCAATCTCATAATGCATCCCTAACCTTATAGGAAGTCTCCGTAAGAGACAAACATCAATTTCAATTTGGACCCATACAGATGAGTATAAAACTTTCATTTAGTTTGTGGCTTCAGTCGTTCGTGGATTTTTCTTAAAACCTAACTAATAATTTAAATTAAATTATTACTGTATTTACCTGCTTATACCAAAGAAAACGACAGTGTATAACAAAGAAAACACGCTGCATGAATTACAGTCCAGTCTATACAGGGGTAACATTGGTATTTACATTCTAGCGCTGCGGGAGACAGCAGTTCAGTGTAAACTGTACAGTACGGATACGGGTTTACCTTCACATTTTCTTTAGGGATAAAGTATTAAGCTGAGATTAAAATGAAATTGGAGTGTTTTGAGAGCATATTTAGGGGCATGTTTAGGGTTTAACACTATAAAAATAGGCTTTTTTTTTTTTTTTAAACCACATTACAAATTTGCAGTTCTTCACAATTTAGCAGGTGCTCCTGGAACAGCTCCTGTGAATTTCGGGGGTTAACTGTCCCTATCTATCTCTGCACTTTCAGGACTATCATACAAGATCAACCGTGCAATACAGATCCCTGAGCCATCAACGAGCCACTACTAAAGCACTATCTAAACTTCCGTCACAGTTTTAACTTGGATTTGCACTGCTGTGTTTCCAGTTTTCACCTCCACCAATCCTGCCGAGGTCTTCAAGCCTGAGCTTAGGGGTCTTGGCAACAGCACTAATTTCGAGTCAACCCTAGAGAGCCTCTAAAAATAGGCAGGTAGACAAACGGCCAGTAAGTGCTACTTCAGACAGCTGCACATACCGCCCAGTTTAGCTAGTCTGTAACAGAGCAGACACAGCACTGGCAGGCATAGATCATTACAAACCTTCATGGGGGCCGATCTTTCAGTCAGCTCCACGACTGTGTGTCCGGTCAGGAGGGTCACCATGCCCGCCGTGTCTTCATCTCCACTGTTCTGAGAACCTGTCAACTGACGGCAGCTGTCCACCATCTTGTAGAGGTGCCTGCAACCACATGAGAACAGGACGTTTATAAATACACTAAAACAGCGTTTATACACTAAAACATACAGCAAATACACTAAAACAGCAACTTCTTTGTCTTGGAGCCCAGTCATGTCAGGCTTTGGGGCTGCATGGCCCCACATAGGTCTATTATCATTATCAATAATATTATTATTATCATTATTATCATCATCATCATCGTCGTCGTCACCACTGTTGCCATTATTGTGATTATTATGATTATTATAATAATCATTATTATTATTATTATTAATATACCACTGATGCTACAGTTATTATTACTACAAGAGAGCTTTGGCTGAATTTGAGATTATTGCCAAATGACCTGTAATTACATAGATATTTAGTAATTAGGCTATTATATTATTATTATTGGATTTTTGTATATATATTAGAAACAAGGAACCTAGATTTTTTTCACTTCGTGTTTAATGTTCAAGGATTATTTGGCAGCAAAAATTTAAATCTACATTCCAATGTGATGGGTGTTCTTTCTGTCCCGACACTAACTGGTCAAAATGAGGAAGGCACACCGACGAGTTTTCAGAGCTTTTCTGTTTCTGGACTGTGTTTTCGTGGCTGAGAAAGTGAGGAGGACCGTTTTCACTGCAGCTCATTCGGCTGGTGAACAGACCTCGTACCCAAAACACCCTCATCAGCCAGAGTCCGTTACACCCCGGTAGCAACCCTCCCCGCCGGGTTCAGAACCCCCACCCAGTACAATTACACAGGTCAACCATTTTATTTTTTTTGTAATCAGAAACCACAACACTTTTCCAGAAAATTTTTTCATGCTAATTTCAAATCTGCTTTCAGTTTCTTTCAGTCACATAAACTTTTTGAATTATGGGTAATATTAGATTTACAATAGACTTGCATGCAGTTTTTATTAAAACACAGGTACCAATCAAGTAACTTTCAATATTTTCATTGTGAAGTCAGATAGGCGCGCACTGTGGCATAGATATAATGATAAGTGTCAGTCAGATACTACTGTTTCTTCAAAAACGCTTAGTATATGATTATTACATACTAAATATACCACTATCATGCAATATATAACTATCTTCATCACAAAAACTGTACATGCGGGAAAAACTAACACAGATTTGAAATCAGCATGAAAAACACTACAAAACCCACATAAACTTACCTGATTTTGACCTGTTGACCTGTGTTATCAGTTCAGTTCTAAGAAAAAACTCCATGAACGACTGAGGCGAATTCTGAACACTATTGAAACAAGTGGCGGGGCAGTGGCAATGAAAGGATTTTGACTGGTGTCGAAACAAGGCTCCGCAGGAACCCTGTCTCGGACCGGCACAGGTCCGTGGCCCATAGTTTGAGAAACCAGGCACTAAAACATCCCTAAACTGGATTATGTGCTGACTCTAAGAATACTGCTCTACTGAACAATTTGTGTGCAGCATGTAAAGACAATAACCACTGTTTATTTAGGCCTTACCAGGCTTCAATGTCCTGTCTTTTCAGCTTGTCCCTCTCAAAGCTCCTCCCGGACTCCTTCTGGCAACGGATATATCTGTAGCAAGCAAGAAAGGAAGACACATCCATTTTTCATGTGGAGAACAAAGTGAGCTTATCAGAGTCATGAAAACTTTATTGATCCCAGAGGAAATTGCTTATGTGATGACTGCCAAAACACACAGACACAGAGATACACAAGAATATAAAACAAGTCCAAATAAAATTTTAAAAAATCTGCAGAAAGAAAACAACCACAATTTGAATAGACTATGCTACATACAGAAATGCTTGGTACAACATCCACCTATACGTCACGCAGCTGAGAGAAAACTATTGACACAAATGGTAGTTTGGAATAAGTTACTGCACTTTTAGAAAATCAGTAGTAATTAAATATAATTAAGTAATATTAAGTTAATTAATTATTACACAGTGAAAACAATACGCCCGCTCCAAGCAAACTTTGGAAGCTTCTATAAACATATTTTAGGAAAATGAGCAAAAATGAAAGCCATGTGTCCACCTCCACTACGTGTTTGGTGATCTAGCTACAAGTGTGAATGGAATTACACTACGATCTGATCACTCACTAAAGGTGGTAAGAGACACATACAACCACAACATTTATAGAGCAAAAGCATCCTTTAAGCAATACAGGACTGCCTGGGGCATCTGGGGGTCTAGCGGTTAGGGAGCTGCTCCTGCAATCAGAAAGTTGTGGGTTCGAATCCTAGCACTGCTAGTGTCATCACTGAGGTACCGTTGAGCAAGATACCGTACCAAAACACTGCCCCTGGGTGCCCCCTGTTGGTGGCAGCCCACTGCTTCATTTTGTGAATGGGTTAAATGGGTTAAATGCAGAAAAAGAAGTCCACCTTCGAATCTGAATATTTACATGAACAAGGGCTGGTGAGACATTTTTGTTGAACAACAAATGCAGAGACTGAAGCAGCAGAATCTATTTATCAAACAGTTTCAGCACTGATTCAGATCTGATCTAATGACTTAATTCGGTTCAATTCTACATTAATTGGTTTGTTTCAGGAGAAATATAACGAGCTGTAACTTACATTCAGGACAATTGGCGTACAACAATTGAATGTTCTGTCTAAACAGTTCAGCGAATCTTGCTTTACCATCAAGTTTTCTTGTTTAAGCCTTATCTGAAGCTCATAACGTCAATTTATTTCTGACTAGCAAGTTCAAACATTATGTGATGTGGAGAACCATAATGCATAAAGTCAATCATGCAAGTGTTGACTTGTCTTCATTTGAAATACCTTTCACTTCTTTCAGTACAATAAAGATAAAGAAACTAAGAATAAAGAAATCCTCTTTTTACATACAGCTCCAGGAAAAAAATAAGAGACCGCTGCAAAAATGTTTAGTTTCTCAGGTTTCATCTTTTATAGCTGAACTGTTCAGTATTGAACTGAACAGCTTTGCCTTAGTTTTTAAGAACTGCAGACAATATACATCATTTTAAAGGAAATGACAAAAAGCGCTTACAGAACTTGAATAATGCAAAGAAAACAAATCTCTTGTTCACTCTTAAACAAAATGGCAATAATTTCCATTGGCAGTGGAAGTGTGTTAAGACTGGGTGAATTTTACACAGTCAAAATAGAAAGATTTGTAATGTGCTTCTAAGCATCATAATTTAAACTATATGGTGCTTGTAGATTACTTGTTGATTGAGTGAATTAACTCATGTGGAGGACCATTAGTCTACAAACAGCATAGCAAAATCTACATAGACTGAAAGAATATACAGATTTTAAACCGAACAGACCACATAAAATCGAATGTATACAGTAAACCAATGACATTCGTTACGTCCCCAGAGCCCCTGCGAATTGTGAAAAAACGCAAATTTGTGATGTGGTAAAAATAAGAAAAATGCCGTAAATTTTATAGCGTAAACTTAGTAAATGTTATATTTAAATAACTTGGCACTAAATGCATAAAAAAAATTACATACTGCCACAAAAAAAAAAAAAAAAAAAAAAAAAAAAAAAAAGAAAAGAAAAGCGGAGGATATCTGCGGTTTCTGCAAGCAATTATTAGTTAGGAAAAAAATGACTGAACCACGAATGAGCAAGGGTTTACTGTACTTAAAAAAAAAAAACATCTGAAACAAAAACGCTGCCACTCTTACCGGTTTCCCTTCCGAAACTCAGACTCAAGGAAACGAATGCCATCTCTTGCACCTGGATTTTCCTTCTTCAGGATGTCAAGTCCATCGATCACTAACGAGAAAGAACAAACCATTCAAGTCCCCAAACCTGCGTATTTTTATTCTACACTTAAAATCTAAAATGGAACACAAAAGGGTGCAACACAGAAACAACTAAATCTTGGAACAGATCTGAGTGGAAATCCACTCCAGTTAATTGAACTCAGTGCAGAAGCACATTCAAAATGAAAGCCATATCATCTGCAGTGATGCTTGTTCATAGCTGTATGGTTAAATGGCTTGCTGGAATAAACTGACTTGTATTAAAAATATGAATCTCTGCCTGAATACCGGAGATGCAGCTGAAGAAAAGCATAAAAGAGGAAAATATGTGGAGTTGTCTGGCTCCCCAGCACGGAATCCTTGAGTTGGTTACAGTTTGAGTAAAGTGTTACAGCTCGTTCAACCAATAAAGTAATAATATCAATTCTATTTTTAATAACATACAGAACATAATGTAATATTGTATAGTAGAAAATATTACAGAACATTATCATTAT
>JBBJLS010000001.1:2869772-2886255 GCA_037577275.1 Bryconaethiops microstoma
GAGTAGAACCGTAGTGGAATAGGATCACTAACTGTGTACCAACTCGACCATCACAACTGATGATCCCAAACACATTAAGAAGGCAAAAAAATTCCACTAATGAACTCTTGACGAAGAAACACCTGTTAATTACATACCATTCCAGGTCGATTCCTCATGAATCTGAGCGAAAAAATGCCAAGGGGGTGCAAATCGGTCATCAGAGCAATAGGTGAGGTTTTCAATATTAATCTACAATGTAGCCAATAATAAAAACAAAGGAAATCATTGATTGAGAAGGTTTGTCCAAACTTTTGAATGGTAGTGTATATATATGGGCTGGTCATTATTTACATAATGCATTATTTACTTAAATTATTTTAAGTTTTTATTGTTTTTAAATCCTTTTATTTTGGAAGTTTGTTGATTTTTTGGGCTTGTGAGTGCATGCAGCACGCAGCTCTACACCTCGGCTGGTTTTCGTGGGGGTCAGGGGTCCCATTACTTTTGTCAATATTATATGGACAAAAGTATTGTGACACCTGACCATTACACCAACAGGGATGCTAACACTGCAATCAGATACAGAGACTTTTATATAGAGTTGGTCCCCTTTGCAGCTGCTCTGGACCCTGATAAATTTCTTCATCAGCTGAACGCCCGGGTACATGTGTTGCTTACTTGGAGAAGAAATTGCTTATAGGATGCACCAAAGGTGACACTATACTAATATAATCAGTGTCATTCACTTAATCGGTTAGTGGTTTAAATGTTATGGCGGCTCCGTTTATATACACACACACACAATAACAGGAACACGCCCTGAGACTACGCATAGATGGGTAGAAACCAGGGGAGCTGAACGGGCAAGTACAAGAAAAATTAACCTCCACCAATAATATGTAGGTTTCATTTCAAGGAATTATTTTTTAAAAAGTGGTAACACTGAACATGGTCTATTTATCTAAGCAGTAAGTGCTCCTCTTGAAAAGTATGAAATTTCTTTTCTTTTTTCTTTTTTTTTAAGAATGAGCCTAATATCTTAATTATTTTAGCACAAAAAACATACTTAAATTTCAGATCATTTTGTTACCACGGTTTCAATTAATAGAATTTAGTATACAAATTAAACAAATAATTTGGTTTAAAATCAAACTACAAACATTAAGACATAAATCAAACTTAATTTTTAAAAACCTTCACTATTATGAATTTGCAGATACTTTTGTTTCTGTAATGCTTCATTTTTCTTCTACTGTCTTTCTACTGAGACCTGACACGCCAGAACTAGTGGATAACCTGAAGCAGCTACTGAACCACTGGCCACACCCACTTACTGAACAGTAGAAAGACCTGCATAGCAGAACACAATATATTAAGTGTAGTACTACATTACTGTATTGATATAACATTTTGTATTTTGCAAACTGAAGTATATTGGGGACACTTTTGACTAAGAATGAACAGAAAGTGAGTGATTTTTCTGCAGGAGTCAGGCATGCCTGTTTGACTGCTGTAGTCAGACCAGATCAGCCGGTCTCTTACCATGCGGAACTGAGCCTTTGCCTGCTGGACCAGGTTCTCCTGCTCCGACTGGCTGATGCTGGTAAAAATGCCTGCCTCCGGGTTGTAGTGCAGCACGTTGCCTTGGAGATTAGTGAGGAAATGGCCAAAGCTGCGAATGCAGGACAAGCGCACCACACACTGGCAGCATGAAGACAGAAAATAGAGAGAGATCAGAGAGATCAGAAAGAAAAAGAATGTTACTGGCAGGGCATAACCACTAATTGACTGCTTCCAAATTTGCACCTTGCATGGTCCTTATAAATTCCAATTCATAATATATATATCTATCTACATCTATATATGTTGGTGTTGAATTAACGTGTTCATTTCGATCAATTAATGACTTATTTTGAGAATGAAGACGAGAACGTGCTGCTTGGCCCAGTGAACGGAAAACTTGAGTTTAAAAACAGACAGATGGAACGGTTGATAAGAGCATCGTTTTTTACAATTCAGGCAATAAGGATTTTTTTTATCATCAGAGAACATCAGGTCTAAAATATCACATCAACAAAAAGCGTTTAACAAGCAAACCCGGCGGTCCGAGCCAGAGCAGCCCAATCGCAGACTTGAGATGCCTTGTATGCATGAGCAGCAGAACCATTATATTTAAAAAATCATTAGTTTCATCCCCCAACTCATCCACCCAGCAATTTGCATGAGTGAAACATGCAAGACACTGTGTGCAGCACATGAAACATAAGAAAAACCGTAATGGCTGTGAGCCGTGAAGGCTGTCTGTGATGGTCCTACCTCCTGCAGAGGGCTCAGGCTGGGTCTGTGGCTGCTGAAATCCAGCCGGCGGTGGGCCAAGCTGAGGGCAGGGAGGTGGCGAAGTGCCTGGTCCTCCGGCAAAAGAACCGTCTGTACCAAATCAGGTTGCTCACTCTCAGTCACCAGATCCCTCACCTCCTTCTTCCACCCCAGCTCTGCCACAGTCAGAGAAAACAAGAGTGCAATACATCAGCCGCCACCTTATTTTACCCACAACCTTCAGAAGAAAACATGACTTATTTTGAGTTTACACTGAATTCATTTTAATTAAAACAATTCAACTTTAAGGGTGTTTTCACATGTAGTCCTCTTTAAAGGAACCAAACTCAGTCCTCTAGTAGGGGTCCAAAAAGTGGACCAACAGAAAGGGAACTTTCTGTACAGTGTGAGTTAATTTGAAAGGAACTAGGTTCTCTTTCTGCTCCACTTCAGCTCAGATGGGTCTCAGTTCTTTTTCTGTTTACACTTTAGTTCCTCATCCAACCTGCCACCGCTGTTTCTTCACGTTCTCCATCCTAGGGAATTTTTTTTCTACATTAGAGTAGATGATTCGGTTTGTTTCAAAGGGGGGTGAGTTCGTGTGGCGTGTTCACATATATGCAATATATGCTGACTAATCTATCTGAGTACGCTTTAAAGAATGAAATGGACCAAGTGTGAAAACACTATAAAATTAATAAAGAAAAACTTCAGTTTAATAAACCATTATAGAATGGAGATCATTTGTATTGAACCAACCTGCTTCTAACATCTTGTTGCCATCAGGAAGTAAGTTTAGCAGCACAGAGAGACGGTTCCACAAGCTTTGAGAACTCTGGGGAAAGACGGAATGCAGGAATCCTGAAAAAACTGCACAGCTAGTATAAAGAAACTATGACAGGATGATGCCATGCAAGATTGTTTCACAAAATATTTTTCTATAACCCAATGTCATCATTATTTAAAAACACATTGTTGGAGACACATTGTTGACAAACTTTAAATGCAATATTTACAAAGAATTCATTGCACATGATTTAAGAAAATCAAACATATTTCACACTGCAGAGGATATGTCACCTTTCACTCTGGCCTTTGAACAGATTAAAATATTTAAATTTGGACTAATCAAATTTGGTATCAAAGCTTAAGAGTTCACTAGCTAATTCTCCTAGATGTCTTCTAGCTTGTGCTGTTGCAAGTGAATGGCTAGACTTTTCCCTCCAGTAAAAGGTGGATACTGTCATATGAAGAACCAAAATTAAAAATGTTATGTAGCAATGGACTACAAAACAATTTTCACGCAAGCCTGCTATACCTGAGCACACATGAGGATGATGTCAGTATTCGTCCTCAGCCAGTCCACAAAGACCTTCACAACCTGAATGAGGCCCTGATTCGTGAGAATCTCCAGTCTCTCAGACATTGTTTTCTCACTGTGAAATGACTGGTTACTGTGCTCGCTGTCCTCCGTATCAGATTCAACATCTGGGGGGAAAAAGGAAAAGGTTACAGAAGCTTACATAACGGAACAAAATGGAAAAATAAAACACAATGAACCTTACCATTATCATTGGTTCCATTAGCAATTTCTGGGGTAGCACTGCCGGACATATCTCCAGGAGGGGGCGTAACTCCTTGCGAGGGGGTGGGATCTGAGTCAGGGGTGTGGTTAGAGGAATTGGCAGGGCTCAAGAGAACGTTGCTGAAGGTGGGAGCAAGACGGAAGCAGCGCTTGGCCTGGAAGAGCTGCGAGGACATGGCCTGTAGGTTACTGCTGATGCTTGTATCGTTGGAGAGCAGGGGCCCGTTGGTGGCTGGCGGGGTGGAGCGTTCGTCGGGGGAAGGCTGCTGCTGCGGTCGCTGCTCCTCTTCATCTTCCTCCTGCTGCTGCTCCTGTGCCGGACTCTCAGTGTCCTCCATGTCCTCCAGATCCGAGCGCGACTCCTGGCTGTTCATGTCTGAGTCGGTCTCAACGTCAAAGGCTGTCCCGCCTTCCTCTTCCTCCTCAGAGCCGCTCTCCCAGGCCCCCTCCCGGCTCTGGCCCTCCTTACCCAGGGAGTTTGCTGGGGTCCTGCAGACTGCCAACCCATCTGGAGCGCCTCCATGCTCCTCCTCCTCCTCTTCGTCACTCTCAAACCCTTCACTCAGGTCGCTCTCGTCTTCGTCGTGGGCACAACGCCGGCGTCGAAGCATGGACAGACGTGAGTACTTCCTCTTCTGCTTCTGCTTCTCTTCGCCACTCTTTTTCGCTTTTTTAGACACCTCTCCCACCCTCTCACTTTTTGACCCATCCTCGTTGTTCTCGTCTTCCTCCTCCTCCTCCTCCTCCTCCTCCTCCTCCAGTGAGCCGTTCTGGAGGGTTCTCTCCTCTGAAGGAAGCGTGCCAGCCTGCTCCCGGACATCAGCGTCATCTACAGGAGAGGAGCAGATCATGACAGCCTGAACTCCAGCACCAACACAATAACAGGCACATGGGACGAAGTGCCATTTTAACGGCCTGTCTGAGCAGATTATTTTTGCCAATATTTTATTCACTTTTATCCACCTTTCAGAACATTCCAGTCTTCATTAGTACGTGAGGCCATAAAAAAACAGACTGGGAGCTCTAATAACTTGTAATTGTAATATTAGAATAGCTGGGGAAATAACAAAGATCTAACACAAAATCAGGTCCGTAAAGCTGCTGAACTAAATGCCTGATCAGAGACTAACGAGTCTTCTACAATTGCACGGCTAATTGAAAATTATAGTGTCGACCTTCTTTTCCTGACAAAGAAAAGGCTTCATAGTAACTGTACTCAGAAATGAATTAATTCCCCACATTTAATTTTTTTTCTGCAGTATCTAGGCTGAATTAAGAAAGGCTGTGGTGCTGCCTGAACTGTATTGCAGTAATTTAAACAAATTTTACCCAGTAATTACTCCATGTTTTGTTTTGTTTTTTAAATACATGGCACTTTTTGCCAGCAGCGGCACTTCAAGGTTTTAAGTGACCTGTGAGTAAGCAGAGATGTAGATAACCTTCCTGTTCTGGTTCTGGCAGATCTGAGTGATACTTTTGATACAGCTCATCATAAAAAGCTACTGGATCGCACGCAAACCTGGATGGACCTCATGGGCCGATTCTTACATTTGTGTGGATCTTTTCTCACTATGACTATTATGTTGAACTAGGCACTTCTAAACCTTAGGCAGTAACCTGTGGAGTCCCCCTGAGATCAATTCTTGGTCCTCTGCATTTCAGCCTAGATAAGCTTCAACAACATCAACCAACATTATTGGTTTACCCAGCTGTATGAGTTATTAGTAATGAATGCGTTAGAGTAGCGTAAAGTGGCCCCTTTTAGTGACGCATGAACACACCACAGCACAGCACAGAGTGGGAACAGTGTGAAAATCTTTCTCTGTATTTAACTCAGAGGTCCCCCACCACCAGGCCACGGACCGGTATCGGTCTGTGAGTCATTTGGTACCGAGCCGCACAGAAAGACAAAATAAAAATATTTTATTGATTATCAGAGTCTGAACGATCTTTTATTTTGAAAAACGTCATCTCAGTCTCGTGATACGGTACATTAAAAATTTAGCCCACAAGCTGGTGGTGTTTTTAAATCAGAAAACAACAAAAAGTGCCTCAAAATATAGAAGCTGTCATTCCTGTTTCCTTACCAACATTGTCGGTGCGCAAGGGTGGAACCTCGCCCTCTCCGTCCTCGAGTTCAGCTTGCAGTCTGATATTGACATGGTTGACGAGATGAGAGAAAAGTGCTAGTGTGAAGGCGATGGAGGCACTGTACTGCTTAGAACCTGAAATGAAAGGAAACTGTATATTAACTAACGAGTGCTTCAACTGTAAAGAACGAGCATGTAGTGCACATTAACACTCAACTGCTGGGGATTCTGCAATTCTTGGAACAGCATGAGTGGAATAACGAAGGCTAATCAAACATTTTAACCATCAGTACATTCTGAATATGAATGCCAGCTATTTTTGTTCTATACACAATCATGGTCATCTCTCCCCGCCCCTCCTGCTGCAGCCTGAAACAGCAGCCAGCGTGATCAGCTGCTTTTTGTTGACTGTAGAGCAATAAATCGTACGAGCGTACTGTGCTGTAAAAACGCGTATCTGCCACCCAAAATGCATACAGGTCGGCAGGTCTGATATCTCATTCTCATAAACTAAGACTCACCTCCTCTCTTTAGACTGTGCACCACCATAAGGCAGATGACCACCATCTTAAAGACCAGGCTGTCAGGTAAGACAGAGCAGGCCTGATCATGGTCGTCGTCTTCTTCACTGACAGACGGGCTGCCGTGGCTGGGGGTGGGCTGGTAGAACAGCACCAGGTTAAAGTCCTCCAAGACTGACTGGCATAGTGAGGTCAGTTCCGTCTCCATCACACTGCAAACAGTAAAAAGATAATATGGTTATAGCCACAACCGTAACAAGGCTTTTAAAGGCCCCAGGGCAAAGACAATGTACAGGATGCATAAGGACAGAGTGCTAATACAAGCTATTAGTCAATAAATACTATTATTGTATTGCCAATATGAACCATGGGTATAAAATGGTATAAGGACAAATATAAATTGACTGTGTGCTAATAATTAAGTTATTCCGGCAATGCAAACACATTTATGCTGAAACGTGAACCTTAAATTTGTACTTACCTTCCTACTTCTCTCTACTTGTACTTAATTTTTTTAAAATTTGTGTTTTAGAAATGTTCAGAATTATGTTTAATTTAAAATTAGACTTATTTTTTTAAATAATGTTTGCACAGTCATGAAAGAAGCGCTTCTGGATACATTTCACTGCATGTTGTATTTGTATAACTATGCATGTGACAAATAAAGAATCCTGATCTTGATTTTAAAACCATTCAACTGTGCAAAAGTCAGTTCATACTATTCAGTTCACACTATTCAGTTTAAGTCATTCTAGATCCACATGAATAACAAAAAACTGAACTGGGCTTCCTTACCTGTTCTTAGGCTGCAGCAAACTCTGGAGGTACATGAAGCTTACAAGGAGTCGTTTAATGTCTTTAGATCTGTTTAATTAAACGAATATCGTTAAATTGAAAATGCAATTAAATGGAATTCAAATGTGTCATTCAAAAGACACAATAAAAATACATTATGCTAAACAGTTCAGTGAAATGAAAATATTTTGACAACTCAATGGTTTACTTATTGTAAGACACCAAATGTTAATAGCTGCTTACATACAGCTCCAGAAAAAAATTAGTTGAGAGCACTGCAAAAATGTTCAGTTTCTCAGGTTTTGTTTTTTATAGCTTTAAGTATTGAACTGAACAGCTTTGCCTTAGTTTTTAAGAACTGCTGACAATATTTCTCATTTCCAAAGAAAAATATTGTTCTTAAAACGTCATTTTAAAGGAAATGACAAAAAAAAAAAAAAAAAGACAGAACCTGAATAATTCAAAGAAAACAAATCTCTCGTTCACTCTTAAATAAAATGGCTATAATTAACTTTGATTACCTAGTAGTGTTTTACCATCCATCTGGTCTCATTGTGAGAGGAGAGTGTTGATTACAGTTTTTATACTTTTCCCCTCATTAAATAAGATGTGATTCAGGTGATCACTAATCAGTACCTCATAAAGCAGAATGAGGTGCTTGTGTAGGAATTTAGCAGACACTGGAATGGAATATACTCAGACTCAGAGATGTTGATTTAAAAATAAACTGCAGTGCTCTCAGTGGTCTCTTATATTTTTCCGGAGCTGTATAATCAAGTTTGACCTAGGAACATATCTGGCATACTGGAATGAACGTGTGAAACCTCTTGGACTGCAGGAAAGCATGCAGCTTGTGTTTAATACAGTGTGGTCCAGGCGTTGCTTCAGACCAGCTTCTAAAAGTGATTATTCCCTCCACATTCTTGTAAAAGCTAACCTCTGGCGTGAGGGCGAGAGTTTCTTCATCTCTTGTTTCTTCACCTGGTGGTACATCTTCGCCGCTTTGTCAAACAGACGCTTCAGATTTCCGTACGCTCCCTCAAAGGGCGTCTCCGACTGAATACTGCTCGACAGGAAAGGCAGGTTAGTCATGCTGTCTCCAAGATTACACCATGCTTTTGTTTTTGATAAAATCAAAACAAAATCAGATCCAAACAGAATCCTACATTCAGCTAAAATTCATTAATATGACTTCAACTATTATGTAGCGTGTAATCAGTGTTTATTTTATGGACCGCTGCATCACTGTGTTGTATCGTGTGGTTACAGTGCCCCCCAGAGGCCGAGTAAAATATTGTATTGTCAAATCACATTTACTGACTGCGAAGTCAAAGTGAATTTTATTGTTGTCTCTACCATATACAGTCTACAGAGAGACAAAATGGTGAAGCTTAGGATCCACAGGATACATGCAGTGAAACAGACCTAAGACAATGTGAAACAACAGTACAAAACAAACAAAACAATGCACTCACCAGCGTAGGTAGTAGTAGGTTGCTTCCACATTATAAAATTTGCTTCCAGCTAGCGTACCCAACTGATTAAAAGGCATCCCTGTCAAGCATACAACAAAAGCTAAAGGTTAAGGCTTATAAATAGCACTACCATTCACAAATGAAAAATGTGGCCCATTTAATTTGTTGCCCACATTCATTTAATCATTAATTGTCGTCATTATGCAGTAAGGCGGAAAAAGGTTAAACAAAATACCACCATAAAAAGCCCTGGCACTAACACAGGAGTAGGTGTAGGCATTTTAAACAAATTTCTAATTCGAATATCCATTTTTTAAACAAACAGTATCCAATATCCAGGAAGAAAACCTGCGATTAGGTCAGATAACAGCTGACCTAATAGATAACATAGTTACACAACTTAGGCTATACAAATACATGATCTGTTTTGAATATTTCCACACGTCTATTTAGCTTATCATGCAATGCAATATTGGGTCCTTACGTACAGTGTCTCCCACCTGCTTAAAATTAATTATTTCATATATTATGAAAAAGAATTTCTCTCTTTTTTATTCAAACTATTCGTGATTTATTCAAACATCCAGCTAACTTAAATACAGGGGGTTCTCGGGTTACAACGGTCTCAACACACGTTTAGAGTTTACTCCGCTCAAACTTAAAAAATTGAGACGTGAGTGTTTTGATTTAAACTGTTATCCTCGTACTTACGGACTACGTGGGTCAGAGAGTAACGCGGCGTGTGAGTGAAGGAGTAAAGTACAGTGAACAAGTACAGTATATTTGTCCTTTTCCTTTTTTTGTGGCTTAGTTGCATTTTTATGTTCTAGATGATGATTTTACTGTGTTAGGAACAGTAAGTGACTTAGACTAGGGTGTGTTTCGACTCACACCAAAATATGGGTTACGTCACTGTTGTAGTAACGGAACTGTTTCGTAACCCGGGGACCCCCTGTACTAAGGTGAGTATGGATATTGGTGTATTTGAATAACAGGACAAACACAACATCACTCACCAACGTGGGGTGAAACGGAGAGGGCTTGGTGGTAAAAGCGCTCAGCCAGCTGCTCGGCCTCCACACCTGCCAGTTCATTCTGGTACCGCGCTGTGCACAAAGTTCACAAAGGCCCTTTCACTTTCATTTCTCACAGCTAGCGCAAGGATTACTGACATTGTAGCAAATAATTCCAAGCCAATATTTTCTAAGAGACAGATGTCAATTGCCTCTGGGTAAATGTTTAACAAGCGCCGCAAAAGTTTATTCTAACTTGTAAATTTTTAAAAAGGACTAACCAAGGTCACCCAGATATACAAGACACCGATGACAAGCCATCTGAGCCCATTCCATCTCCTTAGGTGTTGCAGATACCGGCTTCTTACGACCTACAGAAATGAATAACACACCATCATACATGAAAGACTTATTACCATCGACATTTCAGAAATAATTTTTTAAAAAATCAATAAAAAATTATTTTTTATATATATATATATATACATACACACACACACATATAGTAGAAATGAACAATACAATATGATAAACAATCTAATCTTATATACAAAAAATACAAAGGAATACAGGATGAATGGGCATTAATTTCTCACCAATGAGGGGGTCGGTGACATGCGTCCAGTCGATGCAGTCTTGCAGTTCCAGCTGGTAGTGGGACTGGATGTAAAGCAGCAGATGTTGGTAGAAACCCACTCCAGCAATCAAGTGAGTCCTGTAGGCACATTCCAGAGCACTACGGCTGTGAATGTGCTGCAGTAATGGGAGTGGTGGTGGTGGGATCCACACATAGAGAGGAGTGTGAACAGGGGACCAAAAAAAATTCACATCAACAGAAAATTCTTATAATGACTATTTTCCCTGGTTCACGATTGGTATGTTGATTTTAAGAGAAAAGCGTTTTGTTATGGGTCTATTTATTCAGACCTTGGTAAACAGTGGAGGGATAAAGTTGATAATGCAGGATATTCAGTTGAGACCGATGCTGCAATTTACCTGCACAAGACTTCCCCGTAAAATCGGACTTCTGTTGACTTTTAGCAGTTTTTGTAAGTGGGGAAATAGGAGATTTTGCCTGATTCTAAGAGCATAAGTCACATAACATTGCTGGCATTTCTGATTTTACAGTCGAGTTTTTGTTTTTTTTGTGAAGAAAGAGTTGGAGAAGGCAAATTATACATGATTCAGAAATTAAAAGACCCATTGGCCATTCATGCTACATATATCTTGTTAAATGGGACTTTCATGGAAAAGGTCAACGCATGCATCCTAAAGTAACACTCAAGGGTTGCAATGATGCAAAGCCCAAATATCAGTGGTAAAGGTTTGCCTGCACTCAGTTAGAGTGAGGAAAAGAGCTATATGCTGTCAGTAGCTGGGGCAGCTGGTGGTCCAGTGGTTAGAGAGTTGGCCCTGTGATCAGAAGGTCGTGGGTTTGAATTCCAGAACTGCTAGTGGCACCACTGATATACCCTTTAGCAAAGTAGCGTCCCCTCACACTGCTCCCCGGGCGCTGTGTTACTGGCTGCCCACTGCTTCACTTGGTAAATGGGTTAAATACAGAGAATGAATTTTGTGCTGTTCACACTGTGTGCTGTGTTGTTTTCACATATGACAGAATGGCCACTTCAGAAACCACACAGGCATGTCTAATTATTGCTGTGTGCATGAGAACTGTTACGGTACAAACTTCCATCGCTTCAGCTATACAAGCCACACAGCCACAGTGCTTTGTAACAAAACAACAAAATCTGACAAAAAGTGGGATTTTGCTCCAAAGGCACTGTGTTCTGTGAATGAATGATTGAAGGTACATGGTTACATCTTATTTATGGTCACAGCAAAATGTAAACACTCTACAGAAGCAGTTATACCTTCTTGTTTGTTTTGATGACCTGGATGACCTCATAGTAGACCTTCCTCCAGAGCAGCTCTTCCGCCTTGCGGCCATAGTCGACGGGGTGCAGGAACATCAGTTTCACACATAGTTCACGCAGCCTGCAAGGAACAGGTTAAATAAAAATGCTTGAAAACTCACGCTTATTAAACTCCAGAGAGAGACACAGAGAGAGAGACACAGAGAGCCCAAGAGAGAGAGAGGGACAGAGAGAGAGAGAGAGGGACAGAGAGAGAGACGGACAGAGAGAGAGACGGACAGAGAGAGAGACGGACACAGAGAGAGACGGACAGAGAGAGAGACGGACAGAAAGAGAGACGGACAGAGAGAGAGACGGCCAGAGAGAGAGACGGCCAGAGAGAGAGACGGCCAGAGAGAGAGACGGCCAGAGAGAATGCTTACTTGTTCCGCAGGCTGATGTTCTCTGGCTTGAAGACTTCCCTGTATGACGACTTGCTACCGATGATAACATCCAGCTTGTGTACAGATTCCACCACAGCCCTAATCAGAGAGGCAGAACGAGACAGGCATGACGAAGCATCGGCAAATTAGACACACCTAAAGAAGAGGCCAGATTCAAACACCGCCAGAAATCAAAGCTGCTCGGGCCTCGTCTATCCAGCCTTCAGTGCGGAGACTGTGCAATTATTCTGGCACATTACTACTGTTTGTCAATGCCTGTCACTCCATTATGTACCGCTGTGTGTATATGTACCCGTGTGTGTGTATATCTTACAATACACATTTCCATGTTTTATATTTCTAGATTGTATAATTTACTTTTTATACTGTCCGGTTGTTATAGTATTTTATCCTATTCTATTGTTCTTAATTTTTTGCTGCTCTTACCTTTGTTCCGTCCACTTTCTGCCATGACAATGCAAGCTTCCCACTTGTGGGACTAATAAAGGTTTATCTTATTTTATCTTCCCTAGGAGACCGTATGCTGTTATGTTAATTATAGCTAGTTTTTAATGCACCTGAGTGAGTCAGCCAGTCAGGAATGCTGATTATTTTTAGCACTGAGGCAAACTGACTTGCATTTGAAATAAGCTCTCGCTCTCATTCTAAACCAGTGGAAGAGTCACTACCTGTCCAGGAGGTAAAATCACCTGGAAACAAGTTAATTAAGCATTTGTATGTCTGTGGGGATCTGTAGGAATGACAGTCTTCTGCAGAAAAACTGAAGGGATCACTGATGCGCAGAGCATTCCTGATGTGCCTTCTGTAATGTTCCATCACATTTCATAGCAGAACCGAAGACAAACCTGTTTTTGGCACAAATTAAAGCAGACTCCTGTGAATGATCCTTTTAAGATAAAATAAGATAACCCTTTATTAGTCACATGAGTGGGAAATTTGCATTGTCATGGCAAAAAGTGGACAGAACAAAGGTAAGAGCAGCAAAACAATCTAGAGATATAAATACGGACGTGTATATTGAAAAATATATGTATGTATATGTAAACTTTGATAAGTATATTCATGTATTTACACACCACACTAAGTATATGTATATGTCTGCATATAAAACACAAATATGTATTTTAACTACAAGAAATCATACTAGCTTGTACTGGAAACACGCATTCTTTGCTCAAATGGAACATGTGCTTCATTTTGCCCTGGATAATTCAGAAATCCAGAACTACGTGTTTCGCTATATTAAGAGTACTGTGACCTTGGGAAGGGCGTCAGGTTCACATGAGAAAAATCGGAAGAACTAAGCAAAGTATTTTCACACACTTCATCCAGCAATTCCTCCACTTTTGCCTGATTGCTAAAGGACACTCAGTATCAAAACACTGCAACCTTTGGTATGACAAAGATGACACAAAAGAAGTAATTACACTTTTATACACATTAGTTGTGGACTGCACATCTGCCTGAGGGCTCAAAAGATGAAGAACAAGTTCTTACTCTGAACCCTAATATATTTATTTACAGGACACATCTAATCATGAAGGAGGCAGTTTGGGAAGGAAATATGCTGAACTGGACTTTTTAAGATATTGAGACATTAACTGTATTTTACACAGAAAACATTTTAGTGCTAACAGGATAATTTATTATTAGGATCCAAGAGAGACATTACAAGTAGCATTTAAACTAAGTAAACGAATATCTGCTTCTCCAGACTCACAGAGCTACTCATGAACAATCTAGGATCACAACCAGCAATCTTTTGATAGGTAGGTCACATACATTTTCAACTTTAAAGAGGAATTAGACTGATTTTTCAACATTTCTGCGCAATTCATGTAATGTCAGAATGGGTTGATGTGAAATTATTAATTATTGAAAACATTTTCAACTCGCTACAAGAATGTGTGATGTCTACAACACACATTTGTATTAAATTTTTTTTGCAAACTGATTAGTGAACCTACACACACTCTTAGACAAAGTCCAAATTTTGGTAATTAAAAAAACAAAAAAAAACAAAAAAGTGTTATTTGGGTCCTAAGCTGAGTTATGACATCCTTATCTCAGGCATCAGAACTGTAGTTGCAACTTTTTCATGTAATGATTGAGCTTTTAAAGGAATTCAGACGCTTCAGACGTCTGGTTACCACCACCAAAGGTATGCATATTATGACCATTCTACAGAATGGAGCATTTCACATCTACCCACTGCTGAAGTTAACATTTTAAAGATTTGATCATGGCAATATGTAGAATAATAATTTGACTTTCATCTTTGCTCGAATGTAGTTTTGAAGGAAAGGGCAAAACACATATCATGAAATATTATATGGACAAAAGTATTGGGACACCTGTTTTTCAGGGGTTGGGAGCCTTACTTCAAGTGAAGGACAATCTTAACGCTCCAGCAGACCAAGACATTCTGGACAGCGTCATGCTTCAAACTTTGTGGACCAGGTTTGGGGAAGAACCTTTTCTATTCCAGCATTACTGTGTCCCAGTGCACAAAGCGAGCTCTATAAAGACATGGCTGCATGAGTTCGGTGTTGAACCTGACTGGTCCACACAGAGCCGTGACCTCAAACCCATCCAGCACCTTTTGGATGAACTGGAACGGAAATTGCGAGCCAGACCTTCTCTGTAACATCAGTGCATGACTTCATAAATGCTCTACAGAACGAATGGGCAAAAATTCCCACAAAATCTTGTGGAAAGCTTTCCAAGAAGAGTGGAAGCTGTTATAGCTGCAAAGGGGGACCACCTTCATATATTAAAGTCTATGTATTTGAAAGCAATGTCATTTTAGTCCCTGTTAGTGGGATGCTTAGGTGTCCCAATACTTTTGTCTATGTAGTGTTTTCCATCTATCTGACCTAAACACACATACAGACTAGAGACCCAGTGCTGGCACCTCACTAGGATCTGATAAACACACAGACCATAAAACAGTCCAAGGGTGTTGAAGGTGATGAATTCAGAGTCTGGAGGATAAAATAAGGCATTCCGACTCTGTGACAGAGGAGTAGGGTTGTCGTTAACAGGCTCTGGCCTGGTTCCTCACCTGTACAGCCGCTTAATGTGGAGGACCTTCGCCTCTGGCTCGCTGTCCTGCCCGGGTCCACTCATATTCGCACTGATAAAGCTCCGGCTGTTGTCGGCTCACTTAACTTTACTCAAAAATATCAAAATAAGCCCGTGTGTCCGGTAAAAGCCGCTCGGTTCACTAGGCTGGCTAGCCAGCAAGCTAACGTTGTGCTAACGTTAGCCTCCTAGCTAGGGTCCCACCCGGGAGAGGAGTCGCTGCGGTTCCTGACGGCCCTCGGCCCGGGCCTCTGTACCCATCCGCTCCGGGGCAGACCTGGAGAGAGGACGGGCCGAGCCACACAGGATCTCCAGAGGTCAGCTGCGCCGCCCCGGACTGAAGCTAATGCTGCTCCCTGATCCAGGACCCGTTCCGTGAGGGGCCATTTTTCCACAGCGATCGCTCCAGTATCGCGAGACTTGATGTGAGCGCGCTCGTGTGTGTGTAAGAGAGAGAGAGGTAGTTTTTGTTTTCTTCTGTATGGGGAACACAATCTCTAAACAGCAACACGAGGACTTCTGGCTTTATGAGGACATTTGGCTGTCGTGTGGCTAGAGCAGGGTTATACACTATATGGACAAAACACTGTTTTCCAGGGTTTGGTCCCCTTTCTTCCAGTAAAGGGCTTAATCTCAATTCTTTAGCAGACCAAGACATTTTGAACAGTATGGAAAAGGTCCTTTTTTATTCCAGCATGACTGTGTCCCAATGCACAAAGCGAGCTCCATAAAGACATGGCTGGATAAGTTTGGTGTGGGGACTAAGAACCACTAAAACTAAAAAATGGTGAAACTCGTCTTTACTGTCTGTTATTTCTTACTTCTTCACTATTGGTTGGGATTTCAAAATTCCTGTTATGTGGGCCAGTCTTAAAATGACCCTACTAATACAGAGCAATGTGCTTTTGCATGAGTGTTTAATCCTATCAGAACTCTACAGTGATTCTGTATTTGGATATTCTTGCCATAGTAAAAAAAACATTTACGGTATGTTAGGAAGCTAAATGTTAAACCAAGTAGTATTTATTTCAAATAGGCCACTTCAAAACTAACATGATTGAGCGGTTATCATGTCAGGAATTTCTATTTTGATTAATTTACAGCATTTGGCAGAAGACGTTATTCAGAGCGACTTACAGTCATTAGTTACAGAGACAATCTTACAGTCACTAGTTACAGGAACAGTCCCCCTGGAGACACTGAGGGTTAGGTGTGTTGCTCAAGGACACAATGGAAGAAAGTGTGTGTGTGGGGGGGGGGGGGGGGCCTTGAACCTGCAACTTTCTGGTCCTCGAAGTCCCA